>JACEFZ010000476.1:0-208631 GCA_014155875.1 Cepaea nemoralis
AATTGTAAACACGTGGTTTAGACGCCATAAAATACGAATTTACACATGGAAAGCCCTGATAAGTAAATACCTAATCAAATGCATACTTAGATACAAGATGTAGAAATGGGGTAATTAATGTTAAGATAATGCATGGTGCTGACTGTAATAGCGATTACGTACCACTATATGGACAAATGAAAATACGAATCAAGAGAGGAAACAAGGTGGTTAAGAACATGAGAAATAATAAAATGTTCTGAAAGCTGATAAAGAAATTCAAGATCTATACAGAGTGACTGTGAAAAATAGCTACAATGCAATAGCTAAACTACAGAGTATAAATAAGCAATGGGAAATGTTAAGAGAATCCATTCATCAAACAAGCAAAGAAATACTACAGTATACAATAAAGAAGTCCAACAGCTAAGAAACAAATAGAGAACTGAAGAATTCTTAAAGTTTATGGACAAGAGAAAGCAAAGTAAAAATGGGAAACAAGAGTATGATCATATAAATAAAGAAATAAGAGATAAATATGTGAAGGTAAAAGAAAGTTGATTAAACGAAAATTGCAATACAATTGAATTAAATTCACTTACAGATACAACAAAATATGCACAGCTCACGGGATGAAAAATCAGTGAGCTCACGGGATGAAAAATAAAAGTAAATATAGCGTGTTTTAAATCAAAAACAGGAAAGGTATTATTTGAGAAAGAGGCTATGCTAAAGAGGTGGAATGAGTATATTAGACATGGAGAAATGATATATGATGGAGAAAGGGAAGAAATAACAGAAGATGGTAGCTTAGAAGGCCCACCTATTCTAACAAAGAAGTTGCTGACGCTGTCAAACATATGAAGAAAGGAAAAACAGCTGGGCCAGATGGAATCACAATAAAAGGATTAGAAGTATTTCGAGAATTAGGAGTATATATATATATATATATATATATATATATATATATATATATATATATATATATATATATATATATATATATATATATATATATATATATATATATATATATATATATATATATATATATATATCCCGTGTGTTGCCGGGGCCCATAAGGGAAGCAAAGAATAGCAACACTGTAGCCTACCACACATGTCGTAAGAGGCGACTAAGGAGGCTTGATGGTTCCGTCGCCCTGCTACTGAGTGAGTACGTGGCGCGACACTGTGAGCTGTGAGTTTCGTGTGAAGTGCTCTTGAATCTGCCCAAGTTTTTTTTCTTTTTGGAACGTGACTGCATGTTCGGAGCGATGGCAGGTGGCTATGTCCCAGAGTTGACCGGTTTTTGCCTTATGCAGAAATGCGTGGCTGCTGGGCTTCTGGTTGACGGCCACTGCCGTCGGTGATGAACTGTATTTTCGTGGACTGTGCGGGTGAACATCTAGGAAACATCCAGATAGGAAAATGACTGCCGATTCCATCAGAGATGAATTGGGTGTTTCGTTGGGGACTGGTGTGTTGACATTCTAGCGGCGGCATTATGCACAGTGTATCTGTGCGGGCTGTTGATTGTCGAGACTCCTGTCTTTTCGACTTTTCACATTGGGCAGTGGGGAGCGTTTTGTGTGATATTCACTGACACAGGAACGGAGCATAATGGGGACGAACCGTTGCTGTGAAGTTGGAACTGCGACTAACTAACTAACTAACTAACTAACTAATATATATATAATATGTATGTTTACAGCAGTGGATAATTACCGAGTAGCATGATGAAATCTGTATTTATAGCTATACCAAAACGACCAGGAGCAATTGAATGCGATGACTTTCGTATAGTTAATATCATACACCATGTCACCAAGCCTCTACTCAGAATTATGATGAGAAGAACAAAACAAAAAAGAAAATACAAATCGAACTTGGTGAAAAACAGTATGGATTTGTGTAAGGAAAGGGTACAAACAATGCAGTTAATAGATTACGAACACTAATAGAAAGATCAATAGAGACACAGAAAGACATATATTTGTGCTTCATAGATTATACCAGGGCATTTAATAAAGCAAATCATGATGAATTAATTAAATTATTATTAAATATCAAGATTGATAGGAAAGATCTCATAATAATTTTTAAAAAAAATTCTTCTGGAACCTTCTTCTTTTTCTTCTTTCGTTCACGTGAAATATGTTTATAACTGCAATGTTGTCTCTTGTATGAATCTAACAGTCTTTTTTAGTTCACTCAGCGGTCCATAGAGTCTATCTTCCACTGTTGTCTCTCTAGGCCAGAAGGTTCGCCTGAATATGTTGTAGTTTGGGCAGTCCTGGAGTATGTGCTCTGCTGTCTGCGACGCCAAACCACATGTGCACATGGCTGAGTCACCAATCTTGAATTTTTTATACATGTGGTTGCGTAATTTATTGTGTCCTGTTCTGAGACGCAGAATAATAACCTATTCTGGTCTGTACATAACGTGGTAGTCGTCTTGAGTAGGGTTTGGTGGCCTTCTGACTGATTTGATAATTCTTTTCTTTTGGTGATATGTAATGGGCACATCAGGTTGTTCTTCTTTTGCTCCTTCCTTAGCCAATCGATCAGCTCTGTCGTTTCCGGGGACTCCACAGTGGGATGGTATCCATTTTATGGTGATCTTATGCTGACTGCTAAGCTAAGAAAGTAGTGTCCTTAAAACTGGCAATTTCCCAGACAGGAGCGCCTCTATTACGGATTTTGCATCTGTCAATATCATCACAGGTTGAGTACCATGGCTGGTATTTTGTAATTTCTCTGTGGCTATCTTGATTGCCTCTATTTCGGCATCATAGTTATGGCAGTACTTTCCTGTTGGAACTCTGGCCGTGTCCCTCGTATTATTTTGGTTTTCTGTGTACATTCCCGCTCCTCCATTTCGAACAGCATTTTGTACTGACCCATCTGTGTAGACTCGGATCCAGAGATCCTGTGGGTATTCGCCATCAAGGAAGCTGAGAGTGACTGTTCTGCGCTGTAAACTGTTCTGTTCCTCCTTGTCAAATATTCCTCTCAGTTTTGTCTGGATTTGTAGCGATAGTCTATGGTCATCTTTCCAAGTAGCAGCAATTAAAACGGGAAATAAAGAGGGCAATTATGAACAAAAAAGCTAGGAGTACGACAGGGGTGTGTTTTGTTACGGATTTCTTCTCCCTCTAAAGCGAAGTAATAATGAGATCAAAGAGAAGGAAGGAATACTATAGTATGTCCAGAAATGAATGCCGTCATTCACGATCGGTTATTTTGAAAACTGTCTGTTGCATCGTTATGAAATTTTTCCAGCCGTCTTATATTTACCCCCACCCAAGGAATATGTCTTTTATAAAAGCAACTTAAATCATCGAAAGCGGCGACATTTCTTTGATGTTTTGGTGAAAAACTAGTGATTTCTCGCTAACAAACTTGTTTTTACAGTAATGAATGCCACGCCAATTCAGATGACGACGCAAGGCGTATCCGGATTCGTATGGGAGTGGGTGCAGTAAAAGAAGTAGCTTAAAAGTCGACAGGATCGATTGCATTGCACTGGGTTTTTATCCCATATGACTCAGTCTCTTTCCGCAGCGTGGAAAGCGTCGCACAAAGCACGAACTCCGTAGCTCCAGCGACGACCCTCGAGAGTCTCCGAAAAAATACACTTCGTGAAATGAAGGACGCGGCCCGGAATCGAACATACAACCTTCGGAGCCCGAGTCAGACGGCTTGACCACTTCACCACGGAGAATCCCGAGAGGGGTGCAATGTGTAATATTAGTAAAGACAGAATTTACAGAGGCATGGGGTAAATAATGTGTAAATTGACAGGAAAGTAGAAGGAATATATTTCTTACCTTATTTTTCATTTCCTTCTTGTTTCTTCAGCTTCTGGCTAATAATGTGTACACAAGTAATCATGTTAGCTTTTTATATTGAGTTCGTGAAAGCTTCCAAATAGCTGTGCGTTAATGTGCGTATGGAGTGACCAGAAATGATACCGCAATTTAGTCATCATGTTTCCATTTTTAAGGATCTGTTCAGCTGTCTGTGTAGTTTGTTCACACGTACACATGGGTGACAGACCCGCTTTGAGTCTTCGTGAAAGATTGTCTACTCTGCTGTTTATAGTTCAGAGACGGAACATGATTACCTGATTTGCACTATGAAAATAGTTGTCAGTGTCTCTGTAGTGGGCTTTCTTCTTAACGACCAAGATGTTGGTCCTCTTTTTATTGAAGTTTATAGATTGATTCGTATGCACGTGTGTTGTCCCCTAATTTGACAACGTGTTTGCTCTCACGTTTCTTGTTATGCCACAATATGTCAGTTTTCACCGCAATATTACTCTTAGTTGGTATTCAATGCGTTTAGTGTGTGTGTGTGTTTTTTTTTTTCAATACAGTTGTTTGTCACCGCTGAGGGCTTGCGGAATTGAAAATTCATCACTGTGGAATACAAACTGTTGCCATTGACATTATGCTTATGTTGTAATGTTTAGGGCCTGCAATTCGTCTGAATAGTTGGAGGAAAATATTCCAGTAAGTGTGCACGTAGATTAAGGTCTGCGATCTGCTCAGACCTTAATCTGTGTCGGACGATTCCAGTAGGTTTATGATTGCTCTCCGTTGCATACAATTCAATCCATCCTTTCTCCAATAGTCCTCTTCCTCTTTCAACACATTGTCCTCACATGTGTTCCAGTAACTTTTATCAATATTTAATAGCGCGGACTGGGTTAGTATCTGGACGTCAGACAATATGAATGTAGTATTGGCAGCTGCCACCTGTCCTTTAATTTTAGCCCACACAAGTTCTATAGGGTTTAAATGAGAATGATACAGCGGAAGTCTCAAACACATATGGCCATGCTCTTCTATCAACTTGTCGATTTGATATTTCTTGCTTTTTTACGCCTGTTTTACAAGGAACAACAACTGTAGCTTGAAATATGTTTCTGGAAATGGTATATTTTCCCTTCGGAGCCATATCTTTATTGCTTCCTTTGTGCTCGATGCCGTAGGTATTTTGTCTTCTTGGGCAACAACATTGTGATATGATGCATTATCCATGATCAGACAAGACGGTCTATAAAGGGATGAAAGTACTATATTCTCTAGCCAATCTCTAAATACATTACCATTCATCTCATTATGATAATCCCTATTGTCCGTATGCTTTGATATGAACAAGAGCCCAGCATTCTGTAATAAGCCATTGTGAGTTCTACCAGCATAGGCTATGACCAAACGCTGTCCTTTACTACTGGGCACATAACGCTTTAACTTTCCATCCACTGATTGCCATTCATTTTAACTTGTGTGGTGCGCATTGATCGACGTCTCATCCAAATACACTATGTCATAATTTTCTTTGCGCATTTCCCGTATTTCACGTAGGTATCTGCTTCTCATGGCTCCTAAATGCGGTTGCTCGCAAAGGATATATCTACCTCCCTTGTACTTTCTAAAAGTGAAGCCTAATGTCCTTATAATTTTCCACAAAATTGCAAACCTAGAAGCACCAGGGGTTGGCAGGATACTAACATTTGCAGATGATATTCATGCATATAGGCAGGGGAGAGATAAGGACAAAATAGCCCAGGAGCTACAGGCAACAGTAGACAACGTGATTGACTGATGCACTGAAATGGTGCTGTCATCCACCCGGAAAAGACAGCTGTTTTGTGGTGCTCTCTGGACAACAGGATTGTGAGAGCTGATGTTCCAAGCCTCACGATAGATGGTGGAAGCGTCAACAGAGAGAACAAACTGAAGTATCTGGGAATCACATTTGACAGGAGCCTGTCTTTCAAGGATCATGTGGAGACGGTTGTGACAAGATCTCAAAAGGGACTGAACGCACTTAAAACTATGGCTGCAATGGACATAGAGCAGAGATTGCTTTTCAGACTATATCAGCACTTGATCCTCTCAGCGACTGATTATGGACTAGAACTGCTCACTGTCTCAAAGAGTCAGCTGGTGAGATTGGAGCGCATACAGAACGAGGCTATGCAGGTCATTCTGGGATGCACCAGAGACACCCCAGTGGTGTGTATGCGGTACATCCTTGGTTTGCCGACTGATGCTGGTAGGCTCAAGGTGATGCAGGCGAAGGCATACCTCAGAGTAGCTGCTGACACAGATAACCCGTTGCATGAGGCGCTGGACGGAGTTAAGGGCCAGCGACTGATAAGAGGGAAATCATGGTGGCTCAGACGGAGGATACGATCAGACAGGTGTGCCCTTTGGAGAACATTAGGTGAGGAGAGGAGTGGGTCAGAGTTCCAGCGGAGCAGTCAGACTTGTGCAGAGTTATAATCACATTGAGCCAGGAGTGCAAGGAGTGGCCAGCAGGGGCCACGGAAGTGGAAATCCAGCAACTAATTCAGGATAATGCTCGCCCAGGTGATGTGATTATCTACACAGATGGTTCGGTGTTGAGAGGTAGTAGAAGTGCCTGGGGTTTCTTGGCAAAGGCTAATGGTCGACGTTTAGTGCAGGAGAGCCTGGTATATGATACCACATTATCTAGCTTACGAATGGAGGTGGAGGCAGTCAGTGCAGCTTTCCGCTGGATGGAGAATACGACACACACACACACAACACACATACACACACACACACACACATCGTGATTGCAACTGACTCAGAAAGCATGCTGAGTAGGATGAGGACTGGCAAGATTCGTGCCGACTGGCTTGCTTAGCTTCGGAAGTCAAGGGTGTCAAGCATCGTCTGGATATTTTCTCCGGGGCATGCTCGTGTGTTGGGGAATGAAGAGGCAGATAGATTGGCTGGCTCTGCAAAACTTGGTGGAGTATTGATGCATGATAAGGCAGATGTGGTTGCGGCCTTGTGGGAGCAGGTGTACACCTCGGAGGAGCAAATGGATCACCATGGTCTGGCAAGAATGCGACAGCGTTTAGTGACGAGGGGATCTGGCCAATGCTCGACGCTTAGAGGAAAGTCGAGACGCACATATAATCAGATTGCTACTGGTACTATTGGGGTTGGAACTCTTCGCTGGCTTCTGAGGATGGGGACGGAGCGCTTATGGGAATACCCCGAATGCTGTGATGTCGGTTCCTAAATCAATCATCAATCAATCATCATCAATCAATCACAAAGTTGGTTTGGATAGTTCTTACAGTCTCTGTTTCTTTGGCATCCATCATTTTTATAATAACTCGCCTGATGACATGCTTGTCAAAGCTGTCTACAATTGCCTTTGTACCTACCGTTTCCTTATCGCGTCTTGGTTTCATTCCAGATTCTTGCACCCATCGACGAAATGACCGTTTACTCAAACCCAATGCATGCACTGTTCTTTTTTTCGGGATTTGTAACAGTATGAAACAGTTTCCAGCGATCAGCTTCTTGACAAAAATATGTGTACAACTTCACATCGATGCTTTGAAGTGTACACAATTTCACATTCATACCCATTGAACAATATTCACACATTCAAATATTAGCTATTAATATTATATTAATGGTAAGATTTATTTATATATTTATTTATATAATCATGTTTCATGAAAGAACCCACACTGAAGACACCTCTGAACAATCCAATTTAACTGCGCGCAGTTTGTGCCAAAACGGAAACCACGAGACAATTTTTTAAAAGCGTGGATGTGTCTTGGTGAAGCTGTAATACTTTTAAAATTATGGACTTAATCTCTGAGCCGTAAATTATATACCGCATATAAACAAACATTGAAATCTGCTGTACAATCTTCAGAACAAAAAAAATTTCTTTGTTGGGTGGACATAATGATAAGGTTATATGCTAAATCTCATAATTTCCCCTCAGTTGGTTACTGAGATATGGCATTTTATATTGGGGCAGAAAAATGTAAACAGACTATAATCAGAAGTTATAATAATACAAACGAAATACGCTATGAAGATGACACAGTGTTGGTGGCGGATATTCCAAACGATCAACAACAATTGTTGGTCATTGTAGTAATGGAGAGTGAAAAGTAAGGACTCTACATTAATATCACGAAAACAGTAACAATGGTGATATCAAAGAAAAAGGTGACACCAATATGTGACATGGAAATAGAAGGAAAAATCTGAACCAAGTGGATAATTTTAAATACCTAGCGGCATTTATAACATAGAAGGAAGGTGCGCAACATAGATTAAGAATAGAATAGGGCAAGCAAAAGCTGCATTTAAAAAAATGGCAAGTATCGTATGCAATAAGTCGCTATTGATAAATGTAAGAAAGAGAGTGCTGAAGTGCTATATAGAACATGCTTTGCTGTATGGCAGTGAATCTTGGAATGTAAATGAACAAATTAGGACGAAGGTGGAAGCAACAAAGATGTGGTTCCTTGGACGAATGTTGCGAATTCCTTGGACTGCCAGATTAACTCACGACGATTGCATGAAAGGGGTTAATGAAACTAGAACATTATATACAACAATAAGAAAAAGACAAATAGTTGTCTTTGGTCATGTGATGAGATAAGAGGCATTGTAGAACATCGTGACGACTGGAAATATCGAGGTGAAAAGAGGCAGAGGCCGACAAAGGGAAATGATGCTGGATGGAGGGAGACGGTGGCATGGAAGAATATCAACAGCAGTGTTGATCCAGAAAACCAAAGACCGAGATTTGTGGCGAGAGATGAACTTCGCCAGCCGGCATGGCACTTGATGATGACGATGATAACTGATTTACTAGACACTTTTGCTCGAGGTTGCTGGATTTTATTAGAATTAGACACTCTCTTGTCTAAAATCCACAAGGCAATAAAAAATAATGGTACACCTACATATACATTAGATATGCAGATGATACAGTATTAATTGCAGACAATGCGCAGGACCTGCAACAATTAGTAGATGTAGTTGTTGTACACAGTGAGCAACTGGGGTTAGAATTAAATTGTAAAAAGACACAGGTTATGGTCGTCCTAGGAAGAACGAAATACCACAATGTAATATACAAGTTAATGGGAATATTCTTCAACAAGTGAATCGGTTCAATTATCTTGGAACAGTTATAACATCTGATGGGACATGCCTTGAAGAGATTAGAACAAGAATCGCCATGGCGAAAGTAGCCTTTAGCAAGATGAAAAACATTCTGACCAATAAAAAGATGTCAATTGAAACGAGAAAAAGAGTGTTGAGGGGATACATAAAGCCTGTTCTTTTGTATGGATGTGAAACTTGGACAATGAGCAGTCAAGCTGAAAAACGTATGATGGCTGCAGAAATGTGGTTTCTGAGGAAAATGCAAAGAATACCATGGACAGACAGAAAAACCAATGACCAAGTACTACAAAAGACAAATGACCATCGTAAACTGATTAGAGAAATTAGATGTAGACAGTCAAAATTTTTTGGACATGTTATGAGAAGAAATGGATTGGAGAACTTGGTGACAACTGGCAAGATCGAAGGGAACAGACCAAGAGGAACACCGAGATGAAAATATCTGGATGGCTTGGCCACATGGCATGGACGAGACAGGAACACTGAGCTGATAAACGACTCTGGTGATCGAGTGAAATGGCGAGTCATGACCGCCCACGCATGGCACATGATTGAACGATCGAAAAGATCTCAGGGTCTGCACCTACTACGATACAAAGATGTGTGTAAGCGGGACATGATTGATACTGGCATTGATAATGCACATTAGGAGCAAGTCGCCGCTAAGCGTGTTGAATGGAGGGCAAATATCAGAAATGGGGTAAATCAAAGGAGACAATGATTGCAGATAAGTCACACACCGAGCGTGCGAGACGTAAGATGGTGTATGATGGTGGAAGTGACCATGTGTTCACATGCATCCACTGTGGACGAACAATCACTGCGCGAATAGGCCTTATCAGTCGCATTCGCCACCGCCATGGGTTGTAGTTATTAAGTATTTTTGAAGCACAATGTAACAAACTATTGTCTGTCAAGACGGCAAGGTGCCAATGAATGAAAAGATAGACCACCACCATCATCATCAAGTGCCCTGCCAGCTGGCGTAGGCGTTCATGTCTTTGTTGTTCTGAATCAACTCTGCTGCTGATGTTCCTCCATGGCGCCGTCTCAACCCACCCAACATCATTTCTCTTGGTCGGCCTCTGCCTCTCTTCCCCTCGATCTTTCCAGTCGTCACGATATTCTCTAACATCTCTTTTCTCAAAAAGGTAGACATGTAATTACAATAGGAGTAAGGGACATAAGCACATAACAGTTACTTCGAAGGGACATTATTAATAGTACTACAACTGTATTATGTAATTTACAGAATTTTTGTATTTGCCCTAATCTTTTATAACATATTTTTATAAATGTTATCGAATAGTGCAACTGCAATACGCAATAAAATAAGAATATTATATTTTCTTCACATTTTCTTTAAAAATGGTGGCATAATTTTACATAAATGATCATTTTGTGTACTTTCCGTTGATATACAAAGCTTTCTTTAACATAAACTTTCACACATCGCTTAATGATGGGGACGCATACATAATTTTTGCCCAGCCTGTAAAAGGCCAAAAGTCTTTCATGTATTATTAATTTTATATAGTTAATATTTAAAAGACGGTCTCTCTGGTCTAGAGGTTACACGACATTCTCCGTAATCTCGTATACTCTCGTAAGTAACGTGACGTTGCGCGAGAATTAGTAGCAGTTCTCTCCGCGTCTCTAACTTACGGGGTATTGAGCCGGTCGCTCAGAAAGCAATGGCAAACTACTGAGCGTAATCTTGACAAGAAATCAACAATAAGCTGAAGATGCTGATATTGACAGCGATGTCCTGTAAAGAATATGCGGGAAAAAATATTTAAAATGGGAAATACATTTAAATAGGAACATGGAATGTTAGAACATTAAATAAGTTGGGAAAGTTGATCAATGTGATAAGAGAAACGGAAAGCATGAAAATGAATATTTTAGGCATATGTGAGATGGCATAGGAGGGATTGGGCAAAATTATAACCGACCATGTCACTTTCGTACAGTTAACCTCATACACCATGTCACTTATCGTACAGTTAACCTCATACACCATGTCACTTTCGTACAGTTACCCTCATACACCATGTCACTTTCGTACAGTTACCCTCATACACCATGTCACTTTCGTACAGTTAACCTCATACACCATGTGACTTTCGTACAGTTAACCTCATACTCCATGTCACTTTCGTTCAGTTAACCTCATACACCATGTCACTTTCGTACAGTTAACCTCATACACCATGTCACTTTCGTACAGTTAACCTCATACACCATGTCACTTTCGTACAGTTAACCTCATACTCCATGTCACTTTCGTACAGTTAACCTCATACACCATGTCACTTTCGTACAGTTAACCTCATTACACCATGTCACTTTCGTACAGTTAACCTCATACACCATGTCACGTATCCTACAGTTAACCTCATACATCCATGTCACGTATCCTACAGTTAACCTCATACACCATGTCACTTTCGTACAGTTAACCTCATACACCATGTCACTTTCGTACAGTTAACCTCATACTCCATGTCTGTCTGTCTGTCTGTCTGTCTGTCTGTCTGACCCGGCCCGGCATCGCCCAGCTCCTGGTGTAGAGCATCTCATTTAATTCATATAAGTAGTCATATAAGCTCACGTTCCCGTTCCCGACTATCTATCTGTCTGTCTGTCTTTCTATCTGTCTGTCTGTCTGTCTGATCCAGCCCGGCTTCGCCCAGCCCCTGATGGGGAGCATCTCATTTAATTCATATAAGTAGTCATATAAGTTCCCGTTCCCGTCTGTCTGTCTGTCTGTCTGTCTGTCTGTCTGTCTGTCTGTCTGTCTAATCATTTATTGGTTGCAGTTAGAACAACCTTAGATAAACGAAGACCAACTTACAAAAAGCATTAGAAAGAGCACTTGAAAGATCTTTACATCTTCCCCGACAATTAACTTGGGTAAATGGAGCAGCGGCAGCAGCAGCAGAAGAAGAAGAAAAAGGAGGAGTAGGAGCTGGGAGGAGGAAGAGGGAGGTGGAGGAGGGAGGAGGAGGGAGGATTAGGAGGGAGGAAGAGATAGGCGGACAGAGGAGGAGGAGGGAAGAGGAGGGAGGAGGAAGGAGGAGGAGTAGTAGGGAGGAGGAGGGATTAGGAGGAGGAGAGAGGAGGAGGAGGGAGGAGGAGGAGGAGGAGGAAGGAGGAGGATGAGGGCGGAGGAGGAGGCAGGAGGAGGGAGGAGGAGGAGGGGGAGGAGGAGGAGGGAGGAGGAGTAGGAGGAGGGAGGAGGAGGAGGAGGAGGGAGGAGGAAGAGGGAGGAGGAAGAGGAGGAAGGAGGAGGAGGGAGAAGGAGGGAGGAGAAGAACGCAGGAGGAGGACAGGGAGGAGGAGGGAGGAGGAGGGAGGAGGAGAGGGAGGAGGGAGATGGAGGAGGAGGGAGGAGGAGGGAGGAGGAGGAGGAGGAGGAGGAGGAGAGAGGAGGAGGAGGGAGGAAGCGGAGGGAGAAGGAGGAGGGAGGAGGAGGGAGGAGGAAGAGGGAGAAGGAGGAGGGAGAAGGAGGAGGGAGGAGAAGGAGGAAGGAGGAGGAGAGATGTGGAGGGAGGAGGAGAAGGAGGTGGAGGAAGGAGGTAGAGGGAGGAGGACGAGGGAGGAGGAGAGAGGATGAGGAGGGAGGAGGAGAAGGGAGGAGGAGAAGGGAGGAGGAGGGATGAGGAGGAGGGAGGAGGAGAGGGAGGAAGAAGGAGGAGGAGGGAGAGGAGGAGGAGGGGGAGGAGGAGGGAGGAAGAGGGAGGAGAAGGAGGAGGAGTGAGGAAGAGGGAGGAGAAGGAGGAGGAGGGAGGTAGGGGAGGACGTAGGAGGAGGAGGAGGAGGAGGAGGGAGGAGGAGGAGGAGGGAGTAGGAGGATAGAGGAGGAGAAGGGAGGAGGAAGGAAGAGGAGTGATTAGGAGGAGGGAGGAGGGCGAGGAGGCAGGAGGAGGAAGAGGGAGGAAGAGGGAGGAGGAGGAAAGAGGAGGAGGAAGGAGGAGGAAGAGGGAGGAGGAGGGAAGAGAAAGAGGGAAGAGGAGGATGGAGGAGGGAGAGGGGAAGAGGAAGAGGGTAGGAGGTGGAGGAGGGGAGAGGAGGAGGAGGAGGAATATAACGCATATGCCTGTAGATTTAATAATGGCTGAAGTTGTTCCATGTCTTCTTAGAGTTGGCGACAGTGTAAAGAAATATAAAATCTTCAAACTTGATAGAGATAAGGTAACTATTATTTATTTATTCTTTAAGCATAAAAAGATGAGTTACAATGTTATGCATTATGCATTATTTTTATGAAAACTTTGAAAATGCCTTAAAGATTGTATCATTATTTACTATAACTCATATGCCGGTATATAACTATGGACACAGAGTTTATAAATCTTTGAAAACGATGCAACAATATGACTATAAGTTATACAGAAAAGTTATGCCCCTTGAAATAACTTTTACAGAGTTAAGTCCCCTCGCTGTATAGAAATTACAATGAAAAATGAAAAATGAAATAATATTGGGTAAGCAGCCGATTTCACACTAAAAAAATATCACAGTGGGCTGCGCTGGAATGAAAGGAAGACGTGTAGAAAATTTCATCTCAATCGGATGGGCCGTTCGCGAGCGCATAAAGGACATACGGACATACAGACAGACGGAGATCGCCTTTTATATATAAGATAAAACCACATTAAAAGGTAGACATGTAATTAAAATAAGGAATAGGGATATAATAACAGAACAGTTATTTGAAGGGACATTACTGAAAAATAGTACACACTGTATTATTCGATTTACGTAATTATAGTATCTTAATCTTGTATAACATTTTCATAAAAATTACCGATAATTATATGTACCATAAATATCAGGATAAAAATTTTAAGTTATCTTCAAAGTTTGTATAAAAGTAATGGCTTTAGTTTACACACATGAGACTTTTATAACGCATTTTTAGTCTTTTCATTGATATTGCATAGAATGTTTTCTTCATTCCCTGTTATAACATTAGTTTAGAAACAGATATCAGTTTTTGTCCGGCCTGTAAAAGGCCAAGAGTCATTAATATGCGCATATCGCTTCTCGACCTGTTGGCTTAGATCAAAGTGTAGTATCTGCGATTGATCTTGCCAGGGCCGGGATGATCACCCGACACACACGGACGTGGGAACTTAATGGGGCGGCTCTGGAAACAGATTAATATGTGACTACCGCTTCTCAGCCTTTTAGCTTAGTTCGAAGTGTAGGTTCGATTGATCTGGCTAGGGTACAGAGACGGTCAACCACATTACCTTCCCAAGATTTCCTTAATAGTCACATATCAGGGGCAGCGAACGAGGTTAATGGCTGTCTTAGGACATCTTCGTCCGGTAGGGACAGCCATGAGCCACGGATGACACCAGACCGTCATCCTGCTACTGATGGACAAATCATAAAGAATAAATTTAAAATAGGGAATAAATGTAAAATGGGAAATACATTTAAAATAGGGAATAAATTTAAAATGGGAAATACATTTAAAATAGGAACATGGAATGCTAGGACATTAAATGAGTCGGGAAATTTGAACAATGTGAGGAGAGAAATGGAAAGCAAGGAAATGAATATTAAATGCATAAGTGAGATGATATGTAAGCGATCGAGCAAACTTATAACCAACAAACACAAATATAATTTATTCTGGCGGGGACACACACGAAAAAATGAGTAGGACTACTATTTAATCAAAAGAAAATAGCCACGTCAATTAATGGTGACTGCTGTATTCGGATAGAGATATTATTGTCAAACTGAAAGGCGAACCAACAGATATAAATAGAATACATGTATACGCACCAACAACATGTAGTAGTGATGAACAAATACAACACCTTTACGATGAAGTAGAAATGGCGATGTCTCAAATTATGTCACAAGAAATAAATATAATACCAGGAGGTTTTAATGCAAAAGTAGAAAAGAGAAAAGTGGAGGATGTAGTTGGGTATTATGGTTTATGTACAAGAAATGAAAGAGGAGAGAAATTAATATAATGAGTAAATAATAATTGGAAACATCTGGTGTAAACACCATAAAAGACGACTTTACATATGAAAATGTCCTGGTAAGAAATTACTTAACCAAATGCATTCTTACAAGATTTAGAAATACGTTACTTAATGTTAAGACAATGCCTGTTGCTGACTGTAATAGTGATCGTGTACCACTGTGTGGACAAATGAAAATAAGATTGAAGAGAGGAAACAAAGTGGTTGAGAACATGAGACTTAATAAAGATGTTCTGAAATCAAATACATGCATTCAATGTCTATACGGGGTTATTGTGAAAAATAGTAACAATGCAATAGCTATTATACAAAGTATAAATGAACAATGGGAAATTTTAAGCTAATCCATTCATCAAACAAGGAAAGAAATATTACCATAGAGAAGCCAAAATGCTAAGAAATTAATAGAGGACTAAAGAAATCTTAAGGTTGATGGACATAAGAAAACAGAGTAAAATGACAAATAAGAGTATGGTCAGATAAATAAAGAAATAAGAGATAAATGTGTGAGTATGATCAGATAAATAAAGTGAAAAGAGATACATTTGTGAAGGCAAAAGAAAGTTGATTAAACGAGAAGTGCAATAAAATTGAATTAAATTCACTTAAAGATACACAAAATATGCACAGACAAATCAGTGAGCTCAAGGGAAGCAAAGTAAGAATAAATGCAGGGTGTTTAAAATCAAACACAGGAAATGTATTATTGGAGAAAGAGGCTATGATGGCGAGGCGGAATGAGTCTTTAAGATAGTTATATGATGGAGTAACGGAAGAATTAACAGAAGAAAGTAACATAGAAGGTCCACCTATTTTAATAGTAGAAGTTGCTTACGCTGCCAAACGTATGAAGAAAGGAAAAACAGCTGGGCCAAATGGTATCACAATAGAAGAATTAGAAGTACTGGGAGAATTAGAAGTAGATATATCAACCAAATATGTGTATATTTACAGCAGTGGATAACTACCGAGTGATATGCTGAAATTTGTATTTAGAGCTATACAAAAAAGACCAGGAGCAATTGAATGCGAGGAATTTAGTACAATTAACCTCACACACCTTGTCACTTAGCTTATCCATCCATCATGTGCCATGCCGGTACAATTAACCTCACACACATTGTCACTAAGCTTATCCATCCATCATGTGCCATGCCGGTACAATTAACCTCACACAACTTGTCACTAAGCTTATCCATCCATCATGTGCCATGCCGGTACAATTAACCTCACACAACTTGTCACTAAGCTTATCCATCCATCATGTGCCATGCCGGTACAATTAACCTCACGCATCTTGTCACTTAGCTTATCCATCCATCATGTGCCATGCCGGTAAGCGTGGGCGATCATGTTCTACCATCTCACTCGATCACCAGAGTCAAGGATCAGCTCCGTGTTTCTGTCTCGACCATGCCACGAGGCCAAGCCATCCAGGTATTTGCTTCTAGGTCTTCCCCTTGGTCTGTCCCCTCGATCTTACCAGTTGTCACCACGTTCTCCAATTTATTTCTTCTCATAACATGCCCAAAAAATTGTGACTGTCTACGTCTAATGTCTCTAATCAGTTTACGATCTTCAGACTGCAATGACTGGGGCATAAAGAAAGAATGGAAGTAAATAGGGAAATAAAACTCGCTTAAAATAAGGACATAAATGACCGTAGACCCCGAGGTAGACCAAGAAGACGGTGGAGAGATAATATACATACAGACCTACAAGCACTTGGAATCAGCAACTGGCAAGAGAAGGTCAACCAGAGAGACGAATGAAGACGGCTTGTATCTGCAGCAAAGAACCTCAATGGCTCGGAATGCTGACGAAGAAGAAGAAGAAGAAGAAGAAGAAGAAGAAGAAGAAGAAGAAGAAGAAGAAGAAGAAGAAGAAGAAGAAGTAGAAGAAGAAGATAGGGACGTAACAACATAACAGTAATTCCAAGGGGACATAACTAAATGTAGTGTAACTTTATTAAACCATTTACATAATTATAGTATTTTTCTGAATCCGCTTAAATTTTTTTTTTTTAATAGGAATTAGTATAGATAGTATTTCCTCTAAATAAGGATACGAATTTTACGTCAACTTTAAATTTTATGTAAAAGTAGAGGCTTAGATTTATAAATATAAAATTGTATAATGCAATTTAGTACTTTTCCTTGATATTACATATTATGTTTTCTGCTTTCGATGTTGTTAGCATACGCTCCACGAGATAAATTTTTGTCCGGCCTGTACAAGGCCACGATTTAACAAAACAAACATCGTGAATTGACAATCCTACCAAACCTGATCTTGGACTACAGGAGGAAGATGACGAATTTGAAGAGTTCCCCACCGAACACTGGACGGGTGAAGAACAGGCACCTGAGGACATCCATGTATGCGAAGGTAACATACATGATAACTTTTCTAAACAGTTTCGGGCTGAGTTTGAGAAACAAGGAGAGACTACAGATATTTCTGAATCAATGAAGACGTAATGTACTAAATCACCTTTTGAGCATCTGTATTATTTTCTTCATTAAAACAATGTTCTTTAACTTGAAAAAAAAAAAAAAAAGATTCATACCATGATAACCACAAAGCCAAGAAGAATTCCCGCCTCTCGTGCGAGAAACTCTCATCAGAAAAGAACTGAACTGGCACAAACTTCCAATAGTTAAATTCAACACACAAGAAGACAGGAACACACAAGAAAACAACACACAAGAAAACAATCCAAAAAGGAAGACTTTAGCAGTTTTCAAATCGTCATGCAATCCCAAAGAAGAGCAAATGAGCAGACAGAAAACTACTGCAGTCACTAGATAGTTTGGACACTGCCGCAGACGATCTGTCACCAACCTCAAACATTCATGCTTTTGTTTAGGCATACACAAAATAGGGTCAGGAACAGCTATACTGCATACATCAGACAGGTGGGATATTATTAGAACACACACGGATGACCAGGGACGAATCTGCATAATATAGGTAAGAAATACTATGCATGCATACACCATAGTCAATATACATACACCACCAAATCATAATCATCAATCAATTATTTTTTTACCAAGAACTAGACACTTTGCTTACACAAACATACATGAGTATAAAATTGTATCCTTGCAGGGGGCTTCGATTTCGTACTCTCAGATTTAGATATTGTAGGGGGAGAAAGACAGGAATCAAGGCACAAATACGGAGAAGTGACAGAAATGGAATGCACCAACTGGATATACTACAGAACACCTTAGACACATAAATTTAACAGACGCTTTAGACACAAACACTCTAATAATATTGCAACAATACACAAAAATAGGGCTCACAAAAGATCAGCCAGACTAGATAGAATATACACACCTGCAACACACCACATAATACACACAACAACACATACAAGAAACATTACAATACACAGATCACAAAGCACTAACGTATTTCACTAGCAGACACCACAAATACACGGCCCTCAACACGATCACCACATTGGAAATTCAACAAAACACTACTCCAAAACACATATTGTGTACAACACGTGACACACATCATTCTCGCAAACATGAATAGTACAGCAGCCGACAACATAACATTAATTTTGGATCCCCTAAAGAACACAATACGTAATAGAACACACCAATTTGCATCTAGCATACACAAAGACAAACTACAACAAGAGCACATGATACAAACAGCAATACAACTCACAAAACAGACGGTAAGAATGCACCACACCTACACACTCTAGTATCACAATTAGACCAACACTAGCAACTCTAATTCTGTGACGCACTCCTTATAAATAAACACACTACCATATCACAAGGAACTCCCAGCAAACAACACCTAGCAATAGAACACAACATAGATCACAAAAGGCACATAGGAGCAATAATAGGCATGAAGAGAACACACAAACAGAGGCAACACATATATAGATAGAGCGGCTTGGCATGGTTTGGTTAAAGCTTATGCCCCAATACAGGAGAAAGGCCAGAATAATAAGGAAAGACGAAGAAGGCAAGCTTAGTTCAGCAGTTTGACATTGGTGATTAAGAGCAGAATAGTTCAAGCAAATAATGTATTTCAGAAAATGATTGCCTTGAAGAGACTAATGAAAAAAGAACATTATATGCAGCTATAAAAAAAGAGACAAACAGTTTTCTTTAACCATGTGATCAGAAGAGAGGCATTGGGAAACACCGTGTCGACTGGAAAGATCAGTGAGAAAATAGACACAGGCTGACCAAGACAAATGATGCTGAATGGACTAAGAAGGCGTTATGGAAGAATATCATCAGCAGAGTTGATCCAGAACACACAGGACCGAGATCACTCTGGTGATGGTGTGAGATGGTGAAACATGACCTCCCACTCTTATCGGCATGGCACATGATGATGATGGTTTAAAAAAGACATGCCGTAGGAGATCTGGCTCGACTGCCTTCAATCCTTCCCTCCAGTATTGTTTTATTTACCAGAGTGTCATGTTTTAACGTGGTTGACGTATTTACTGTCTCTCTTTTTTATTTCAATCATTAACAATCATTAACTCTCTTTTTTATTTCAATAATTAACAATCATTAACTCTCTTTTTATTCCCAACCTCTCTAGAACCTCTGTATTAGTTGATTTTGCTTCAGTCTATTCTTTTGTATATCCACATCTCCAGATTTTGAGTTGGAATTTCTGAGAATAGGGGTAGGGTATGTTACCGCAGCTTTCCGCGGGTTGGAGAACAAACTGTATACGCATGTTGTGGATGCTGCTGGTTTACAAAACTTGCTGACAAATGTGAAGACTGACATGCTTCGTGCAGAATGACATGCATCAATTCAGAGGTAGCGGGTTGTGAGCATTCGCTGGATCTTTTCTCCAGGACACTCTGGTGTGGTAGGAAATGAACAGGCTGGCAGATTCGCTGGTCCCGCATCATTAAGGAGTGATGTAATGTATGATAAGGCAGATGTGGTGAAGGTCCTCTGGGAGCACGTGAATAATGCAGAAGAACAGATAGACTATCATGGTCCAACAGGTAGACTATCATAGTCTAGAGAGAATGTGGCAGCAAGGGGTGGTCAGTGGGTTTAGTCGACAGTCGTCACATAGGGGTAAAGCAAGACGGACATATAATCAGATTGCAACGGGCACCATTACTATTGGAACTCTTCGCTGGCTGTTGAAGATGAGGATTGGGCGCTTATGGGAATGCGCCGAGTGCAATAATGTCGGTTCTTGAGTCAACTTAACTCAAATCAACTCTGTCTGCACACAATTGGCTTCTGCAGGTTAATGACGATCGCTTCTGCCACCTTTAACTTGTGACCATTTTGTGTGTTAAACTTGGTCGTGGTCATACTTTCCACTTCTCGGCTGACAAAGACCTTTGACCTATGAGGTACCGCCTCCTTTTGTGCTCGGTAGTTCAATGAACTGTTGCCCTGACTGTGGTAATATTTCCCAATCCCCGATGACAAAGAATGAAAATGTGCTGGTTCATTTACCCACATGATGGGTATTGTGAATATTAAAACGATCTACGAGCTTTAATAACTCTCATTTGTAAATACTGATTCTTGACGATCATATTAATACATTTTTAGTGTATATCTGTGAAGTATTCTTTGGGTAGAGAGGAACAAGTGAAACTAAAGATGGTAAAACATAAATGATGGCAATAATACTAAGAATGATTGATAGAGGACAGTGACACACATTACGAATGTAGAACAATCTGTGCAATGCTACAACGCTTAGGCAGTCTTGGTTCGCCATCTCACACCGTCGCCAGAGTCTATGGCCGTGTCTCTGTTTTTGTCTCAATTACGCTAAGCCATCCTGGCATATATTGCTTCGTTTCCACATCCTCTTTTCTCGTCAAGTTTTCTAGTGGTCACTAAGTTTTCAAGTTTATTTTTCATCCTGCAATGATTAAATAAAAAGTTGAGTTCAGTTGAGTCAAGAACCGACATCACTGCACTCAGGACATTCCCATACGTGCTCAGTCCCCTCGTTCAACAACCAGCGAATAGTCATACTACTAATCGTTCCAACCGCTATCTGATTAAATGTTCTCATGGTCTTCCCTCTCAGTTTTGTGATTCTTCCAGAACCCCTGCCGATCCCCCGCAATCTCATTCTTTCCACATATGGGTTCTCAATCTGTTCCTCCACCTTATCCACCTGGTCCCACATGCGCACGACCACCTCCCCCTTGTCCATAGGCAAGGTACCACAAAGAGGTGCATTCCCTGCTAGCCTATCAGCCTGTTCATTCCCCCGTACACCCGCAATGCCAGGGCAAAATATCCATACAATTCTCACAATCTTAGACCTCTGAAGCGACGAGATCCATTCCACATGAAACATTCCTTTCTCCGCCTTGCTAAGCATATTCATTGAATCCGTAATGAACACAACGTGTATTGCAGTAGTCTCCTCTAGCCACCGGAATGCCGCTGTTACTGCCTCCACCTCCATTCTCATGCTGGAGGTCGTAGTCTCATATGCCAGGCTCTCCTTTTTCAAGACTCGCCCATTAGCCTTTGCAATAAAACCCCAGCCACTACGTCTGTTTCTCACCACTGACCCATCGGTGTAGATGACTATGCCACCTTGATGTGTGTTGCTTTGGATGAGCTGTTGCACTTCAATCTCAGTGCGGCCCGCTGCCCGTTCTCTGCACTCACGACCCAGTGTTATTATTATATTGTGCCAGTCCGTCATGTCATCCGGAACTTCAACCCACTCTCTTTCACGATTGATGGTCTCTAGATCACACACCTGACTTATAGAAAGTTCTGCTTGTGCCATCCAGGACCTGCCTCGTCTTAGTCTATGACCCTTTACCATATCCATTGCTGCATGCAGCAGGTGATCCCTGTCTGCAGCAACTCTCAGGTACCATTTGGCCTGAAGGACCCTATGCCTATCCGTCATTGTTGGTAGCGCCAGGATATACCTCATGCAGATAATTGGTGTGTCCATTGTGCACCCCAGTATTAACCGCATGGCAGCATTCTGTATGCGCTCCAACCTTTCAAGCTTGCTTTTCGATACTGTCAGCAGCCCCAAACAATACTCAATGACAGAAATTATTAACTGCTGAAAGCACCTGTACAACATCCTCTGATCTACCCCGGTTGCTGCCATAGCCCTCAATGCATTAAGTCCCCTACCAGCCTTCACCACCAAATCCTCCACATGATCCTTACAAGACAAACACCTGTCAAAGGTGATACTCAAGTACTTCAATTTACTCTCTCGACTAAGAGGACATCCATTCAACATAATACCTGGGACGTCTGCCTTGACGAGCCGGTTACCCAGGGAGTACCACACAACCGATGCCTTGTCTGGGTTTAAAATGGCCCCTGGGTCCCTGCACCACCCCTTCACCTTGTTTACCGCCACCTGTACGTCTTTCGCCAAACTGGCCCTGTCTCTGCCCTGTCTGTACACCAGCACATCATCTGCAAATGTCAAGATTCTACCCACACCTGGTGTCTCAATAGCTGCGATTTTGCTGGTGTAGACATTAAAGAGCACCAGGGACAAGGCACATCCCTGCGGCAACCCAGGTGTAATAGTACAGGGGTCAGAAGTCCAGGTACCCATGCGCAGTGCAACCTTACGCTCATAAAGGACTGCCGCAACCCATCTAACAAGGCAAGGGCAGACCTCCATGTCCAACAGTGTGTATATCAACCGATCATACCTGACCCTGTTATACGCATCCTCCAGGTCAAGAGCTACCGCCACTGTCTCTTGTTTTTCCTGGAAGCCATCGTAGACATCAAATGCAAAAGTTGCAGCATTGGCCCAGGTGTCCTTTCCCCGAGTCCTTGGGGAAGCAGATTCCGATTTTCCACATGTTGCTGGAGCCTGCGTGCTACTATCTTTTCGAGGACTTTGCTATACGTGTTTTGCAGGGTTATGATGCGGTATCCATTACGTCTGGAGTGGTCCTTATCTGGCTTTGGGAGTGGGACCAGGTAGCTATGCAGCCAATCGTGGGGTATTTCCACCGTATTGATGCTTATGTTGAAACAAAGAGCCAGTCTCCTCCAAGTTCCCATCATTTATGTTCCTCATATGGGAGTATCTCACCCCATCTGGACCTGGCGTTGTGTCTTTAGCCCGCTTCAGTACCCGTTTAATGTCCTCCACTTTAATCTCACAGTCCTAGTGACCCGTGACAAGGCTTCTCTGACGTTATCTCTAATAGCTCTATCTTGCTGATCCGTCTGTTTTAAAAATCGCGCAAATAAAGCCTCCCCTTGTCAGTCGTCATAGGTCGGTTGTTATCATCATAAACGGTGCCATGTGTACCAGGTATCACCTGTCTCTTCATCTGCCTTCTCCCTCCATGAATTCTCGGCCTCTGGTGTCCACCATGGTGGTTGAGTAAAGATTCTTCTTGTTGGTTTAGATCTTCCCTGTGATCTTAGGCGCCCCAAGAGTGAAGAGTGGTCGCGATCATAAATGAATGCCCTGCGAGCACTTATAGCCCTAACTGTGCTGGACTTAGGTATCAACACAGAACAGGGAAGGTGGTCACTTCCATGGTCTCCAAGGACGCTCCATTTTATATCTGATGCAGCCTCTTGGGATACAAGCGCCAGGTCGATGGCATTTAGACAGACAACACCCATCTCAAGCAAGGCCTCAGCAAGAGCAGTACCCTGTCTGTCTCTCCCGACCTGTCCCATTCCTTGACGCGAGTGAAGTCACCACATATCAGATACCTGGTATCTGGAGTGTCCACTGAACCTTCCAACCAGTTCTAACTCTCTCTGCTTATGCAAGATTCCCCACTTACATATATATATTTATCAGTTTCCAGCTGTATTTTTTTGTATCCGCACTTCCTGCACCTCTTTACTCTCCTGACCCCACCCACACATATCCAGTATTGAATGATGTAAACCGTCCTTGACCACCAGAGCCTGCCCATGTCTTACCTGCCCAGTTGGGTTGATGTGACATGTGTAGCCAGGGTACTTTAAAGAGTTCTTATTCAGTTCTTGTAACATCGGGACATCGAAATCGTAGACCAGTTTCTCCAGTATTGGTCCTCGTTGCTTTGCACTGCGGCAATTACAATACCCAACCCGCACATTTTTGAGTCCCAAACGATCCGTTTTCCTTCTACTCCTTCTGGCTCCAGCCCTCTTCTTCCTTTTCCTTCTCCCCTCTCCCCTACCTCTTCTTCTCCGCTTCATTCTCTCCCCGCTGGCTGTTGTCAAAGGTATCGAGCGCAAAGCACGTACTCCGTTGCTTCGGCGATAATTCTTTGTATTATTTATAGTTGGTTAGATATGACGGCAGGATATAATCGGTCGCCCTAGTAAAGCCTGCCTGCTAGGGAAGGGGTATGGGATGTCCCTTAGGAGTCCATACGCCTGGCGCCGCCCCGCCCGCATACCAGACGTTCTACGTTCACGACCAGCTCACCCGTGGCCATTCAGTCCTCGGCACGTAGGTCCACCTTAAACTTAGGGGTTTATAATCGGAGTTTTCCATCTCTTAGATTGGCCTCTGTAATAGCTAACGGGCCCAATCTACCCGGGGGCAAGAGGTTGGAGCCTCTTTCCTAATAGCGATAGGGTTGGGATTCAAATTCATTTTCACATGAAATATGTTTCTCATGTTTACAGAGAGAAATCTCAGATGGGCACCTGACAAACACTCTGATTGACAGAAGGGACGAGTAGATAGATATACGGACAAGTCACTAATGTCAGTAAAATGTTATCGCAAGTAAACATTGCTGGAACGTTCTCATGAAATATACAAGGAACTGTTGACACTTGAAGTTCCAGTAGGAATTCCAAGATTAGTGTGTCTGTTTTGTCAACATAAGAGATTTACACCAATTCTGTCGTGACACAGTTATGTTATCTCTGCTTATGTGGACAGTGTCAGATCTCATTCTGAAGCTTCAGACGTTGGCAACACACAGAGCTGGTACTATGTCTTTGAGATGAGATCGTATTTGGCCAATTATCCGGGTAGTTATGTGTGATGGACTGTGCCTTGAATGTGCTTATAAGTCTCCCCCTTCTTCATCGCCAATGATGTCGGCTAATTTGTCAGATGTGGTGTCACCGGCTTCCTCTCCCAGTTTAGCAAAATCATCCATGTCGTGGGTTGTGACCACGGAGTGCCCAAACTGAAAATGAGGGCACAGATAAAGGAGAATGACCACTCGCACCAGTGGGCCCACGTATAGAAGTAGTCTGACAAATAACACCGCGATTTTGCTTTTGTCCGCAAACATAGCAGGTAATGTCAGCAGTGCGCACAGAGTGGTAATAATGGCGTAAATGATGACCTTGTTAAGATCGTCTAAAGCACGTCGAGTGATCTTTGAGCCTTCTTGGGTGAATACCTTTTAACTCCAAACAACTGGACGATGCTGGTGATATCTAAGTGCAGTATCAAACCGGTCATTGCCACGACCATGAAATATCCGGCATACTGGTACTGGATGTTGAACCACGGGCCAAGCCAGGTCTCCATGTAAACGTATCCTTGTCTCTCTGTAGCAGGAAGGGAGCAGAAACATATCGTCAGGCTGACAGAAGAGACTACCAGCGCCGACATGTGCTTTGTGTCGTGAGAACCCTCGTACCTGTACACATCTCGCAACGACATGGCAATTATATAGCAGATGAATCCGGCAGCAACATGAGCGTGGTAGACACAGCCCGGGCGCAGAAAGGCCAGCCACTGTGTGAAAAACTTGCTTTAGTTCCAGGACCTATTGATGATGGCAGGGCCTGAAATCTGTGTCAGGAGCTCGCCTAGAAGTAAATCAGGAGCTAAGACATAGTAGACGATCAGTTTTTCTCACGTCTTCATGTTGTCGGGAGATGGTGTTATAAAGGTGTACACGATAATGGAACCGCTGGCAGCCAGAATGGTGATGCCTGAGACAATGACGACACCACCCAAACGTCCTCGCCTCGGCCGTGGTGATGTTCATGCCGAACGTCAGCTTCTCCGTGGGTTTCTCTAGAACCATGGCCGAGTATGTGAACTCCTCCAGGACGATACGAGGGCACGTGTGCACCACACATCTTTCTAGGCGGTACTCTTGGAGGGATGATAGCAGTGTATCCATGATTAAGTATAAATTCAAGTGTTTATAGTGTTACTAATCGATCCTGTTGATCACGCTGAATAAATATGTCACACGTTTGTTATTGTTGTGCACGGGATTTCTGGGCGTCCAGGACTTTCCCAAAGAAGTAGATTCTGAACATTTGCAGGATTTTATATCCAGGCTCTTTCACAGATCGGAATATCGCTGGCAGTCCACTGCCACAAACTGATCGCTGTCTTGATGCCTTGCCACATTTTTGAGAGTGGCTTTGGGTGCGTCAATTTTGGGGGTCAAATGGATCGTCAAACCTAATCATTACCAGATCCTTGTATTTGACAAAGGCATGAAAGTTATCATCGCCCAGCCCAGACAGGCAAGATGGACGTTCCTTCTCTCCGCACGTTAGGCGAAATGTATATTTTCTTTTAGTTTTTTGTGTCTCGGCAGTGGAATGCCTCAAAAGTTTCAAGAGATCAACGTATTTATGTTACCATCAAGAAGAACAGATGTCAGAGGTCCCTTGGGGTAAGATGGTTGCAAACCTTTTCGTCCGTTAGGACGAAGATTGTTTTATGTTTCTTCCGACAAAGAATGGCGTCAACACAGGCTCACAGCTGGAAGGATACACCTCTTACACTGAGGCTGTCACATCCCCACACAGGACAAGATGGTTTAAGCTGCATCTGAAACACTAAGTACTTTTGTTTTCTTCATAGCAGCACGGGATAACGCAGGAAACATCTGTTGTAACACGTCTGAATTCCTTATGGATGCAAACACAGTGGCATTATAGATAAACAATTTCACCATTGAATGAGCTCTGGCAGCTGAAGTGTGTTCCGTGTATGTCGTTGGAGGTAGATGTGTAGCATTACAACAGTTTATAGCACAGATATCGGATCACAGCTCAACGAGTTGACATGCCCCAGTGGCTGTGGATGGTGACACCAGGAACGGGGAAAAACTGCCTTCACTGGTGATGATACCATTCTGGATATGTACACAGACCCAAAGACACGCTGGAATGTCTATTATACTCCCCCCGATGCCGTGGAGGGTCTGCTGGTCTGGCACGCAGTTTTCAACTCATGGGTGGTATGATTACATACCCCACTTCTGTGAGGTGCAAGTTTCCGGCCATGGAAGAGCTCATGGGTGGTATGATTACATACCCCACTTCTGTGAGGTGCAAGTTTCCGGCCATGGAAGAGCTCATGGGTGGTATGATTACATACCCCACTTCTGTGAGGTGCAAGTTTCCGGCCATGGAAGAGCTCATGCAGTTGTTGATGAAACTGATGACAACAAAATCGACCTTGACTTGCTTCTGGCCGCACAGCGGTTTCATCTGTCGCAGTACAGTCGCTTGACTGCCCTCATCGACATAGCAAAGTTGTGGCACCAGTTTCTGTAGCGGAGTGCTGTATCAGAGCTCAGCTCAAAAGGTAATGCTGCCTAGTAAGTAAAACTGAGATTCCCAGCTAGTTATCGTGAGCTACAGTTCTCAAGCCAAGCGTTCCTATGGTCACAAACGCATATCGGTTTCAGTGATCAGTCGCTATCAACAGCTGTTTCGCACAGACAAAGATCATCTACACACCAGTGGTTGACTGATTCACAAAGTGTGACGTCTGTGGATCAGTTATACATGGGGACCGAAGCTTACGGTGCTGCACAAGTCTCACCAACAAATCCTTATGAAGTGCTAGAAGATCTGGAAACCAATGTGAGTCTTTCCAAGTTGACTGTAAAGGCGTCACCAAAATTCCAGAGTCTTCATAGAGCTCCCACCTTCTACTCCTTTGGTCGGTCAGTTGTGGCCAGACGTTTGCCATCCTGCGTGAAACAAGTAGTTAAAGTCACCACACATTCACGACGAGCTGCTAGACTCCCCACGAGCTCCTGGGTATCCCCAATTACGTGTTGAACAATTATGTGACGACATTTAGTCACAACAGCACCACATCTGTGAGAAGTTTCCCCCTGAAATAACCAACAGTAGCTCTCAACCCGACGCTAGTCACATACCCACAACATGCCTCCCCCGAGACACCCTAAGCCAGATCCTGACGAGAGCATTTACTCGAACTATCCCGGCACACAGGACTTCGGCTCCTGAATTTCGAGGCAGGTACATGTGATTTACCACCCTTAAGACACTCTGCCCCAGAAAGTAGTTCGATATATGGGAACTTGAGCAGCACTGTACAGCCGATGAAAAAGCATACGACGCTATGGCCACTCCTATACTTGTGTGTGGATGGAAAGCGTGGACAATGAGCAGACAAGCTGAAAAACATCTGATGGCTGTGAAAATGTGGTTTCTGAGAACAATGCAAAGAGTACCATGGACAGACTGAAAAACTAATGAACAAGTCTTTCAAGAAACAAATGAAGATCGTAAAATGATTAGAGTCATTAGACGTAGACAGTCAAAAGCGTTTGGGCATATTATGAGAAGAAATGAATTGGAGAACTTGGTGACAACTGGCAAGATCGAAGGGGAGAGACCAAGGGGAAGACCTAGAAGTAAATACCTGGATGGCTTTGCCAAGTGGTGGTCGAGACAGAAACACGGAGCTGATTCACAACTCTGGTGATCGAGTGAGATGGCGAAACATGACTGCCCACGCTTATCGGCATGGCACATCAAAGATGGATGGGTGGCATTGCACGGAAGCCTGGATATTGAACAAACAACTAGAAAGTCCAACAGAGGCCCTGGAGATGTGGATATTCAGAAGAATATATCGTCTTTCATGGAAACGAAAACAATCAAATACATATGCTCTAGAAAAACTGGGAATGAAAAGAGAGTTGATAAAAGAAATAAACAAGAGACAAGTGAAATATTTCGGCCACGTTAAAAGACAGTAAAACTCTTATAAAAACCATTACAGGAGGGCAAGGTTTACGGCAAGCGAGCAGGACATGGACAACGATAAAAATGAGAAGATAACATCAAGAGATGGACGATCATCAGTCTGACAGAATGTACAATCAGGGCGAGAGACAGACATTTTTGGATATCCATTGCTGCCAACCTTCATTGTGGAGACGGCACCTGATTGATTGATTGACAGTGACATTAAAAAAACATAACAGTTAATTCAAGGAACATTACTAACTGTAGTATAACTGTATTATGCGATTTACATAATTGTAGTATTTATCTTAATCTTTTATAAAATTGTCATAGAAATTAGCGACAGTTATATGCAGCACAAATAACGGAATGGGGATTTTATTTCATTTTTAAAGTTTGTGTAAAAGTAATATCAAATAGTATACAGCCTTCGCACAATTATAGAATCTTGCTGCATTTGATGTCTGGGATCTTGCTGTTTTTGTAAATGTAAAGGAACCACGATGCACTAAGTGAATACACACTGTTTTATACGAAATAAAACCATATTAATAGATATGTTGGTGTTTGTCCATCAAGAATGATGATGACCATTCATTTCATCCAGTGGGGTTGAAAGTATGGAGCCGTGAGCTCTAAGATGGCTGATAAGGCCTATTTTGGCTCGAAATGTTCTTTTATAATGTGGACAAAAAATTCTTGACGTTTCTGGATGAGGATTTTCTGCAGTGGTTTTTCTGTTCTGTCTTTTCTTCACAGCTCTTGCAGTCCTGGTTGCCTCACAAGTGACTGCACCCTTGCGTAATGATGCACGCCACAAATTTCGGTCTCTGGCTGCAGTCTCCCAGGTGTCATGATGAATTAAGTTTAAGATTAATATATTAATATTTAAAAGATAATCATAATAATTAAAAGATTAATAGATAGGCCACCATCGTAATCATCAAGTGTCATGCCAGCTGGTGTAGGCGTTCATGTCTCTCCACATATCTGGGTCTTTGGTGTTCTGGATCAACTCTGCTGATCATATTCCTCCATGCCACCGTCTCAGTCCACACATGATCATTTCTCTTGGTCCGCCTCTGCCTCTCTTCCCCTCGATCTTTCCAGTTGTCACAATGTTTCTCTTCTCAAACAGGTAGACATGTAATTAAAATATGAGAAAGGGACATAAAAACAAAACAGTTGTTTCAAGGGGCGTTACTAACAGTATTATAACTGTGTTGTGCACTTTATATAATTGTTGCATTTATCTTTTTGTAAAATAATATTTGCATGTACATTTAGGATAGTTATGCTTGCCATCAAAAAAAAATTATAAATTTAAGTAATCTTTATAGACTATTAAAAAATATTGCCTTAGTTTACAAACATGAGACTTTTATAATGTATTCGTGTACTTTTTTGTGATATTAGAAATTATATATTTCACGTTGTTTATTTCAATAGGTGGAGGATAGTTTCTTTACCCAATTTTTGTCCGGCCTGTGAAAGGCCAAAAGTCCTTAATATATGATTAATTTTATATAGTTAATATTTCAAATAGGAGCATGGAATATTAGGACATTAAATGAGTTGGGAAAGTTGAAAAATGTGATCAGAGAAATGGAAAGCATGAAAATGAATGTTCTAGGCATAAATGAGATGAGATTGAAGGGATCGGGCAAAATTATAATGGACAAACACACAATAATGTATTATGGAGGCCATACAGACAAGAAAGCAGTAGGACTACTACTTGATTCAAAAACAAAATAAATAGGTCAATTAGTGGTTACTTGTGTATTTCAGATTTGTGTTTATACGCACCTACAACAGAAATACAACACCTTTACTATGAAGTAGAAATGGTGACGTCTCAAATTAAGTCTCAAGAAATAAAAATAATATTAGGAGATGTTAATGCAAAAGTAGGAAAGGCAAACATGGAGGATGTAGTGGGGAATTAGGTTTAGGTTCAAGAAATGAATGAGGAGAGAAATGATTAGAATGGGCAAATATCAATGATATGATAATTGGACACACCTGGTTTAGACATCATAAAAGACGACTTTACACATGGAAAAGCCCTGATAATAAACAACTTAACCAAGCTGATTACATACTTATTAATAAAATATTTAGAAATACGGTAATTAATGTTAAGACAATGCCTGGCGCTAACTGTAATAGTGATCGTGTACCACTTTGTGGACAAATGAAAAACAAAGATTGAAGAGAGGGAACAAATTGGTTAAAAACATGAGACTTAACAAAGATGTTCTGAAAGCAGATACAGAAATTCAAGAACTATACAGAGTGACTGTGAAAAATAGGTACAAACCAATAGCTAAAATACCGGGTATAAATGAACAATAGGAAATGCTAAGGGAATCCGTTTATCAAACAAGCAGAGAAATATCACCGGAGAGAAGCCAACAAGCTTTAAAACAAATAACGGCTGAAGAAATCTAAAGTTTGATGGACAAAAGAAAATGTTATGTTTCTGTTGTTTGTCCATCAAGAATGATGATGACCATTCATTTCATCCAGTGGGGTTGAAGGTGATATATGACGTTGGATGAAGAATGACTTGCGCGATGACTTGGATTAAAGTGAGGAAGAGTTGCGTATTCGTCGACCTCACTCTCTCGCCTGAGTCCATCTGAGTCCAGTGGCAAGACAAGTCGAGACGACTGGAGACGAATACAGGTGCAGTGGATGACCAGGGCGCTCTACGTGCCTTGCCGTGCTCATTACGTTCCACAACGCTTTGCAGGTAAACGCTGTCTCATCTCATCTCATCTCATCATGTTCCTCTTGTACCTTGCGGTGTCGAGGTGAAGTATAAACTTCATGAGAGTGCCCGGTTATGGGCTTCGTATATCGACATTCCCATGGATTCTGCTATTCCCTCCGTCCAACGTTTACGTGGTCGGCCTCTTCCTCTGTTTCCATCTGGTCTGTACATCATTGCTTGTTGTGGCATGCTGTTGACTGGTAACCTACTTGCATGGCCAAACCATTTGACTTGCTGCTTTCTAATAAAATCTAGAGCAGCTTTAACCCCCACTTTAGTACTGATTTCTTCATTTCTGATCTTATCTCGTCTTGATACGTTGAGTATTCTTCTCAGGAACCTCATTTCTGTTGTTGTGATTTTTCTTTTCTCTTTTTCTGTCATTGTCCAGGTTTGGCATTGGGAGCACAGAGTTGGTAGGAAGATTGTGTTGTAAAGTGCTTTCTTAGTAGTTATTGATACATGTTTGTTCTTTAGTATTGGTGCCATTTGTCCAATGAGTTGGTTTGCCTTATTGCACCTATTTTCGATCTCGTCTTCTGATCTGCCATTTGATGATATTATACTTCCTATGTACTTGAAACTCTTTACTTGTTTCAAGGGATGTTCGTTTAGGTGAATTGTTGTTGTTTGTTCTTCTTTAGTTATAGTCATTACCTCTGTTTTGCTTGTGCTAATTTTCATGTTATGTTCCCTACACATTTCGTTTAGACTATTCATGTGGTCTTGTAATTCAGCTTCTGATTTTGCTATTAGTGCTTGGTCGTCCGCAAACTGGAGTTCTCTAATGGTTAGATTTGCAGATGGTTCTTCTTCTGTGTTCTCGTCATGCGGTATTCTTGCTGTCTCTGCTTGGCTGGTTTCTTTACATATGTTGTCTATATATGTTATGAACAAGAGAGGGGACAGGACACAACCTTGTCGTACTCCAGATCTTATGATGAAGGGTTCTGAGTGTCCTCCAGTTGCTCTCACTATGCATTCACTGTTGTTGTATAAACTTCTACATAGGTTTGTTAGATGTGTACTCACTCCATATTGTTTAAGGATTTCCCACAGCTTGTTTCTATCTACCCTATCAAATGTCTTTTCTTGGTCGACAAAGGCTAAGTAGAGTGTTTCATTGAATTCGATTGATTTTTCTATAAGTTGTCTAAGAGCAACAATGGCGTCTGTGCATTCTTTGTTTTTCCTAAATCCAAGCTGCGTTTCGCTTAGCTGGTGTTCTAAAGTAGTTCGTAATCTTTTTTCAAGAATTTTGCAAAATATTTTCCCAGTATGACTCAACAGTGAAATGCCTCTGTATTGTGTGCAATCTCTTTTGCTGCCTTTGTTTTTCCAAACTGGGATAATTATGGCGTTTCCCCAGTCTCGTGGTGTCTGTTGTTCTACCCAAACATGGTTGAATAGTCTATGTAGCCAAACTGTTCCTACTTCTCTTGCTACTTTAATTAGTTCATTTGGTATTTCATCCTGTCCCGGTGATTTGTTCAATGGGGCTAATCTGATGGCTTCTATAATTTCTTCTTTTAGTATGTCTGGTTCTAGTTCTTCTGTGACATCTGTGTAGGTCTCTTGAATTCCTGTGACATCTGATGGGATGTTGAGAAGTTGTTAGAAATACTGCTTCCATCTTATTAGGATCTGTTTTTGTTCACTTATTGGTTCTCCATTTTCGCTGTTAATTATTTCAGTTGGGTCAAAGGGTTCTCCTGTGGTTCGGATTGCACTTATCTTTTTGTAGAAGTTTCTAGTTGCCTCCTTGTAGTTTTTATTTAGGGTTTCTCCATACTCTTCCCAGTCTTTCTGTTTTTCCCTCTTTACTATTCTACTCACATGTCTTCTCGCTATTCTGTATTCTCTGTAATCACATTCCTGTTTGCTCTTCAACCACTTTTTATATTTTTCCTTTTTTTCTTTTACCGCCTTCTTTACTTCTGCGTTCCACCAACTTGTTATTTTCTTTATTCGTATTTTGCGTTTTTTCGTGGTTCCGCATGTTATTTTTGCAGTATTTAAAATGCTTGATTTGAACATCTCCCATTCTTCTTCCACTGTTTTTCTTTCTGTAGGTAATTTTACAAAGAGTCCAGTTAGTTCTTTCTCATAATTTTCCCTTACTGCCTCGTCTTTAAGGTTTTTTAAGTTTACTGATTCGCATGGCATGTAAACGCTGTCTTGCCCGTGGAATCAGGAATGATTTCTTCCGCGCAGTCTGCCGAATCCTGTCTTCACATGCTGGGTAGGCATACCCTAGTTTACCTCTTGGTTTGACACCAAATCGGATACCCATGCCTGGTTTAGCCAACCTCTCACAGCTGTTGCCCGGGGGGTGGCCGCTGTCGCATGCTGACAGCTACTAGGAGCCACAGGCACGAGCTGGGTGTCAGGCGTGGACCAGTGGGGGATGGGTCCTGAAAAGGACATGAGAGTCATCCTTACCAAAGGTGCTACAAATGCCTGACACCCCGTATCCCCCAACAAAAGAAAATAGTGTAAAAATGACAAACAATCGTATGATAAGATAAACAAAGAAATAAGAGATAAGGTGTGGAGGCAAAAGAAAGTTGGTTAAACGAGCAGTACAATAAAATTGAATTAAACTCTATTAAAAGATACAAAAATTATACACAGACAAATCAGTGAGCTCAAGGGAAGAAATAAGAGTAAGTACAGGGTGTTTGAAATCAAAAACAGGAAAGATATTATTGGAGGAAGAGGCTATAATGAAGAGGTGGAATGAGTATATAAGAGAATTATATGATGGAGAAAGGGAAGAATTAACAGAAGAAAGTAACTTAGAAGGCCCACCTATTCTAAAAGAAGAAGTCACTGACGCTGTCAAACATATGAAGGAAGGAGAAATAGCTGGGACAAATGGAATCACATTAGAAGAACTAGAAATACTGGGAGAATTTGGAGTTGGTATATTAACCAAAATCAATTAATCAGTCAATCATGTGCCATGCCGGAAAGTGTGGGCGGTCATGACTCGCCATTTCACTCGATCATCAGAGTTCAGTATTCCTGCCTCGACCATGCCATGTGGCCAAGCCATCCAGGTATTTACTTCTCGGTCTTCCCCTTGGTCTGTTCCCTTCGATTTTGCCAATAACCAAAATAATGAAAGATATTTAAAGCAGTGGATATTTACAGAGTGATATGCTGACATCTGTATTTATAGCTATACCAAAATGTCCAGGAGCAATTAAATGCGAAGACTTTCGTACAATTAACCTCATACACCACGGCACTAAGCTTCTACTCAGGATTATAATGAGAAGAACAAGAAAGATAATAAAAATTAAACTGCTGAAGAACAATCTGGATTTGTGGAAGGAAAGGATACAAACAATGCAATATAGGCCTATACATTACGAACACTAATAGAAAGATCAATAGAGGCACAGGAAGACATATATGTGTGCTTCATATATTATAACCTAGACATTTGATAAAGTAAAACATGATGAACTAATTAAAATGTTGGAAGATGTCAACATTGATGGGAAAGATCTCAGAATAAAAAGAAATATTTACTGGAACCAAGTAGCAGCAATTAACGTAGGAAATAAAGAGGGCAATTATGAACAAATAACGCTAGGAGTATGACGGGGATAAATATCAAGAAAACACTAACAATTATGATATCAAAGAAAAATGTGACACCAAAATGTGAAATGGAAATAGAAGGGAACAATCTTAACCAAGTGGATAATTTTAAATACCTTGAGGCCGACTCCGTGGCGAAGAGGTTACGAACGCATTCATAATCCTGCATGCCGCGTTCGAAACATAGCTGTGGGCGATTTGGCAGCAGACTGCCTTGCGTTGGGTTTTTATTAACATGTTATGGGTGCCCGTCGTTCAGAAAGCAATGGCAAACTACTGAACGTAAACTTACCAAGAGATCACAAATAGCCCCATAAATGCTGGGGTTGACTGCGACGTTCCTGTAAAGCAGGGGTTGGCACACTTTTTGTGCGTAGGGCAACATTGACAAATGTAAAGCTATTGGGGGGGGGGGGGGGGGGGAGGGACGCATATATTTATTGATTTATTGTGTCCACTTTGTTTACAGCAGCCTATCACAATACGTAATTATGAATTATTTATAGGTTATTAAACAATTGTTGATTTCTAATGAGATGTATGTAACTGCTTGCAATTTTTGACAATATTCTTGAAATATGGAAATATGGATATATGAAGTTTACTTGTTGAAATTCGCATGACATCATGGGACGCAGAGGTGTTTCCAAGGCACCAGGGCCAGGTTCTATACTGGCCAAGACCTACTGACACGTTCTGGGTAATAGGTCCCTTCGAGGTCCTGGCGTCAGTAGGATCGCTGATTCCTCCGAAGTCTAGAGTATCTACCTGCATGGCGAGGAATCATCAGTCTGCACACCAATAAGCCAGACATGGGACAACGGATACTCACGCAAACCTCAGGTCCTGTATGACATCACACAGATGTTGGACTTCACGCTGGAGTTCACAGCCAGCGGACGCAAGCAAGCAAGCAAGCATGAAAGCATGCAAGGTGCAGTCCGACAATAAAGACCTATTCTTTGATTTGTTGATCATCAAGCAAGAAAATGCTTATTCGCAAATGTATGTTGATCCAAACAATGATAAAGGTTTAGCTGCAAAGTTTTTCAAGTTGGGAAATGATTCTTCTAATTAAGACCCATAGAAATCCAGGAAACCATCTGACTTGAATTACTCTTTCATGTCATGATCTGCTTGTAAGTCAAGCAGCTCCAACTGTATGTCCTCTGTGGCTGTATCAGCTTCTGCACTAAAAGAGGAACTGAGAATATTGAACTGTGGCTCTTAGTTCTTGAAATCTTGGAATCTCCTTCCAAATTCTTCAGTCAATGTATCTAATTGGGCTTTGTACTTTTCAGTCATTTCACCAGAAATAGTTTCTTGTTTCAGCAAAGGGAAGTGAGAAAACTTTTTTTCACTTGCTTGTATGGAGAACAGTGAGAGTTTTGCCTGAAATGATTTTACATGTATACACAATTCATGTGCAAATACACCATTGCCCAGAAGTTTGACATTCAGGTTCATTTAACCTTTCCATAATTTCAATGGCAAACATGAAGTCTAACTTCCACTCTTTATTGACACTGTTAGTATTAAAGCCATATTCCATGCCCTTCATCTCTAGGAACATCACTATTTCTTCTCTGAGGTCACACACACGCCTCAACACCTTGCCGAGACTCAGCCATCAAACACTTGTGTGGTCTATGATTAAATCCTTTTGGTCTTATGAGGTTGATGACACACACAACTGGGTCAACAACATTCTTGATTTCAAACAGTTTTACACATACTTTCTTGGTGAATCACACAGTGAAGTGGTAATAATGTTTGGTCAGTATATTTTGCTTTAATCGTATCACTTATCACCTTTACCAGACCTACATTTTTTCCAGTCAAAGCACGAGCTCCGTCAGTTGTAACACTTGTCATCATATTCCAAACCAACCCAGTTCTTTCAATACAGTTGGTACCATCATTGAATATACAATGGCCTGTGGTTGTGTCTTTGAGTGACTCAACACTCAGTAACCCTTCAGTGAGTTTGAAAGAAGTGTTTATTTCACGTATAAATATCAATAATTGGGCAGTATCATGTTCAGCGGTACTTTCATCCAATGCAAGAGAATGTCACAAACATTGTTTACTTTGCATCTTGAAGTTTATGTGTCAAATTGTCACATATCTTGTCAACACGTCTGACCACAGTTCTCCTTGATACAGTAATGTTGTCAAATTAGGTTTTTTTGTGTTTGTTCTGGACATATAATGTTTGCTGCATCTAGCAAACATTCCTTGCCGAAATCGCCATCAGAAAATATCTTCTTCTGTTTTACAATTCTGTGTGACAGCACAAGACTAGCTTCTGTTGCAGAATCTTGAATGGAAGACTGTTAGTGAAACAGTTTGCTGTTTCTCCACATTTTTCACCAACTCCACGCATTTCCTTTCCCTGTCTTCGATTGTTAAATTTTATCGGAAATAGGAATTTTGTGTTTGACAATGTCTCTTTAAATTGTACTCCTTGAAGGCAGCCACAGATTCACGGCACAATAAGCAAACTGATTTGCTACCAACTTTGCCATCAAAAACACGACATTCATCTTCCATCTTACGTTTTTAGTGACACTAATTGTTTTAATAACATTCTAACGGTTAGAATTTTACAAAACTTTAACAAGGAAATGAAAGAAAACCTACTTCCGGCTGTGTGTAAAAATAAAATATTCGGAAAACATGGAGCTAACTCAGAATAAATTTCAGAAATATATCAAGACTATTACAACAGATAAATTAATTTGAACATTGTAATTGTGGAAATAATTTATAACAGGAAAAAAACTTTTAAACTGAATATTTTCTTGCAAAATAAATCATTTTATTCACCGGAGAAATATCTGTTTTTCATAAAATCATCCTTATTACATTTTTGCATGTCGAAAAGTATTTCTCTATATTAAAATCGATAAGTTCCCATTTTAGCATTACATTGCCAAGGTCAAGGACTGTTTACAAACATAGAAAATTAGAAAGAAATGTTATCAAAAATGTTAAAACAATCATAACGTACATGAATTTTTGTAACATTTATCATAATAACTTAAAAACGAAGTAAAAATTTTTATTTCTAAATGCTCTCGTGGGCCGCATAATATCAGTTGCCGGGCCGTAGTTTTCCCTCCCCTGGTATAGGGTATTTGTAAAGTCTCACTACATTTGATATGTAGAACAGTCTTGCAAATGGAAAACATACTCTCCATCAAACAGCTGTTCTACATACAATTTGTAGTTGTTGTGTTGTTTGTAATAACATTGGATTTTTCTTGGGAAAATGGGGTAAATTTGTTTTGATAACGCAAATCATTCCCATGCCTGTTCAAAAATTCAATGTGACCATTACAATTTCATGTATGTAACTGCAGATCTTGTTTTAATACTTGAACTGTTCGTCCAAAATTTGTTGATGTGTACATCAAGTAAATGTGGTGTTCACCAGTGGTTGTTTATATGTTATGAACAATCAATGTCTTCTAGCACTATAGTAAATTTAAAGGGTGATGAAGTGGGAAGGGAAACCTACACTGAGGCCATTGGTTCAAGAGTTAAAGTGTTTTCTCCTGGTGTTTCTGGTAAATATCCCTGATCATCTTACATTCTAACAGTGACCAGAGAATAATTAAATCCCCTAGACAAATTAACAAAATATTCTCTTAAGTTAAAATCCACATCCCACAAGATCACAACTGCAGAGGGGGCTGGTGTTGACTGCGACATCCTGTGATGGATATGCAACTAACTTAACTTATATACACATTTTGTTGCATGTCCTTTACAGAACGTTGCATTCAGCCCCATCATTTATTGGCTATTTGGGATTTACTAGGCGCTTTTGCTGGTGGTTGGCTATAATTTATTAGATTTAGACACTCTCTTGTCTGGGACCCACAAGGCAAAGACAATAGCGGGAGATCTACTCTGAGAAGGGAATGACAGACGGGAACAATATTTGATGGAGATGGAGTGAGCTGAAGGAGATAGCAACAGATAAGACAGCTTGGCATGGTTTGGTTAAGGTCTATGTCCCAATAGAGGAGAACGGGCAGAAGAAGAAAGAAACAAGGAGGTAAGTTTAGTTCAGCAGTTTGCCATTAGAGATTAAGCGTAGAATAGCTCTAGCATCTGATGCATTTCAGAAAATAATTGTCTGGAAGAGACTAATAAAAGTAGAACATTATATGCAACTATGCAAAAATATACCAACAGCTTTCTTTGATCACGTGATCATAAGAGAGGCGTTGGAAAACATCGTGTCGACTGGACAGATCAGCGAGTAAAAAAGCAGAGACAGACAGAGAGATGATGCTGGATGGACTAAGACAGTGGCATGGAGGAATATCATCATCAGAGTTGATCCAGAACACAAAGGACCGAGATCACTCTGGTGATGGTGTGAGATGGTGAAACATGAACTCCTACTCTTATCGACATGGCACATGATGATGATGGTTTAAATAAAAAGACATGAGGTAGGAGATTTCGGTCGCCCGCCTTCTACTCTTCCCTCCAGTATTTGTTTTTTTTATCGAAGTGCCGTGTGTTTAATGTCGAAGTATTTAAGGTGTCTCTTATTTATTTTTATCATTAACTATCTTTCCATTCCCAGCCTCACTAGAACCTCTGTATTTTGTTGATTTTGTTTCAGTTATTATCCACATCATGTGCCATGCCGGTAAGCGTGGGCGGTTATATTTTGCCATCTCATACAATCACCAGAATCGTGAATAGCTCAGTGTTCTTGTCTCGACCATACAATGTGGTCAAGCCATCCAGGTATTTACTTCTTTGTCCTCCCCTTGTTCTCTTCCCCTTGATCTTGTCAACTGTCCCCAAGTTCTCCTATTTATTTATTTTCATAACGTGACCAAACATTTGTGACTGTCTACGTCTAATTTCTCTAATCAGTTTACGGTTTTCATTTGTTTCTTGTAGGACTTAGTCATTGGTTTTTCTGTCTGTCCATGGTATTCTTTGCATTCTCCCCACAAGCCATATTTCCACAGCCATCAGATGTTTTTCAGCTTGTCTGCTCATTGTCAAAGCTTCTCATCCATACAAAAGCACAGGTTCTTGTAGCAACCCAACACTCTTTTTCTCGTTGCAAATGACATATTTTTATTGGTCAGTATGTTTTTCATCTTGAAAAAGGTTGCCTTCGCCATGACGATTCTTGTTCTAATCTCTTCAAGGCATCTCCAATCCGATGTTATGACTGTTCCGAGGTAATTGGGTCGATTCAATTGTTTAAGAATGTTCCAATTTACTTTTATATTACATTGTGGTATTTCCTTCTTCCCAGTGACGATCATAATCTGTGTCTTCTTACAATTTAATTCTAACCCAAGTTGTTCACTGTGTGCAACTGTGTTGCAGATCCTGCTCATTGTCTGCAATCAGTATTGTATCATCCGCATATCTAATGTTATTGATGTTATGACCTCCAGTAATGACTCCTTTCATATCGTCAACATTTCTAAAAATACTTTCACTGTACAGGGAAAACAAGATCTGGAGACATTACACACCCCTGCCACACACTTCTCTTAATAGGTTGATATTGACCTACTTCATTATCAATTTTTATGGTAGCTTGTTGTTTCCAATATATGTTTTTATGAGTCAAAGGTCTTTCCCATCAATTTACAGATCTGCAACCATCTGCATCATGTTGACATGTCTTACTTTATCGATTGTCTTTGCGTAGTCAATAAAGCAAAGATGTACGTTTTTGTTTACTTCTATAAAACGGCCAATTAATGTTCTCAGCATATACACAGCATTTACTGTACTCTTGCCTTCTTCAAACCAACATTGTTCATCTTCTATTTCGGGTTGAATTTTCTTCCTAACTCTTTGCATGATAATTCTTAGCAAAATCTTTGTGATGTGGCTCATTATACTAATTGTTCGATGTTGATCACATTCCAACGCTCCTGATTTCTTCGGGATTGCCATAAATATAGAACTACATAATTCAGGAGGTATATTTCCAGTATCATATATTGTGTTCAGCAGTCTGGTGACTAGATCTATTCCATATTTTTCTATGACATTGTTAATTTCTGTTGAGATTTTGTCTGGACCCGTCGTCTTGCCAGATTTCATATGGTTAAGAGCATTCTGAACTTCTATCTTCAGGGATAATATATATACAGATCTAAAAGCACTTGGAATCAATGACTGGCAAGAGAAGGTCAACCAGAGAAACGAATGGGGACGGATTGTATCTGCAGCAAAGAACCCCAATGGCTCGGAACGCTGAAGAAGAGGAAGAAGAGAAATTAATGTATAGAATAATAAAGAGTATGCAGTAATTACACAAACAATTATAGTATTTTGCTGCATTTGATGTCAGGGATCTTATTATATTTCCAAATGTATAGGTAACTACACAATGCACCTTGTAAAAACAACTGCTTTGTAATTCAAATAGATGAAAGAAACCTAATAACACAACAGTTATTTCAATGGGCATTACTAAAAGTAGTATATTTGCATTTTGCGATTTAAATAATTATAGTATTTACCTTAATCATTTATAACATATTCATATAAATTATCGACTGTTGTATGCAGTATAAATAACGGGATAATAATTTTAAGTCATCTTCAAAGTGTGTGTAAAACTAATAATAAATAGTATGCAGTCATTACACAAACAATTATAGAATCTTGCTTCATTTGATGACTGGGATCTTGTTGCATTTGCAAATGTAAAGGAAAACACACAATGTACCTTGTCATTACACACTGGTTTGTATGAAATACAACTACATTACAAGGTAGGCATGTAATTAAAATAAGGGCAAGGGATATAATAACATAGCAGTTATTTGAAGGGACATTACTAAAAGTAGCACAACAGTATTATGTGATTTACATAATTATAGTATCTTAATCTTTATAAATTTTCATAGAAATTGGCGACAGTTATATGCAGCATAAATAACAAGATAAAAATGTTAAGTCGTCTCCAAAGTTATTATAAAAGTAATGGCTTTATTTTATATACATGAAAGTTTTATAACGGATTTTCATACTTTTCCTAGATATTTCATAGAATGATTTCTACCATTCATTATTAAGCTTTTCATTTAGGTCTGGATATAAATTTTTGTCCAGTCTGTAAAAGGCCAAGTGACATTAATATGAGCCTATCTTTTCTCGGCCTTTTGCCTAAGATCACAGTGTAGGTTCGATTGGTCTGTCTAGGGTGCAGAGACGGTCAACCATATTATCTTCCTAAGATTTCCTTAATAGTTGCACATCAGAGGCAGTGAATTACGTTAATGGCTGTCTTTAGACATCCTCCTCAGGGAGGGACAGTCATGAACCAGAGGTAACACCAGACCGTTATGCAGCCACCGATGGCAAAATCATAACGAATAAATTTAAAATAGGGAATACATTTAAAATGGGAAATACTTTTAAAATAGGAACATGGAATGTTTGAAGATTAAATGAGTTGGGGAAGTTGAACAATAAGTTAACAGAAATGGAAAGCATGGACATGGATATTCTTTGCATAAGTGAGATGAGATTGAAGGGATCGGGCAAAATTATAACCGACAAACACACAATAATTTATTCCGGAGGGGGTACACACGAGAAAGAAGTTGAAGTACTATTTGATTAACACATAAAGCCACGTCAATTAATGGTTACTGGTGTATTTCAGATAGATTTATTATGGTCAAACTGAAAGGCAAACCAATAGATATAAATAATATACATGTATACGCACCAACAACATGTATTAGATGATGAACAAATACAACACTTCTACGATGAAGTAGAAATGGCGATGTCTCAAATTAAGTCACAAGAAATAAGAATAATACTGGGAGATTTTAATTCAAAAGTAGAAAAGGGGAAAGTGGAGGATGTAGTGGAGAAATAGTTTAGGTACAAGAAATGTAAGAGGAGTGAAATTAATAGAATGGGCAAATATCAATGATGTGATAATTGAAAATACCTGGTTTAGACATCATAAAAGACGACTTTACACATGGAAAAGCCCTGATAAGAAAATACTTAACCAAATACTGGTTCTTGACAATCATATTGGTACATTTTTTTATAATGCTTTCTTGCATATCTGCGCGGTAATCTTTTGGTGAAAGGAACAAATGAAACCAACGACAGTAAAACATAAATGATGGCAATAATACTAAGAATGGTTGATAGAGGACAGTGGTACACATAAAGAATATAGAACTATCTATTCAATGCTACTACGCTTAAGCACACCGTCGCCAATGTCTATGGCCGGATTTGTTTTCGTCTAAATTATGTTAAGCCATCCTGGTATATATCTCTCCGTTTCCACATCCTCTTTTTCCAGTCAAGTGGTAACTAAGTTTTCAAGTTTATTTTTCATAGTACCATGATTTAAGAAAGAAAAATATGTACTATCTGCGGTCAGCTTTTCTAATCAGTTTTTCATCTGATCCTTGAAGGACATTTTAATTCGTTTTACAGAACACAATGACACAAAACAAAGGACGTTGAGACGACTAGCCTACTTCAGCCATGGCGGCCAGGGAGGGCAGATCCATTGTTAAATTCTTCCCCGGCACATATATGAACTCATGACCACCGAGCCGACAGACGAGTATCTAGCCACTACGCCAGCTCGGCTTCCGTGTTGAAAGAGTACTTACAGTTGAAAAATGCAAGGTTTCTTGTGTATAGTGGAACATTCTAACGAAATATTTGTGTCATGGATTTGAGAGAACGAAAATGTTGTAAACCTAAGGGGGGACAATCTGAAACAGATGAATGGACTCATTGTTCCAAGAGAAATAACTCACACTATAGGACTAGAAACGTTTTATTGTAGGTTCTGACAAACAAAAAACGTATTGTTTGAATAGGATTCCTACAATTCCCATTAAATGTAATGTTTTAATGCAAACGACATTTAATAGCTGCGAGGTATTAATGTATAGAATAATAAATAGTATGCAGTTATTACACAAATAATTTTAGAATCATTTTACATTTGATGTCTGGGAATTTGTTGTATTTGCAAATGTAAAGCAAAACACACAATGCATCTTGTGAACACACACTATTTTGTACGAAATAAAACCACATTAAAAGACAGACAATAAAAAACAGACAGTCCGCCATGGCTGTAGTTAGGCCTATTACCTTTTCTTGTTAGCACAATGCAAGAAACTATCGTCTGTCAAGATGGTCAGGTGCCAGTGAGTTAGTTCTATACAGTGTGGAGTCTAGTGCCCATTTAGTGGGCCAGTATATCTTTCTGAGCTCGCTGGACAGGGGACAGTCATGTAGAATATGTTCAGTAGTTTGTTTACTTAGTCCAAACGGGCAAATGATGAAGCAGGCAGACGATGTCTGTGTTTACTGAGTCCATACAGGCAGGTGATGAAGCAGGCAGACGATGCCCTCACTTCTTTATTCAGTCTGTTATGTCCCACACAAGATGTTAATTTGGGGCATGTGCAGAAATATTCTGATATATAGGCACATGGATAATATCAAAAGGAAGGTGCATCACTGAGATAAAGAGTGGAATATGACTAGCAAAAACTGCCTTCTATCAAATGAAGAACGTTTTGTGCAATCAATTACTGTCCTTGAAAGTTAGAAAAAGAGTTCTTACATTATACATAGAACCACTTTTAACATAGGCTGCAGCGAATCCTGGACAGTTAGTAAAGCGTATCCTGGACAGTTAGTAAACAGGTGAAGAAATCCCTGGGAGCCTTGGAGACGGGGTTTTATAAAATAATGTTGAAAATTAAATGGACAATCAAAATGAGCAATCAGGACGTTTCAATGGAAGCTGAGTCGCAACATCATAAAGAGGCAGTCATCGTTTTTTGGCACGTCAAGAAAAGACAAAAACTGGAACATGTTGCGACAACCGGATAGATTTGTAGAAAGAGAGATAGAGGAAGACAGCTTGAGAAGATTCTTGGCAGTCTTGTGTCATGGTACATCTATAACATTGGTTATCGTAATTTGTAGAGAAGCATGATCGCCCACGCCAGCCGGCAAGGCACTGGATAACTAGAACAGGGTGTATGTAAAGTCTCAATACACTTTATATGTAGAACTGCTGTTTGTTGGAGAGTATGTTTTCCGTCTTGCAAATGTAAAACATACTCTCCAACAAACAGCTGTTCCAAATACAAACTGAAAAACAACACACCAGAAAAATATTAAATTAATGAACATTGAGAAGCTTACTAATAAAAGAACACGTACATCAGCAGGCTGCCTAACAACAAAAGATGGAAAAAGATATGATTTCACGTGTATGGTCAGTTTATGTGAAAAAACCTTATGATGATAACAGAGAAGAACAGTATGAAATTTGAACTAATAATAAAGGACCTTTAAGTGTGAAGATGGAGGTTCATAATGTTCTTACCTTTAAGAAACCTGGCAAGATTCCTGGTTTAGACAATATCCCAACAGAAATTATTAATGCTTTAGAATAATATGGAATAGATCAAGTCACCAGACTGCTAAACACAATATATGATACTGGAGATGTTCATTCATTCATTCATTCATTCATTCATTCATTCATTCATTCATTCATTCGGGATGCAGAGGTGTTTCCAAGGCACCAGAGCCAGGTTCTATACTGCCAAGACCTACTAACACGTCCTACTCGTGCGACCTGGGCAACAGGTCCCTTCGGGGTCCTGGCTAACGCAGTAGGATCGCCGATTCTTCCGAAGTCGGAGAGTATTTGCCTGCACGGCGAGGAAACACCAGTCTACACACCAATAAGCCAGATATGGGACAACGGATACTCACGCAAACCTCAGTCCGGTATGACATCACACTGATGTTGGATCATCCGACATACAGGACTTCACGCTGGAATTCACAGCCAGCGAACGCAAGCATTCATTCATTCATTCATTCATTCATTCATTCATTCATTCATCCATTCACTCAGTAGCATGTCCTTTACAGAACCTCGTTCCCATAATAACCTTCCGAAAAACTTCTCGATCACAAGCAAAATGTCCCGTATCCGATACACCCATTCGGAGATCATTCACCACATCCTGCACCCATCTTCTCTTTTGCCTTCCTCTTCCCCTGTACCCCTCCATTATTGTTCTCTCCAAACTGTCATGACGTTTCAAGTGACCAAAATATTTACCTCATATATATCTATATACATAGAATTATGTAATTCTGTATTTATTGCAATCGCGAAAGAAATCAAGAGCCTTGGAATGTGATAAACATAGAACAATTAGTATAATGAGAGCCACATCACGAAGATTTTGCTAAGAATTATCATGCAAAGAGTTAGGAAGAAAATACAACGCGAAATAGGAGAACAATGTGGATTTATAGAAGACAAGGGTATTGTGTTTGTAGATCAGGAAAAGGCTTTCGACAGAGTAGACAGATACAAATTATGGACCATCCTTGAAGACTATGGGATACAAGGGCAATTGCTAGAAAACATCATAGCCATGTACCACTCGAGCCGAAGTTTAGTAAGAACACAAGAAGGTATATCAGATATGCTCACAGTCAATACAGGAGTGAGACAGGGATGTGTGCTCTCTCCTTTGCTAGGATAGAATATCCAAAGAAGCAAGTCTTGACAGAACTAAGTATACATATAAATAGCACAACTCTGAAACAAGTTACAGAATTCAAATATCTTGGAAGTATGATCACAGAAGATGCCAGATTTGACAGAGAAATCGAAATCAGATGTCATAAATCCAGTGCACTTACATATCAACTGTCACCCTTACTGAAACATCGAAATATACCCATGTCCGCAAAACGAGAGACAATAAACAGCATATTCACACCATCCCTATGCTACCAATCTCAAACTTGGATTTTATCCAAATCACACTTTCGCAAAACCAATACCTGTGAGATGAGATGCTTGAGGAGAGCTGCCAACTTAACAATCCGAAACCGAGTAAGAAATGCTGTTACCAGACAGACAGAGGGATCAACATCTTGTGGCACATTTATTGAAAGTCAGAAGATCAAGTGGTCTGGCCATGTTGTTAGAATGCAACACCATCAACTACCATCTCTGGCCTTACATCAAAGATCATCTGCGACGAGACCACGAGGACGTCCAAGAAGAAAATGGATTGACGACATCAAAGACATTGCACAATCACACGGAATAACACTATCCAGTGCCGCCCACCGGGCGCTGGAGAGCAAATTATTCCTCCCTACGACGCTTGACGGCAGAAGTGGAAGATGATGATGATGATGATGATGATGATGATGATGATGATGATGATGATGATGATGATGATGATGATGATGATGATGATGATGATGATGATGATGATGATGATGATGAAGGGTACAGTAAATACTGTGTACATGCTGGAAACATTCACAGAATGTTCTATAGAAGTACATAAAAATATACATCTTTGCTTTATTGACTACACAAAGGTTTTAGATAGAGTGAGACATGTCGACGTGATAAGGATACTTGAAGATCTACACATTAATAGAAAAGACCTTAGACTTGTAGAAACGATGTAGGTCAAAATAAGCCTATTAAGAGAGGTATGAGACAGGGATGTGTAATGTCTCCATATCTATTTTCCCTGTGCAGTGAAAATATTTTCAGAAATATAGAATATATGGAAGGAATCAACATTGGAGGACGACACATCAATAACTTTAGATATGCAGATGATACAGTATTAATCTCAGAAAATGAGCGGGATGTGCCATATTTAGTAGATACGGTTGTTACACACAGAGAACAACTAGGGTTTTAATTAAATTGTAAGAAGACACAGATTATGGTCGTCAATGGGAAGAAGGAAATACCACAATGTGATATACAAGTAAATGGGCATATTCTTAAACAAGTGAATCTGTACAGTTATCTAGGAACAGTCATAAAATATGGGAAATGCCTTGACGAGATTAGAACAAGAATTGCCATTGCGAAAGTAACCTTTTTCAAGATGAAAAACAATATATCCTGGCCTACCACATAGATCACCTTTATCTCAGGTACTGTTCAACGCCTACACAGTGAGAATCACAAGTGAGCAGATCACTGGACCTGGCAGGACATTGTCGTATGCCGATGATGTTTTAGTGTATCGTCAGGGTTAGGTGTCAGGGTCTTAAACCTGGCTCGTTTTTCCTAACACATGTGAGACAGTACAAGTACAACGTGATTCGACTTGAGACTCAACGACACAACGTTCAATGGATTTATTTACAGATCATATACAATACGATGATCATTACAAGATATATGTTATACTTCAATACACTTACATACACAATACAGCTCACAGTCTATCTCTCAAGATGATACAGGCACTCGACTTTCAGGCACAGAAACTACATAACGCTTTTCTCTCATCATGCGTCCAGTCGAGTCCACGTCCCAGAGCTGTCTGTCTATAGCTCGCAACGTGCCTCCCCACCTGAAGTGGCTTCACGAGGCATGCGTGCGTCTTGCTTCGTCCTTGCCTGACCGCTGGCCGTCTCGTCAGCCAGCAACCTCGCAGGCAGGTAACTACTACTCGCCTGGCGGGCGTAACGAAGTTACGGCATCCCGGCTGGGGACTAAGTCGCCTGGCGGGCGTAACGATGTCACTGCATCACTGCACTACTCTAGACTCTGACATGCTCCCCCGGGGCATCTTCATGAAAGATGTCATCTTTCATGTATACTATATGTACATACTGGGTTAATATTTTAACCTTGTCAGAGTCGACCCTTCTGTTGTTATATACATTGGTATCAGAATACATAGAAATACACATCTTGACATAGAAACATATAAGAAATGGAAGTTGTATTCAACGACATGTGGTGTTCAACCTTTAACACTTGTCAAGTTTCATCCTCTCGATGGCTGATTACCTCAATTGCATTATTGACCCAGTCAGATCGGTAGTAACAGCTTCCCAAGCAACTACCTCGCAGCCTCCAAAGAAAAAGTAATAATATGGTTTTTGAAACAAAAACCATCTGGCTAGACCGAAATACGGCTTTATATAAGTCGCATTAAACGCTCAAACCCTGACCTCATTTGGCCAGGAGCTCTTGTGTTGGTCTGCAATGTCGGTAACACTCTACCATGCCCAGTAGATGGCTTCTTGGTGTGTTAACAATCTGGCAACAACATGGCTATTTATATACAACACATAATCGTATACATTTCACATTATAGCCCTTTGTGTAATGATGTAATAACAATTAAATGAAAGGGGAATAACTTCAAAATTTATGAAATATAATATTTTACAATAATTATTCTATTTCTTAGCGTCATCGCTTGATGTTTCTTCATACTAGCGAGAAAAAGTCGGTAGTATGAATAAATTAATCAAGATATGATTCTAAGATTACACTACATAAAAATATAAATACACAATTCGTGTATTCAAACTTGTTGATTCCTAAAGATTTTAGAATCGTCATAGCTTTTTAAACTTTTGTTTGTCGTCTGCTAATTTTGAACTAAATTTCTAACTAATCCGGAAGTACACACGAACACTAAACAGCTGATGTTGAAACTTGTAGAACACACTTGTTCCGGTCTGATGTAGTTACGGAATGTACAATGTTCTAATCGTTCATGTGTTGGATGTTTCACTGGAAAAACTTCTGGATTTCGATTGACTGCAGTGGTGTAGATGTCAATGTTCAGGTCACACTTTCACACACAGATTTAAAATATCATTGGAATGTTCCAAACGCAGATACCACTGTCAAATTGGATAGTTCGCTTACGGTAAGTTTTGAGCGAATGTGGCACTGTTCTTGTTTCGTAATATATACAATTAATAAAGTTCGCTTTCTACCACACACTACACAATTATACACGACAATCACTACATTAATTAGTAAAATAAGAACACTATATATATTGGGAGTAAACCCTATCACATCACATCGTAGACATTACACAGCTTTCGTGAATGAAAAAAAATATTCACTGATGGATGGCTGTGTTGATCTGAGTGTATTTTACACACTGCACTCAGACATTGGTGCTCACTGGGTCGGTCGGACAACGGGACAAAAGATCGGCAATCGTGTTGGTTCTGCCTGGGATATGTCGAACCTCGAAGCTGTAATCTTGGAGCTTAAGAGACCAGCGCGCTACCATTTGGTTTGAAGGTACACCTGAATTGATAAATCGCAATGGACTACTGTCAGACTCCACAATAAAATGACGTCCTAGGAGGAATCTGGACAATTTAGTTATACCCACCACTAGAGCTAGGGCTTCCAACTGAGGTATTGACCAAGCCCGTTCTCTCGGTTTCAATTTCCTGGAGACGAAGTACACAGGATGAAGGATGTTATTATGCTCCTGCAACAAGACTGCTCCAATCGCCACGGAGCTCGCGTCTGTACGCAATCTGAAAGGGACATGTAGATTGGGCAACTTCAGAATAGAATTATAATCTATTATCAGAAAAACAAGATAATACTTTTGGAATGCAAATTTTAGGCATTCATTGCTTACAATTTTCTCCGGTTTATCTTTTGTTAGTAAGTTAGTAAATACTTCGGTCAGTTCAGAAAAATCAGGTATGAACTGCCTGTAATAATTTATAAGTCCCAACAAACTTCTGACTTGCTTTTTCGTAGTCGGAAGTGAGAGTTTTAGTATCTTGGACACAATGTTATCGTCTGTCGTGACAAAGCCATTGGATATTTTGTACCCCAAGAAGGATATTTCCTGGTAGGCTATGTCTACTTTTGCAGGCTTTACCGTCAGTCCGTGCTGTCTAATGCGTTCAAATGTCTGTTCTAATGTCTTTATGTGGTCTGTCATCGTCTCTGTGTGAACACAAATGTCGTCTATATAGCAAATTATGTTCGGTATATCTACTAGTAGAAGTCGTGTCATACGTACGAATGTAGCTGGGGCATTGACAAGCCCAAATGGAAGTTTGCACCATTCGTACAGTCCCCAAGGTGTGGCAAATGCTGTCAGATGTCTGCTCTGTTCGTCTACCGCTATTTGCCAGTAACCTTTAGTCATGTCTACCTTCGTAAAGAACCTAGCGTCTGTCAGTTCTGTCAGTAGATCTTCAGAGTTTGCCATTGGCTCCAGATCTAGAAGAGTTATCTTATTTAGTTTTCTATAGTCGACACAGAGTCTTATCGTGTTGTCCTTTTTGCGTACTATGACCATTGGAGATGAGAAGTCTGATTGGGATCGTCTTATGATGTTGTTTTTCTCTAAGTTGATGATCTCCTGATGTAAGTTTTCTTTGTAATGCAATGGAATGGTGTATGGTCTGCATTTTATGGGTGTATTTGACGTGAGTGTGATGTGATGTTGTACTAATTCTGTTTGTCCTGGGTTGTTGGAGAAGATGGTGTTGTACTGTTGTATAGATGTTTGCAACTGTCTGTTTCTGCTTGAGTTAACTTTGGGTTGATTTTAATTTCCTTCAAGCAGTTTGTCGTGTCTAATGCAGGTGTTGGAATTTCGTCACTAGCCTCGTCATCTTCATGGTCTATTATCACTGTACAAGCTGTTGTATCGTCTTGTTCGTTGTCTCTGTTGTAATATGGTCTTAGCATATTGACGTGGTATATTTTGTGTTTGTCTTTTATTTGGATCTTATAGTCTACAGGTGAAATCTGTCTCGTCACTTTAAATGGTCCTTGCCAAGAATCAGTCAATAAGTGTCTGTCACTAGGTAGTAGAAGAAGAACGTCCTGTCCAGGTGTCAACGTTATTGTCCTGTTACCTTTGTCAGCATATTGTCTATAAGTAGCACCAGATAATTTTAGTGCATCCTTTGCAATTATACAAGATTTGATGATTCTTTCACGCAATGATGTAACGTATACGTATGATGATATGGGTTTAAGTACTGGAGTGGAGTCAGTTAACATTTGATGATAAATAGTTAATGGGCCACGTGGTTTGGCACCATAGATAAGTTCAAAAGGAGAGAAACCTGTACTAGAATGTGGTACCTCGCGATAAGCAAAGAGAATAGCAGGTAAATATACGTCCCAGTTATTGGGATGCTCTTGCGTGACTTTAGCAAGCATGTGCTTTAAATCGCCGTTAAATTTTTCTATTATCCCACTCGAGTGAGGATGGTACGGGGAATTGAAACATTGCTTCACTCCCAACATTTTGGTGAAAGCTTGAGTAGATGCGGCGATAAACTGAGTTCCCCTATCTGATTGGATAGTGTCTGGAAATCCTATCCGAGAAAATATATGGAAGAAAACTTCCATTATATCATTGGCAGTTATGTTCTTTAGCGGAATCGCTTCCGGCCAGCGGCTACATTGATCAATGACAGTTAGAATATATTTATTCCCTCTAGTTGTTGTCTGATTAAGAGGGCCCACTATGTCGACAGATATTTTCTCAAAAGGTCGACTGGCTAAGTCAGTAACTTGTAACTTTGCCTGTGGGTGTTTACCTTTCTTTACAAGTTTTTGGCAGATGTCACAACTTCTGCAATATTGTTTAATGTCATTGCAAAATTTGGGCCAATGAAACTGTGTTAATAATCTTGATCTGGTCTTAGCGTATGCCATATGCCCTGCAAGAGGTATATCATGGGCAAGATGTAAGGCTTGCTTACGATACTCAGTTGGCAAAACAGTTTGCTCTGTTGTGCTGTCACCTCTGGTATAATACCTAGTGAGGATACAATTTTTCAAAGCAAAATGCCATTTTGCATTTTTGGTTACCTTTGGCTTTTGGCCGATCAGATTAAAATATTTCGACAATGAAGGATCAGCCTTTTGAGCTGTTACAAAAGTTTCCTTCATGGTTTTAGAAGGTAGTGATACTGGGCTAAGCATTTGTATAGCCTCAGTTTGGATTACTTTCATCTTGCACTCTAGCAGTAGCTCTGGTTACTGCGTTCACACATTCAATGATATCAGATGGTGATGAAACAGTGTTATCAATGATGTCATGAGATCTTAGTGCTACATTAGCTACCATACATTCATTAGGTGGTGTAACATTATCAATGATGACATTTGATGGTGATGTTATGATATCATCAATGCAAAGAGATGTTATGTCATGAGGCATATCATTCACCTCTGGTAAATTTCCAATTATAATATCGCACACTGGGTTTGTTAATGCTGCGCATTTTACTTTACCAGTGAGGAAAGGTGTTTGAATATATGCCCATGCTAGTGGGTACTTTTCAATATTGCCAGAGAATGTTCTGCATGTTACGTGCCTGCCTGTATAGTCTGTAGGCATTATGAACGTTCTCTTTAGACCAATAAGTGAAGCTTCCCGTGTCCCGAAGGACTGTAGCAGACTTGCCATTCACGTATCCTTGATGGACGTTTATTCTGCCTTTGGAATCTACTACCAAATTAGCTTCTTCATTGGCAATAGGAATGGAGTGGCCGCATGTTAAAATGCCATCTTCATAAAAGGTATTACAAACAGTACATTTATTTGCGTTAAACATATCAAAAGCCTGTGCTGAGTTCACAGGATGTTTCTCTGATTGTTCTTCATCTGACGATGAACTGTCAAACAAGGCGGCATTTGCTTTGTTGGTCATTTGCCTACCTTTACAATCATGGCGATAATGTCCGTACGCCTTACAGAGGAAACATTTACGCAAATTTCTGAAGGATCTACGCTCCTTATCTTGTCTGTTTACCATGTTTTGTAGATAAGTATGATATGCGGGGTTCTTGTCACACATCTCACCTTGATGGTGTGAAATTTTACAATATTTACAGTGATTGTACTTCTCAGATGTAGGCTTATGAGGTTTCTGCCTACTATAGGGTTTGTCATAGTTAGCCGATGCTACAAAATTTATGTCAGTAGCTTCACTGGCAAAACAATGTTTGTTGGCTGTGTAATAAGCCGAACCACGTCTCTCAATCTCATCTGCACTAGTGCATTCATTCTCTTGCAAAAATTTGAAAATGCTGATGGAATGGATGAAATGACTTTATCTCTGATGATCAGATCTTCTAATTTTTGATAATTTTTATCAATTTTAGCTGCTGAAGTCCATTTGGTAAATATATCTCGGACTAAGCAGAGGTAGTCAGAGAACGTTTGAGTCGGTTTTGGGCTCAACTTGCTGAATTGTTCTCTGTAACCTGCCTCATCTAACATAAAATGTGCCATAATCTTTGATTTTAGATAATGGTAATCTTTTCTGAGGTCTTTGGGGATAGTCTCAATGACTTTAAGAGGCTCCCCTGATAAACTCCTCATATAAATAATATTCCATTCAGACAGTGGAACCTGGTAATGGTCCATTAAAGTCTCAAAATTTTGGGTAAAGGCTGCGATGCAGTCACCCGAGGTATAATTACGTACGATACCTTGATATTTCTTGTACTGGTTTTCTTTCTCCAGTCTCTCAGATTTCTTAGACTCTTTGTTAATGGCAGTCTCAGTATCAAGTTGCTTGATTTTAATTGCAATTCCAGTTCTTCTCGTTTAATTTGAGCTGCTATCTCTGCTTTCTTAAGCTCAATATCTAATTCGGCTTGTTTTGCTGCGGTTGCTGCTTCTGCTTGCTTTAAGGCTGCATCCGTTTCTGCCTGCTTTAATGCTCTTTCAGCTGCTCTTTCATCGCGTTCAGTAGCTTTCTCGCGAAGGTGTTCAGAGTATTTATTCTCACTCCACTTCATTAACTCATCACCTGTTAACTTTAACTTTAACCCCATATCGATGAAATCATTTAATGAAGACATGATGGAAAATGCAAATGAAATACCAGCCACACAATTTGTTACAAGTGGTTAGTAAAGTAAACAATTTACAATTGTGTTCTATTGACAATACGTGCCTAAATTTGCATCCTAAAGTATATGAAAAGAAAAATATACTCAAGTGCACCGGATGCGGTGAAGAACGGTTGGAAATCGGGCTAGGAACTGTAGGGTCGCTACTTCAAACACAAATGACCTCTACGGGCAAGGGTTTCAGATGGCACAGAAAACCTGCTTTGTTTTTGGAGGAAATAAATTAGCGTCTATTTGATGTGGTGTGCCTGCTTGTCACTAAGTTTTGATTAGGTTTGTATGGCGTTGAGTGTAATTGTAGGTCGTAATTTTGTCAGTCAACAATTTTTTTTTTCAAAACACAAGTCACTTTCTTTCCAAAACTTTCTGCTTTCCACAATTCACTTTACAAAGACACTCTAAATATATCTCAACACGCTACAACATTGATGACACATCACTTACATCAAGATGACATTCAGTAAGGACATAGACATCAAGTTTACAAGATGGCGACAAGGTCACAATGGCGACAAGTTTACAATGTCGACAAGGTCAAAACGGTGACAAGTTCAACAATCACAGATGTTTTACACGTTTACAAGATCAAACAATATGTATGCACTGTACAGTTCACATTAGTCTCCATGTTTAAACAATGTAATAATATCTATCAAAATGAGCCTTCAACGATCACATTTACATGTACAATAAAGTTGGACAAAAATTCTAAGTTCACAACTCTAAGTTTAAATGTTAAATTATCTAAACTACGTTCATTTCAAAGCCGGACGAATGCCACCACGTCCACACATGTCAGGGTCTTAAACCTGGCTCTTTTTACCTAACACATGTGAGACAGTACAAGTACAACGTGATTTGACTTGAGACTCAACGACACAACGTTCAATGGATTTATTTACAGATCATATACAATACGATGATCATTACAAGATATATGTTATACTTCAATACACTTACATACACAATACAGCTCACAGTCTATCTCTCAAGATGAACAGACACTCGACTTTCGGGCACAGAAACCACACAACGCCTTTCTCTCATCATACGTCCAGTCGAGTCCACGTCCCAGAGCTGTCTGGCTATAGCTCGCAACGTGCCTCCCCACCTGAAGTGGCTTCACGAGGCATGCGTGCGTCTTGCTTCGTCCTTGCCTGACCGCTGGCCGTCTCGTCAGCCAGCAACCTCGCAGGCAGGTAACTACTACTCGCCTGGCGGACGTAACGAAGTTACGGCATCCCGGCTGGGGACATATCGCCTGGCGGGCGTAACGATGTCACTGCATCACTGCACTACTTTAGACTCTGACATTAGGATAGAGAGCAGGTTGCTGTGGAACTACAAACCGAACTCAATCGCATAAGTACTTGGTGTGATGAAGCTGGGGCAATGGTCAACCCAACAAAGGCATGCCGTTTGACTCGTGCTCCGAAGGTTATGGGTTCGATTCCGGGCCGCGCCCTTCGGTTTACGAGTTAAATGTTTCAGAGACTCCTGTGGGTCGTCGCTAAAAGCTACAGAGTTCGTGCTTTGTGCGACGCTTTCCGCGCTGCGGACAGAGACCGAGCTATATGGGATAAAACCCGGTGCAATGAAGTCGACCCTGTCGACTTTTAAGCGACTTTTATTTTTCAACAAAGGCAACAGTGACTTGGTTTTCGTTGAATAATCATATTGTCAACACTCCAACACCAACTGCAAAGCTGTGTTCAGAGACAGTAGAATGAACGCAGGCAATGAATTACCTGGGGATACGGTTTGATCGAAGCTTTGCTTATAATGAGCACATAGACCAGGTGATAACAAAGGCCAAGCGGGGTTTGGCTTCAATGCGGGTGATGGCGGCAGCAAACTGTGAGCAGCGCCATCTATGTCTTCTGTATGAGGGGCTGGTCATGTGTGTTTTTGAGTATGCAATGGCAATCCTGACTCTCAGCCGTAAGCAGATAGAAAGGATGGAAAGGATACAGAATGAAGCTATGCGCATTATACTTGGATGTACAAGAGATACAGCATGCAGGGCGATGCGCTACCTCCTTGATTTTCCAACCATTGAAGACAGAATACAAGTTTGCAGAGCACGCGCCTATCTCAGTGTTAACGCAAACACACAACATCCACTGCATAGTGAAATTATGAAGGTGAAAAAAGAGGACGGTCGTGGATGGGTCAAGCCGAAGACATTCTTCAACAGGTGTGTTCACTTGAGGACTTAGAACCTGGCGAGGAGTGAGTACAAGTGCCAACAGATTTATGCACATCCTTTTCAGTTTGCATCCAACTAGATAGAAAATGCAGACAAGAAAATTAGACTGCTGTGGAGGCTGAAGTACAAGCGTTGATTTTCGAGGATTCGATAGACGGTGATGCTGTCATCTACACAGATGGGTCGGTCGTCCGACATGTGAGAAGCTCATGGGCCTTTACAGGCTCGGGCCGGAGGGAGAATTGTGAAGGAGGACTCTGGTGCTTTCACTGAAACCACAAGTAGCCTGACTATGGAAGTCATGGCAGTAAGTAAAGCAATAACATGGTTCGAGACACAGACATTCACTAGAGCATGTTTCCTTAGCGACTCAATGAACATGATCAAGAGGATAGAGGAGGGTTCGATCCGAGGAGAATGGTTGCTGCCTCTGGAGCGGTCTCGGCTGGCAAAGATTAGTTTCATCTTCGTGCCAGGGCATGCGGGAGTTACAAGGAAATGAGCGGGCTGACAAGCTCGCAGGTGAGGCTACGGTGGAGGCGGACGCGCCATGGACCAGGCTGACATTCTGAATGCTCTACGAGAAGTAAGGACTTTTGCGTGAACCAAGTGATGACTGTGAATCTACAACAATGCCCAGACTGCGAGAGCAGCAAATTAAAAGAGGGGTGAGCAAACAAGAACAGTACTCAGGAAGCCAAAGAAGATTGATATACCAACACAGAACTGGTGTCGTTAGCCGCTAAACGCTGCGGGATTTGCTGAGGAGGGGATCTGAGCACTTATGGACTGAGTGGTTCGATGTGCAATGAGGATGATCTGTCGACTAACTAACTAACTAACTAACTAACTAACTAACTAACTAACTAACTAAGATGAAAAACATACTGACCATTCAAAAGATGTCAATGTTCTACGAGGAAAAGAGTGTTGAGTTGCTACATAGAGCCTGCAGTTTGTATGGATATGCTTGCTTGCTTGCTTGTGTTCGTTGGCTTGAGCTCCAACGCGAAGTCCTGTATGTCGGATGAAGTGTATGGATATGAATTGTGGGCAATGAGCAGTCAAGCTGAAAGACATCTGATGGCTGTGGAAATGTGGTTTCTGAGGATAATGCAGAGAATACCATGAACAGACAGGAAAACCAACGACCAAGTCCTACAAGAAAAAAAAATCGTAAACTGATGAGAGAATTAGACGTAAACAGTCACAATATTTTCGACATGTTAGTCTTTCCTCTTGAGCCTAAGGCGGCGCATAGGGCAGAAGTCCTGTCTCTCCATGCCTGGCGGTTCGCTGCTATCTGTTGTAGATCTTGGATATTTACTTGGCATTGAATGAGCCTTCTCTAATGATGGTTCTACGCAGGGTCTCTCTTTGGTCTTCCCCGTTTTCTTTTCCCTACCGGTGACCATATGAGGGCTTGGTAGGGGAGTCTTGTCTTGTCCATTCTGAGTACATGGCCGATGTAGTTCCAACGGCGTCTTCTTATGAAATTGGATACTGTATCTTGCTTAGTCTCTTGTCTTATTTGCGAATTGGTTCTGAAGTCTGTCCAGTGGATGTTTAGAAGTCTTCTAAGACATTTGTTCTCAAAATTGTCTAATTTTTTATCTAAAGCTACCGTTGATTTCCAACTTTCACATCCATACGTTAACACTGGAATCACACAAGAGTTGAAGATTTTAAGTTTTGTGTGTTTTTGCTGAGTGTCTTTGACTTCCAGATGTTTGACAGTTTGTTGAAGGCACTAGATGCCAGTGCGATTCTAGTTGATATTTCTGGTGTTGAGTCCCCTGAGTCCCCGACATGTTATGGTAATTAAATTAGAGAACTTGGTGACAGCTGACACGATCGAGGGGAAGAGAACGAACGAAAGACAGAGAAGTAAATATAGGGTGTGTTGTAATGACTGTGCAGTATTTGAAAATATTGCCGTTCCAAGTTTTGTATTCACCTATTGTGGAGTTCCTGCAACATAATAGGTACATACACAACTTGGAACGGCAATATTTTTAAATACTGCGCAGTCATTAAAAATACACCCTGGTACCTGGATGGTCTGACCACGTGACATGATTAAGACAAGATCACTGATCTGATCCACGACTCTGGTGATCGAGTGAAATGGCGAATCGTGACCGCCTACGCTTACCGGAAAGGCACATGATGGATGGACGGCCATACAGTCTAGTTAGATTTTACAAAATCCTGTATAACTGTATTATGCGATTTACATAATTGTAGTATTTATCTTAATCTTTTATAACAATTTTCATAGAAATTAGCAACAGTTATATGCCGCATAAATTACGGAATAAGAATTTAAAGTCATCTTCAAAGTTTATGTAAAATTAATAATAAATAATATGCAGCCTTTACACAGATGTAGCATAATTGCTAACCACCATTATTCAGTTGACAAGCCTTCAAGCCAAGAAGAGGAAACAATATAAAACAATTGACTACACAACCGCAAACTGAAACTAGGACTTAAAACTTAACATCGAAACTGGAACTGCATAAGTGACAGATGACGTGGATTCTTGGAAAGATTTCATCAGCCAAGGCTTAAAAAACCATTGGATAGGAACAGACATGTGACACCGCTTTCGCGCCAACGCCTGTTTAGCATATGTTAATATTTCATCAGAATATGGTAAGCCCGCACTTTTTCTGCAACCAGCCTGATGAACAGACGTGGAAAGCTGGTGTGACCAAATTTTCAAACATGGGACTGCAGAGTGTCTAGATCCGAGGTAAGCTTGTAACTCCCGAGATTAGACTAAGAACCCGATGTATCAGGTATCAAGTAATGGTATCCAGTGTTTGTAATGTCAATTGAAATGTATTATTATTAATTAAAACCTCTGAAATGTAAAAATGCTCGACTGTAGATTCTGACGACGCAGAGCCGTTCCCGGGCAAACTGACACTCTAATACTCTCTTCGATGAAACTGCAATCTCTGATATTCTTAAAGATAATTATTAACTTTAAGAAGTGCATTATACTACTCCATTCTATTCTGAACAACTGTGAGAAGTGATGATTCTAAAGCAATCTTGTGCATTTCAGCAGAAACACTGATAAAAAATGATATCACTATCTACAGCTAAAATGACAGTTCGTGTACTAGAATAAGTGCCTTGTTTTAAAACAGACTTATCTATGTCTATTTTCAATTTAGAAAGTTGAAAGAGAAATCAAATCTTCCATTTCTGCTTCATCTATTGAGGAAATAGGGTTTAATGGAATAAATATTTATATTTATGTCAAATTTAATTAGATAAGGGCACACATGAATTGCATTACATGAGAAAGTTGTGCTTCGCGGAACACCATCACGCGAAGTGAACTTAACTCATTAATCAACATAACTTCAAAAACAACACTCAACACCACAACAACAACAGATAATGGGAGAGAGTTATTAGACACAGAAGAAGAAGAAGAAGAAGAAGAAGAAGAAGAAGAAGAAGAAGAAGAAGAAGAAGAAGAAGAAGAAGAAGAAGAAGTTAATTGGGAAAACACAGAGAATTATTTATACACACTATAAACACCATTGAGTGGAAGAAATGTTATAAATGTATGTCATTTATTTACATGCATCTTGACACATTCTCACTCTTGTCACTGTCTTACTGTACACGTTCACTGACCCCGGGTCAAATGAGAACTTAAATACAGCAGGAACCAGTTGATACAAGGTTGTACACAGTGTGATAAACTCTGACCACCCCAAATTAACAAAACACTAGATTAGAGAAAAAAGGAGGGGAGGGGAACTAGTTCCTACTTCAGGAATTTAGATTTCTTCCGACCTACTTCTAGAATATTGTATTGGCAAGATTGTATATATTTATGTGAATTTTAAACAGTGATCTTGGTGGCTACCAACAACCACCCAACACATCAGCTAACTAACCACCCAAATCAGACCTGAAAGAGGGAAGCCGAGAGAAAGAGATGAACCACAAGGGAGATGGAAGATGACTTGGCCATGAGCAGAGTATGGGGAGGCCTTCAGAGGAGCTATACGGGCAGACCCTGGCTTACTTAATATCCCAGTCGCCAGGTTACCTTTCTAATTGGTAGACACCACACCCAATTTCAGGAAACTGATATTTAATTGTTGATTCATCATCTTCACACTTAACATGTACAACATCAAAATGTTTACTATGTTTTCACACTTGTTGACCTCTCATGTATTGATGCTTGTTTATTGATGGTCTGTGACAATGGTCCAATATGCAACTTTTCTAATATATCTTGTGTAAATCACAATAGAGATGTGTGTACTGGCCAGAAGGCTCAGGCCCAGTCAATAAATGATTAACATGAATTGACCTTCTGTTAATTTATCAGTTCAAACCTATCTGTGATTCACCAGCTTCTTTGTACATCATGTTGTCAGGATCTATTGTGATTGATTATGTGTTTGATTGTTTAAAAACAAATTAACTCTTCATGACTTACTGAATGGGGAAATAAAAAGACTCTTGGTCTATCAGCTGCTCAACATCCAGGTTTTCTTAACATAAATCAGGCTGAGAGAATTCTCCAAGCTTTCCTCAGATTTGATAACAAGAAAAAAAGGGGGCTCCAGAGCTATAAGAATCATTGGAGAAGGGGCAGATTCCCAGTTAGTAATTACCATTCTCACCAGGGCCATAATCTATATCTCCTAGACTACTTAAAAGAACGAGGCCTGCAGATAACTCGAGGGTCATACTCTGGGGTTATTGAAGATAGAAGAGGAGGGGGCCCAACTTCTTTTGTTAGAAATGGGGCATGCACCAAAGTGATCTCCTACTCCCTTCAGATTATATGACAACAGACAATTATAGAATCTTTGATCTTTGATGTCTGGGATTTTTAAATTTTTTTTTAATTTTTGAAAATGTAAAGGAAAACCCACGATGCACCGCGTGAATACACACTGTTTTATACGAAATAAAACCACATTAAAAGATAGACCATCATCATCATCAAGCGCCATGCCAGCTGTCGAAGGCGTTCATATCTCTCCACATATCTCGGTCTGTGGTGTTATGGATCAACTCTGCTACGGATATATGCCACCGTCTCAATCCATCCATCATCATTTCTCTTGGTCGGCCTCTGCCTCTCTTCCCCTCGATCTTTCAAGTAGTAATGATGTTCTCCAGTGCTCTCTTCTCAAAAAGATAGCCATGTTATTAACATAGGAAGAAGGGACATAACAACTTAACAGATTTTTGTTAAGGGACATTACTAACAGGACTATATTTATATTATGTAATTTATAAAATTTTAGTATTTCTCTATTCTTTTATAAATATTTTACATAATTTAATTACAATTACAAGATTTATAAATAAATTCGTAAAATTTGTAAGTAGAGTTTAGATAGTTTGTAAACTTCATGGCTTTATTTTACATAAAAGTTAATTTTATAATGTATTAGATTCGTTGGATTTCTAATATATAGAATGATGTTCCTATTTTGTTTAGTTATGTGTGTGCAAATTTTGTATTACAATGTAATTTTTATCTGGTCTGTAAAAGGCCAACATTCCTGAATATACTCTTCTGGCTAAGATCAAAGTGTAGTATCCGACCTTCATTTAGCCAGGGTCACCATCGGAGTCTGTCATCCTTAAACCACACAGGGACGTGGGGACCTCATGGTGCCACTTTGGCCCCGGAGACAAACAGTCAGCCCTTATTTAAAAACAAAATGTAAAAGGCCAAAAAGATATACCGAATAACAGCTTTGAATTGTCAAAACATAAATTTAATATCAGCCTATCGCTGCTCGGCCTCTTGGCTAAGATCAAAGGGTAGATTTACCTTCTATTGATCTGGCTAGGGTGCAGAGGGTCAACCAAACTGCAAAACTCAAATCCCTATCCACTAACACTGGCAGTGGGCCTTGGTGGACCACTATGAGCCTAAAGGCCCAAAGTGAGACTAAAGGCCCCACAACAGAAACAAGGACGTGGTGACCTCATGGGGCGGCTCTGGCTCCTGGAGGAATCGCAGGGAAAGGACAACTCTTCAGCTGAGCAGAGCAGGGCACTCACTTGTCCTGACAGCCGGGATTGACTATCAAAGGAAGAGGTAAAAGACCCCCATGTGGATGGAGAAGGCAAGGATAAACCACCACATTATCTTCCCAAGATTTCATGAATAGTCACATATCAGAGGCAGTGAACAACGTTAATGGCTGTCTTGGGACATCCTGTTTTAGTAGGGTCAGTCATGAGCCACTGTGACACTAGACTGTCATCCAGCTTCTGATGGCAAAATCATAACGAATAAATTTCAAATAGGGAACACATTTAAAACGGGAAATACATTTAAAATAGTAACATGGAATGTTAGGACATTCAATGAGTTGGGAAAGTTGAACAATGTCATAAGAGAAATGGAAAACATGAAACTTAATATTCCATTAGATGAGATTGTCGGAATCGGGCAAAGTTATAACAGGCAAACACACAATAATTTATTCTATAGGGGATACCCACGAAAAAGGGATATGACTACTATTTTTTTTTTTTTTATAAACAGCTAAGTTTATTAATGGTTACTTGTATATTTCAGATAGAGTTATTATTGTTATAATACACACCAGCAACATGCAGTAATGATGAAGAAATACAACATTTTTTTCGATGACGTGGAAATGGCGATATCTCAAATTAAGTCACAAGAAGAAATAAAAATAATACTTGGAGATTGTAATGCAAAAGTAGGAAATGGAAACATGGAGGATGTAGTGGGGAATTATGATTTAGGTACAAGAAATGAGAGGAGAGAATTTAATAGAATGAGCAAATGTTAATGATATGATAATTGGAAACACCTGGTTTAGACACCACAAAAGACGACTTTACACATGGAAAAGCCCTGATCAGAAAATACTTAAGGATTAATGCAGATTCAAGTTCTCGGCTGACAAAGACCTTTGACCTATGAGGTACCGCCTCCTTCTGTGCTGTGTAGTTCAATGATCATTTGTCCCGGACTGTAGTAATATTTCCCAAGTCCTGTTGACGAAGAAGGGAAATGTGCTTGTTCATTTACCCATTTGATGGGCATTGTAAATGTGTAAATTTTTTATCTGCATATCCTATCACAGTCAACACCAGCATTGCTGCTGTTGATGTCTTGGCAAGTTTACGTTCAGTAGTGTGCCATTGCTTTCTCAGTGGCTGGCTTCCATACCAACATGTTAAAATCAAGTGCAACACGATCTAGAGCCAAATTATCTCTAATTTTTAAATACTGGTTCTTCATTCATTCATTCATTCATTCATTCATTCATTCATTCATTCATTCATTCATTCATTCAGTAGCACGTCCTTTGCAGAACCTTGCTCACATAACAACCTTCTGGAAAACGTCTTGATCATAAGCAAGATGTTCCATGTCCGATACACCAATCTGGAGATCATCCGCCACATCCTGCACCCATCTTCTCTTTGGCCTTCCTCTTCCTCTCCTTCCAGGCTTATACCCCTCCATTATTGTTCTCTCCAAACTTTCGTGACGTTTCAAGTGACCAAAATATTAGACTATTCTTTGTTTAATCGTCTTTAATAGCCAACCTTCTTCAATATTCAGCTCTTGTAGTTTGGATGCATTTGTCCTTTTCTTTATCCAAGGTATTCATAGAACTGGTCTAAACATTTATACTCAAAGGCATTTATGCGCTGTTCAGCTTGTTTAGTAAGTGTCCTGGTCTCATAGGCGTACGTTGCAATGGGAATGATGCATGCTCTTGAAAATCTAATTTTTGTAGTTATATCTATCCCACTCCACAATTTATTCAGTTGTTATAGTCTTTGAAGAGCTATAGACATTCGTCTTTTAATTTCTTTCATTGTGTCACCATTGTTGGTAATCAGTGACCCAAGATATTCAAAACTGAAATCTTAGTGACCACTCAGCCGAGAAGTGGAAATTAACTGGTTCTTGACGATCATATTAATACATTTTTGTAGTGTACACTCCTGTATATCTGTGAGGTATTCTTTGGGTGGAAAGGAACAAGTGAAACTAAAGATGGTAAAACATACTTCATTAATTCATTGGCACCTTTCCGTCTTGACAGACGATAGTTTGGTACATTGTGCTTCAAAAAGGCTTAATAACTACGATCCATGGCGGTGGCGAGTGTGGCTGGTAAGGCCAATTCTTGCTGCAAATGTTTGCCCACAGTAGGTGCATGTGAAAACATGGTCACTTCCACCATTTTGCACCATCTTACGTCTCTCACGCTCTGTGTGTGCTTTATCTGCAATCATTTTCTCCTTTGTCTTTATTCCATTTCTGATAGTTGCCATCCATGCAACACGTTCAGCGGCGACGTGCTCCCAATGTGCATTATCAATGCCTGTAACAATCATGTCCCGCTTACACACATCTTTGTATCGTAGTAGAGGCCGACCCTGAGATCTCCTACCCGTCTGTAATTCACCAAAAAAGATGTCCTTTGGTATTCTACCATCATCCATCCTCCTAACGTGTCCTATCCATCTAAGTCTACGAAGACTGAGCATGGAATACACCGTCACACAACCTGATCTTTCCAATACTTCAGTATTTGTGATTTTGTCTTGCCACTTAATACCAAGTATTCTTCGCAGACACCGCATATGAAAGCTGTTTAAACGTTTCTCTTGGCGTGAGTAAGTTGTCCAGGTTTCACTGCCATAAAGAAGAGTACTAAGGACACAGGCTTGGTAGACGAGGACTTTGTTTTTGGCAGTAAGCTTCCTGTTCTCCCAGACTCTTTTTGCTAACATGTTCATTGTTGTTGCTGCCTTGCCAATCCTGATGTTGATTTCCTGATCGAGGGATAATTTGCTATTTACCTCTGATCCTAGATATGTAAAATGGTCTACTATCTCCAGTTCGGCGTCGTCAATAAAGATTGATGGTACAACATGTGCACCTTGTGACATAATCTGTGTCTTCTTTTTGTTAATTGTTAAAACAAATTCAGAACAAGCATTGGAGAATGCAGATAGTAGATTTGTAATTCTTCCTCAGAGTGGGTCGTAATCGCAGCATCATCCGCAAAAAGCAACTCTCTGATTAGTACCCTGCTAATTTTGGTCTTGGCCTTCAATCTCTGAGCATTATAGAGGCCACCATCTGAGCGTGAGTGAATGTATATACCATCATCCTGATCACGAAAGGCATATTTCAGTAGAAGTGAAAAGTATATCCCAAAGAGGGTGGGGGTAGTACACAACCTTGCTTAACTCCACTCTTGATTTCAAACTCTTCTGAAGTTGAGCCATCAAACTTGATTATACCCTTCATGCCTGTGTGGAACGATTCCACAATGGACAGAAGAGTTGGTGGGCAGCCAATCTTCTTTAGTGCTTTGAACAGACCCTCACGACTGACCAAATCGAATGCCTTTGTGAGGTCGATGAAGGCAATAAACAGTGGCTGATTTTGTTACCGGCATTTTTCTTGCATCTGTCGCAATGAGAATATCATATCAATGGTAGACCGGTCGTGACGGAAGCCGCACTGTGATTCGGGGTAGACTTGATCTCCAGGACTTGAAGTCTGTGCAGGACAATTCTGGCAAATACTTTCCCAACAATACACAGAAGTGAGATACCCCTATAGTTGTTACAGTCGCTCCGATCTCCCTTGTTCTTGTACAGCGTTATGATGTTTGAATCTTTGAAATCCTGTGGGACTTGTCCTTCTCGCCAGCATAGCTCTATTAGCTGGTGGATCTGTAGAGCGAGTGTGTCTTGCCCACTACTGATTACCTCTATTGGAATCCCATCCTTACCTGGAGCCTTGCCAGATGCAAGCTCATTTATAGCACACTTAACTTCTGTTATAGTGGGAAGTGTGTCCAGGTGGTCAAGAGTTGGCAGGGCCTCTATGGCGTTGAGGGCATCATCCGCTAGCTTGGTCTCACTTGAGTAAAGCTCTAAATAGTGCTCAACCCATCTATCCATCTGCTGTTTCTTATCAGTTATGATTTCTCCAGTCAAGGTTTTCAGCGGTGCACTTCTTTTGATCATTGGACCACAGGCTTTCTTTATCCCTTCATACATGCTTCTGATGTTTCCCTTATCACTTGCGATTTGAATGGACTCACATAACTTGATCCAATAGTCATTCGCACACTGCCTGGCAGCCGTTTGTAATGTAACAGAGTACCATCTCTGTTAGGGAGTTAATGAGTTAATGGATGCTGTGAAAAATGGGGAAATAGGTTTGTGAACGCGTGAGCACCAGTAGTTTAGGTATCTAGGGTTGCTCACGCGTCGACGTAAACAGTCTTCCATTAGTCACCTAGAAGAACAGGTGGTATGATTTTCATCTGTACGGCATTTTTATAAACTGATGTCAAATAAACTTGAATACATCGTCAAGTTGGACTTTGTTATCTATCGACACGTGCCATCAATTGTAATACAGCGGCCTTGTTGTTCTATAACACTGTTAGAGGATTCTATTTTGTTGCCGTAGACCCCAGGATTCCAACATATGGGTCGCCGCGGGAATCATCTTGGCACAAGCGAAGACTTCTTTTGACCGCGTCTGGAAAATGGATGCATACTATTATGTGTTGATTATATTTGAGAGACGCAGCAACTGAAAGCCCGGCCCAGGGGTAGTTGTTGTGATTTCTCGGGCTTACTGAATTATCGAAATATAGTCCTCTGTGAAGGTCAAGAAGCTGCTCAGTATTGCCTAACTAAGGTACCGATGTTCTGTGGCCATGCCTGAATAGTTCCTACTCAGCGGCCTGATGCTTGACACACAGTGATTTTGATAGACTCAAAGCCAATCGGAGTCGCTTATTGCTGCTTCACGTCGTTATTCTTGGACGCTGCTGGTAGATACATCGATCTTATAAACCTGGAGCGTTAATGTGGGAATTATCTACTTGCAGCTGCATAATCAGGTCTAATCGGACAGCAAAGCCACAATAACGCTGAACCCTATTCAAGTTCAAACGTTGCCTCAGCCCAGTAAAATTTTTGAGGTCACTCAAGTACAAACGTTGCCTCAGGCCAGTTAAATTTTTGAACTCAAGGTCGGCTGTTACCTCAGGTTAGTCAAATTTTTGAGACCGTTCAAGTTCAAACATTATCTCAAATCAGTCAATTTTTCCAGAATGGCGATGAATTTGGACCGGCCGTTTTATCGAATCTCATCCAAGGTCGAAGGAACTTGCAATTGAATGATGTTCAGCAATTTTTGAATCCACTGCAACTAAATCGTTTTAGTGAAGAGGGTTTCCATCGAAGGCTATCCAAGGCGGCAGTCAAGAACCCGACCAAGGGGCGAATTGTCAGTGAAGAAAAGCTTTCCATCGAGGATCCACCGAGAACCGGCAGTCAAATGGTTCATTACTTTGTCGATTGAGCCATCTCTTGGACGCTGTACTGTACTTCGTGAGCCTTAACGTCATTTTCACCCAGGAACGTAGGACAGGCATCTGATCAGATTGTTTAAAACTGGTTGGAGAGGACACTTACGAGACAGATACGAAACTGGAAGGGTCACACTCAATTCATCAAGTATGCGATTCAGCCGCACTGGGCTCCTCTGAGGCGGGTGGGCATAATGGTTGCCGGCTTTGCTAAGGAGGAGAGCCTATTTTAATCGCTTTGTTTCTGACTGAAGTCGAGCTAGAGGCATTTCCAGACCTATACCGAAGAACCAAGTCACTCAGACGTGCCCAACCAGGGGTGAAGCCAAAGTTCAGACGTGCCCAACCAGGGGTGATAGTGATCATTACATTAGCGAAGCCAGAGATTACTCAGGATCGAAATTAACAGTATAGCTCTTGTCAATTGGATGTACTTTCGTTGAAGAACACGACACTACTCGCTGGGAAACTTACATCCTCAAGGATATCCTTACATAAAGTATATTAATATATTAATTATAGGTAACCATGTTGTAATGATGAAATAATTTCTATTGAGCGAAGTTAAATAACAAAAATATTTCAGCACGGCAGAGGAAGAGGTTTTCTAACAGCAAAGCATTGATAGGTTTTGTGGACAAGCATAGTGTTTGAGATTGCATACAGAAGAATAATTATGAGTCACCTTCATGCAGAATTAAGACGCGTAAGTACTTGGTTGGGAGAGTTAAAAGTGGCAGTTAGTGAGGTAGAGAATTTTGTGGAAACGTTACGGAGAAGAACGAATGCAACTTATAGATTTAAGGTAGACTGCAATAGAGTAGTAAAGAATAACAGGAGACAGACAGTGCTTAATAAAGACAGAAGACGATATGATTCTGCTTATGCAGTTGGTTACGACGACCCAAGACCCGATGTTTATAGGGTAAAAGGTGGAGAAAGGACGCGTAATTGTGAAATGTCGGACTGGTATACGTGTCATAGGTTCAGGAATGGCCCTGAGAGAAACTTTTCAAGGAAACAATGGAATTGGCCATCCAATACTATGACTGCTAGTAAAAGACGGGACGACTGGTTTGATCAAAGACGGAGACCGTATGTTAAGTCAGGGTCAAAGGATAGGGTAGAACACATAAATAGAAATTCAACTGCTCCTAAGGTAGTTGCGAATGTGACTGAAAGACAGAAAAAGAAGATGACGGTATTGGTAAAGAAAATAGACCAAGAGACTCAGACGCAGGTGATTGAAATGGTAGAAGGGAACACACAGACACAAGTTGATACAGTAGAAAAGAAAGTCCAGGTACAACGAACCAGCAAGATAACGAAGGGAAGTCAAACCGAGTTAGTAGAAACTCAATCAAAACCAACTCACTTGAAAGTGACTAAGGGAGACACGGTTGAAATTAAGAAAGATAAACAGACGAGAACCAAGGACGTCAAAAGGCAGCTGAGGAAAAGTACTAGGGAGAGGAATATAAATAGTCTGATAGTCAATATGGGTACAGTTTCCTCAGGTAAAGACATTGAAGTTGTCCCGAACCGGAGTATGAGGGATAGAGGTGTAGAAAAGAAGAAGGTCAGACGTTTTAGTGATGACAATAGGGATATTATCGCCAACTATAATAAGCCTGTGAGGGAACTATCATCAGTGAATCTTCTGAAGACGAAGATGGGGAAAATATAAGCGTTATGTAACTTATACAGAAGGCAGTGAGCAGACCGACGCAGTAAAGACAGGAGTAACAAATAAAGGGAACAGAAAGAAAGCATTTAAGAAGAAGAATAGTCATAGACAGATAGCAGAAATTTACTCGACTACGGAAGATGACATACGAAAAATCAGAGAATATAAGACCTTAAGACCTGAGTACTTTAATGACAGTCTAACAGTTATGGATACTGAGATGAGATAGTTGAAGAGAGACACACACTAGTAGTAGGAGACAATGAAATATTTGGGTTAGATGCGTTCTATAGGCTGTTAGAATTCCGAGGGTGAGAAAGGGCATTGTTTTGGCTTACGAGATGAATTGCGGTTTGAGCATATACATATGTTCTGTCTAAAATAGGCAGATGAATGTTTTGGTGTAGCATCGGAATATATGGTGCAGGGCAGGCAATAGTGTTATTATGGCTAGAGTGTCACAGCAAGTGATAGATAAATTTAAAGTTAAAGCTGGTGAGTAGTGGAATATTCTACATGGATACGTTATAAAGAATATCTTGTGTTTAGTTGTGGTGTGGGGAGAGTAGACAATGTGGAAATTGAAATATCTCTTGTCCGGGATGACCGAATAGAGTGGGTTGATCACGTTGAGTGATGTATAACTGGTGTGATTAAGGTAGGGTAGACTCAACACAGAATTTGCATGGAGAGAGAGAAACTAATTATGAATGCTCGTACTAGACTTGACGCGTTGTTTGAGATGGTTTGACTCAGAGCTATGACGTTATGTCTGAGATAGTTTCGCTTGTTGGGTTGAGAAGCAGATATAGTAGCATTGGCAGATGAACTGAGCGTGTCTGATGAGGAGATGTAGATTGAAGAGGAATTGAGTATCCTGTGTAAAATAGCCAGCTGAGCGTGAGAGAGTATTAAGAGTAGAAGACTGTGGAAGCCGATGCTTGAAGAATGCGAGTTCTTGGTGAGGGAGATGAAGTAACTAAGTGATAGTTGTGGAGAAAGAAGAGGAGACTAAATCTGAGAAAGTTGTTGTCTGGAGAAGTATGGAATGATGGTTACGAGGTTAGTGGCTCATCGGAATGAGATTTGTTGTGAAAGATCGTTGATAGTTATGGTTAGTGTGTAAAAGAGATATTTTCTAGAGATAATGTGTAGTTTGAGTTGGGTAGGCTCTGAGTTTTTGAAAAGGAGTGAATGATTGCGAAAAGTAGAAATAAGAAAGCAGTTGAATTGTAGAAGTCCTGTTGAGTATTGGAGTGATTCGTCTAGTTATGTGTTGTCCTTGCGTGTGTAAAAATTTAGACAAACATGTGTTAGTAGCGCATGCATGTACGGGTTGCTTGGTATATTTTAGACTTGAAACAGTGTGAAGAGAGATTGTGTCACTGTCTGTGGAAGAAAAAGTGATCGATACGCTTAGGCTGCGGTGAGTAATTGGTAGAATGTTGAATTGGTGTCTAATTTGTTTTCTTGGAAGTAATAGTATAGGCACGTCAGGTTGTCGTGATATGAGAATAATGACGAGAACGAGGTTGTCTGTACACAGTGAGTGGTCAGTGCATATGAGAAGCATAAAGTACGACTGCCGTGCGAATATGTGAAGAGTTGCTGAATAGTGACGCTGATAAAGCATACTGGTGATTTCGTGGAGGATAGAGTAACTGAGTATGCGAAAGTTGGGAGGTAGAAAGAAGATGATTGGAAATTTAATATGTCTTTTGTTTAGAATGTGTGATGTTAATCAGAATTAATGAAAATTCTATGACAGTGTGACAGAAAGAAAATTAACGTTTTGGATGTCGTTTCATAAAACAGACTCAGTATCGTTGGCAGAGACATGTCGAAGCAAGAATGCCTGATACAGAGAAATGAGAGAAGATATGATTTGTATGCCCAATCGGAGTGAGGTTTGTTGTAAAGAGATACCCATTAGTCGTATGCGGTGCGGTTGCTGTTTCTGAAAGAGTTCCAATAAATGTGAGTGGCTTGACTGCCATCGCGGTGTGAGAACGAAGCTAGGAGAGAGTTGAGGATAGCTTAGAGTTCTTGTGATGAGATGTTGGAAATTACTGATGCAGGAGAATGAAATGTTGGTTGCGTCGGGTGGACGAGTGACTTAAAAGTAGAATTAGTTGTTGGTACAAATCAAATTCAGGGGAAACAACTAGATTAGAAAATTTGTGTTCTGACTTGCAGTTTCCCTTGGTGAGTAGATGAGGTGTGCTGAGATAGTTACTAAACGGAGCAATTTAAGCTGTAGTTTACAGTAGTTGTTTGCGTAGTATTTCAAGTGCAGTGGTGTCGCTGTGGGGTAGTTTCGTGAGAGATGGAATGTTGTGAAGGGAGATAATCAATGGTTGACTTCCAGAAAAACTACGGTCATTTGTTGATTAATGACTTTTGGTTGAGGGAACAGATATTGTTCTGCGTTATGATGAGAATATAGTCTGTAGGTAACAGATATATATATATATTTTGGGGTTAATGCCTAGCATTGAGTTGTTGTTTTTTTTACTGTTGTAAGAGTAACGGAATAGGCATGACTTGTGTTCCTTGTATTGAATAGATATGTATTACATTGGTCAGTATAAGAGACCAATGTTCTTTGTTGTAGTTGATTTTATTTGAATTTGATTACTACTTCATTAGGTATATTTATTTTGAAAAATGTTGGGGATAAACGAAATATGTTTGAAAACCAGGGAGGGGTGATATTGTTCTATTTTGATTTGTCTTGACTCCAGTTATTCATGAATTGTGGGTTTATTTAGCTTATTTTGGTTAAATATTAGCATATTACTTTGTTTATTAATTTTCATTTGCAAAAGTTATAATGATGTTACTTATTGAGTTGCCCTGACTATGTTTAAATTAGTTTTCGTTTGACGTTCAGTTGTGGGGAGTTAGAAAATTAAACAGGTCCATATTAAAGAGAGAGACTTATTAATGGGTCCTTGGGAGTTCTGGATACATAGTTACGTTCAGAAAATATGGTAAGGAGAAAAACATGAACTGAATGCCATGTTTTAGTCCGAAGAGTAATCATATACTGTGGATATCAGTACAGTAGTTGGGGGATTAGATGATGAAAAGTGAATCATGAAGGGTAATGGCTGTAGTTATCAGCAACGATAAACATGGACTGAGAGCCATGCGGGCAGGATTAATAATATATGAACCACGAATGTTATTGTTCGTGCTGTGATTGCAGCATGGGACGAGATGAATGACAAAGAGTAGAAGTTAATTTTACAGTAAGTGAACAGCGATATTAATTTTTGGGTTACAGCATATGGACCTGACTTAAAAGCCATAAAGTAAAAGTATGGGAATGTCTATAATAGATAGACAGAGATATGATGGGGTAGATAGCTTAGAAGGTCACAGACATGAGTTCAGTGGCGGTATTTTGGTTGCTGTTGATAACGGCATGAAGTGACAAGTAGAGGTTTTAGGAAGTATTGCCCATAACAAATGGACATTAGTAGTAGTAGTGAGTTGCTGAGGCTTTCAGCGAGATTAATAGGGAACCTGATACGAAGTATCCCTGAAGTATGTAAGGGTCAGATATTTAATTATGTAGGTGATGTTTATAATGTTGGAGGAGGTTTTGAGTAGTGGGACCCATGGTGGACCTTTTGATTTGGGCCCTCGGGATGTGTTTTGTGGTAACGTTCAGAGCCATAGTATCAGTACTGTCTAGGGGTGAATAATATTTTTGGTGTTTGAGGCTGGAGAGATATGTAATTTTTTTAGACTTTACTGCATAAAGTCTCAGGGTGACATGGGGGGGGGGGGGGGGTAAATGTGAGTATGGTTTTGTGAGGAAGAGTTCTTGTTCTTTGATTCTCCGGTGGCCACCGATTCTTTGTCTTCCTATCGTGTGATTAGTACGAGTGGTTTCAAGTTGGTTGAATGGGGAATTAGTAATGCTGACGTACTGAATTTTTGGCTTAGACTTGTGGGGATGATGATAGGGAGAATGAAGTATTTTTAGAAGAGTATGCGTTTTGAATTTTTATAGTCAGGATTAGATATTGTTAAGAAGAAGTAGCATTTATGGTAACCGAAGAAGAAGTATAACTTCACGAAGAAACTGTGACGGAACATAGCGGTTGGCTATAAGATATAAGTAGACAAGTGGACTCTTAGGAAGTAGAAAGAGTAATAACTAAAGCTCACTGGTTAAGAAGGGGTTAGTTTAAGATGAGCAAGCGGGTTAGGAGAAATACATTAGGGTAAGTAGGTTAGGGATTAAGACTTTTTAAGAAAAAGTCTTGTTGAGGTATAGAGGAATGTAACAGAGTACCATCTCTGTTAGGGAGTTAATGAGTTAATGGATGCTGTGCAAAATGGGGAAATAGGTTTGTGAACGCGTGAGCACCAGTAGTTTAGGTATCTAGGGTTGCTCACGCGTCGACGTAAACAGTCTTCCATTAGTCACCTAGAAGAACAGGTCGTATGATTTTCATCTGTACGGCATTTTTATAAACTGATGTCAAATAAACTTGAATACACCGTCAAGTTGGACTTTGTTATCTATCGACACGTGCCATCAATTGTATACAGCGGCCTTGTTGTTCTATAACACTGTTATAGTACATCCTTCCTCGCTTGCTTCAGCTCACTCAGAGTGTTACGCGTTGGTCTTTCCTTGTTTCTTAAGAGAGCTATCTTCTTTTTATCAATCAAGGGCTGCAGTATCTGGCTGTTTGCCGCAAACCAGTCTTGCCTCTTATGATCCACAGTGCCATAAACCCCTACCGCTGTTTTATAAATAGTTTCCTTAAGTTTACTCCATTTATCATTTACTATACTGTAGCATAATTGCTAACCACCATTATTCAGTTGACAAGCCTTCAAGCCAAGAAGAGGAGACAATATAAAACAATTGACTACACAACCGCAAACTGAAACTAGGACTTAAAACTTAACATAGAAACTGGAACTACATAAGTGACAGATGACGTGGATTCTTGGAAAGATTTCATCAGCCAAGGCGCAAACAACCATTGGATAGGAACAGACATGTGACACCGCTTTCGCGCCTACGCCTGTTTAGCATATGTTAATATTTCATCAGAATATGGTAAGCCCGCACTTTTTCCGCAACCAGCCTGATGAACAGACGTGGAAAGCTGGTGTGACCAAATTTTCAAACATGGGACTGCAGAGTGTCTAGATCCGAGGTAAGCTTGTAACTCCCGAGATTAGACTAAGAACTCGATGTATCAGGCATCAAGTAATGGTATCCAGTGTTTGTAATGTCAATTGAAATTTATTATTATTTAAAACTTTTGACATGTAAAAATGCTCGAATGTAGATTCTGACGACGCAGAGCCGTTCCCGGGCAAACTGACACTCTATTACTCTCTTCGATGAAACTGCAATCTCTGATATTCTTAAAAATAATTATTAACTTTAAGAAGTGCATTATATTACTCCATTCTATTCTGAACAACTGTACGAAGTGATGATTCTAAAGCAATCTTGTGCATTTCAGCAGAAACACTGATAAAAAATACTATCACTATCTACAGCTAAAATGACAGTTCGTGTACTAGAATAAGTGCCTTGTTTTAAAACCGACTTATCTATGTCTATTTTCAATTTAGAAAGTTGAAAGAGAAATCAAATCTTCCCTTTTTGCTTCATCTATTGAGGAAATAGGGCTTAATGGGATAAATATTTATATTTATGTCAAAATTTAATTAGATAAGGGCACACATGAATTGCATTACATGAGAAAGTTTGCTTCGCGGAACACCATCACGCGAAGTGAACTTAACTCATTAATCAACATAATTTAAAAAACAACCCTCAACACCACAACAACAACAGATAATGGGAGAGAGTTATTAGATACAGAAGAAGAAGAAGAAGAAGTTAATTGGGAAAACACAGAGAATTATTTATACACACTATAAACACCATTGGGTGGAAGAAATGTTATAAATGTATGTCATTTATTTACATGCATCTTGACACATTCTCACTCTTGTCACTGTCTTACTGTACACGTTCACTGACCCCAGGTCAAATGAGAACTTACATACAGCACGAACCAGCTGATACAAGGCGTACACAGTGTGATAAACTCTGACCACCCCAAATTAACAAAACACTAGATTAGAGAAAAAAGGAGGGGAGGGGAACTAGTTCCTACTTCAGGAATTTAGATTTCTTCCGACCTACTTCTAGAATATTGTTTTGGGAAGATTGTATACATTTATGTGAATTTTAAACAGTGATCTTGGTGGCTACCAACAACCACCCAACACATCAGCAAACTAACGACCTAAATCAGACCTGAAAGAGGGAAGCCGAGAGAAAGAGATGAACCACAAGTGAGATGGAAGATGACTTGGCCATGAGCAAAGTATGGGGAGGCCTTCAGAGGAGCTATACGGGCAGACCTGAAGTGGATCCATCAGTCAATGGACCCTGGCTTACCTAATATCCCAGTCACCAGGTTACCTTTCTAATTGGTACACACCACACCCAATTTCAGGAAACTGATATTTAATTGGTGATTCATCATCTTCACACCTAACATGTACAACATCAAAATGTTTACTATGTTTTCACACTTGTTGACCTCTCATGTATTGATGCTTGTTTATTGATGGTCTGTGACAATGGTCCAATATGCAACTGTTCTAATATATCTTGTGTAAATCACAATAGAGATGTGTGTACTGGCCAGAAGGCTCGGGCCCAGTCAATAAATGATTAACATGAATTGACCTTCTGTTAATTTATCAGTTCACACCTATCTGTGATGCACAAGCTTCTTTGTACATCATGTTGTCAGGATCTATTGTGATTGATTATGTGTTTGATTGTTTAAAAACAAATTAACTCTTCATGACTTACTGAATGGGGAAATAAAAAGACTCTTGGTCTATCAGCTGCTCAACATCCAGGTTTTCTTAACATAAATCAGGCTGAGAGAATTCTCCAAGCTTTCCTCAGATTTGATAACAAGAAAAAAAGGGGGCTCCAGAGCTATAAGAATCATTGGAGAAGGGGCAGATTCCCATTTAGTAATTACCATTCTCATCAGGGCCATAATCTATATCTCCTAGACTACTTAATAGAACGAGGCCTGCAGATAACTCGAGGGTCATATTCTGGGGTTATTGAAGATATAAGAGGAGGGGTCCCAACTTATTTTGTTAGAAATGGGGCATGCACCAAAGTGATCTCCTACTCCCTTCAGAATATATGACATATACAATTTTCTGATGTATCATTGAAAGCGCCTTCAAGTTGCTGTTGAAAACATAAATGATGGCAATAATACTAAGAATGATTGATAGAGGACAGTGGTACACATTAGGAACATACATAGAACTATCTGTGCAATGCTACTACACTTAGGTAGTCTTGGTTCGCCATCTCACACCGTCGCCAGAGTCTATGGCCGGGTCTCTGTTTTTGTCTCAGTTACGCTAATCCATCATGGCATATATCTCTTCGTTTCCACATCCTCTTTCCCCGTTAAGTTTACTAGCGATCACTAAGTTTTCAAGTTTGTTTTTTATCGTAACATGACTTTATTAAAAAAAGACTTGACTTTCTGCGTGTAACTTGTCTAATAAGTTTTTCTTTTATTCCTTGAAGGACATTCTCATTCGTTTGTCTGCCCATTCATTGCATTCTTTGCATTTTCATCAGAAATCTAATTTCCACTGCCATAAGATGCTTCCTGGCTTGTCTGTGGTAAACAACATATAATAACACGAAATAGTGCAGTTTTACAGAACACAATGACAGAAAACAAGAGACGTTGCGACGACAAGCCTTCATCAGCTAGGGACAACCAGGGATGCCAGATGCATTGTAAAATACCTCCCTGATAAAGATTCGAACTCTTGACCACCGAGCCGACAGGCGAGCATCTAGCCACTACGCTAGCTCGGTTTCGGTGGTGAAAGCGTACTTAACATTTAAAAAGATAAGCTTTCTTGCGTATTGTGGAACATTCTAACGAAATATTTGTGTCCATAGATTTGAAATAAAGAAAATCCTGTGCCAGTGAATATCACACAAAATGCTCAAACTGCCCAATGTGAAAAGTGGAACAGACAGGAGTCTCGACAAGCCAATAGCGCGCACAGGTACACAGTGCATAATGCAGCAGCCAAAATCCCAATTCAAAAGTCATCCACGAAAAATACAGTCCTATCGTCGATGGAATCGGCAGTCATCAGAAAGACTTCATTGAGCCGGGTTTTATCCCATATGGCTCGGTTGCTTTAAACAGAGCGGTCTGCCGAAAGCGTCGCATAAAGCACGAACTCCGTAGCTCCAGCGACGACCCCCATGAGTATCCGAGAAAAATGCACTCGAGAACCGAAAAGGCAATTCAGGCAATTCATTGACAGCCGGACGCCAAAGATACCGATCATTCAGTTTACTCGGACAGATGTAAAATTATTCCACGAGAAATTGACAGCTCACAGTGTCGCGCCACACATCCATTCCGTAGCAGGGCGACAGACCCATAAATGTAAATTAAAGGGGAACAATCTAATACAGATGAATGGTCTCATTGTTCCAAGAGAGATAACTCACACTATAGGACTAGAAACGTTTGATTGTAGGGTCTGACAATAAAAACTTAAAGTTTAAATACAACTGCATACAATTCCTATTAATATGCAATATGTTAATGCAGACCGCATTTAATATCTGCTAGGAATTAATATATAGAATAATAAATAGTCTGCAGTCATTACACAAACATCATGGCGCAGAATCCCTGCCACAGGGATTACCGTTATCTCCTGCGCTGTTCCACGCCTACACTGTGAGAATCACCGGTGAGCAGATCACAAGACCGAGGAGAACATTGTCGCGTGCCGACGATGTGTTAGTGTATCGTCAGGGTAAGGATAGAGATCGATGTGTTAGTGTATCGTCAGGGTAAGGATAGAGATCGATGTGTTAGTGTATCGTCAGGGTAAGGATAGAGATCGATGTGTTAGTGTATCGTCAGGGTAAGGATAGAGATCGATGTGTTAGTGTATCGTCAGGGTAAGGATAGAGATCGGGCTGATGTGGAACTACAAACAGGACTCAGTCGCATAAACACTTGGTGTGTTAAAGCTGGTGTAATGGTCAATCCAACAAAGGCAGCAGTGACATGGTTATCTTTGAATAACCATATTGTCAACACCCCAACGCCAACTGTAAACCTGGGTTCAGAGACGGTGGAAAGAACGCAGGCAATGAATTACCTGGGGATACGATTTGATCGAAGCTTTGCTTATACTGAACACACTGACCAGGTGATAACAAAGGCCAAGCGGGGTTTGGCTGCGATGCGTGTGATGGCGTCGGCAAACTGAGTAGCTCTATCTTTGTCTTCTGATTTTGTCAAACATTTGATATCAGGAATCTTGTTGTTTTTGCAAATGTAAAGGAAAACACATAATGCACCTTGTGAATACACAGTGTTTTAGACGAAATAAAATCACATTAAAAGATAAACCATCATCATCATCATCATCAAGTGCCATTCCAGCTGACGTTGGCGTTCATGTCTCTCCACATATCTCGGTCTTTGGTGTTCTGCCACCGTCTCAATCCATCCAGCATAATTTCTCTTGGTCGGCCTCTGCCTCTCTTCCCCTGGATCTTTCCAGTCGTCATGGTATTCTCCAATGCCTCTCTTCTCAAAAAGGTAGACGTTAATTAAATAGGAGAAAGGGGCATAAAAACATAACAGTTAATTCAAGGGACATTACTAACAGTAGTATAACTATTTTATGTGATTTACATTGTTATACTTTTTATTTAATGTTTTATAACATTTGCATAGAATTTAACGGCAGCTATATTCCTAAGACAGGGAGTTATGAAAGTTTTAGGTTATTTCCAGAGATTATTTAAAAGTAATGGCTTAATTTTACACACAAGAGAGTTTTATAATACATTATTTTACTTTGCTTTGATATTACATATTATGTTTTCCACGTTCAATGATAAGTATGGTACAAACACAAAATCCTATTAATTTTTGTCCGGCCTGTAAAAGGCCAATAATCCTTAAATGTATCTTCTCTGGTTTCTCTTTACAACGTATAACTCTTTCGCCTTTTACTAAAGATTTCAATATGGGGACAAGAAGAAAAGATTTTCTCTGTTACGGATTATTCAAACGCATAAGTGATTTTAATTTTTGTGGCATTGATTTCGATTGTTTTCATCACGTGCAGATCAGGATTACAGATTTTCGCTGTCACGGATTATTCAAACACATCAGTGATTTTTAACACACCAATGATATTAATTCTGTGGCAGTAATTTTAATTATCTTCACCACATGTAGATCAGGATTAAAGATTTCCTCTGTCACGGATTATAGAAGATGGAAAACCAAATTGTAAAACGTGTCAAAGTCAACACGAGTGAAGCTTTTGAGGGAGGAGCGCTCCACTAAGCAAACACACTTGTGTTTTCTATATCAGGACCTCATGTATTTCGGTTCAATTACTCGCTGATGGCGGGCGTCTTGATGGGGCCTTGTGGGATCGGTAGGCAAGGGATCAAATCCATCTACGGTTTTGAGGTCCCTAAAAGATGGTACGCTACGCTGACACCGGAAGCAAAAGCGCCACATTATGAACGGCTTCGCGGGATGAAGCATGAACTGCAGGATCCTAAATAAACTATTGTAATTGAAAACATGGCTGGAGAGGCAAGGGACACTTTACAACTGAAAATGGAAGTCTGTTCATATATTCTGGTAGAGATGTTGAAGGCCAGAGCGGAGTGGCATGTTGCTTAGATAAAATAACTGCAAAAGTTTTAATTGGATATAACCCGGTTAGTGATAGAATCCTCACTGTCAGACTTAAAGGCCATCCAAAAAGCACAACTCTCATACAGATTTATACACTTACTTCAACAGTAGAGGAAGACGAAATTGAAGGTTTTACAGCATACTGCAAGACACATTACATAAGATTGGTCATAATGACGTAACAATAATAATGGGAAATTTTAATGCAAAAGTGGGTACAGGAAGAGGTGGATATGAGAGACACGTTTTAGGAATATTTGGATTGTGAAATAGAAATTGTGCAGGTGACAAATTAATTGAATTTTGCAAAGAAAATGAGTTAATGATAGCCAACACACTTTTTAAACAACACCCAAGAAGACTCTTCACGTGGAAGTCCCCAGACAGCACTACCAAAATCCAGATAGATTATATTTTAATACAAAAAATGTGGAGATCAAACATAACATCGGCAAAAACTTTACGAAGTGCTGACTGTAATACAATTCATCGGTTATTAGTAGCAGATGTGCTTACTTGCGCTCGTTGGATGTGAACTCCAGCTTGAAGTCCTGTATGTCAGATGAAGACATTCTGTTGTCCAACATCAATGTGATATCATACCGGACTGAGGTTTGCGAGAGTATCCGTTGTCCCATGTCAGGTGGTTTCTCGTCGTGCAGGCAGATACTCTCCGACTTCGGAGCAAGTAGCAGATGTGAAAGTATAACTCAAAAAGCTTACACGAGGACCAAGGCCACTTCGTTTTGATCTCACAAAAATACCAGACGCTTGCACCGTAGAAGTGAGGAATCGTTTTGGGGTCTTGATGTCTATACAAGAGGAAATTATACCTGATGAACAGGCAGTGTAAGCTAGAGATATCTTGATAACTGTAGCCAAAGATTTAAATCCAACCAAGAAAAATCAACATAAGGAATGAATTACATCAGACCATTATAATTAATAAAACATCGAAGGGAACTGAAACAGAAAGGAGGTGAATCCAATATCAGCAGGATGAAGAATAAATCTTTAACTCGAGAAATAAGAAAGGAGGTGAATCCAATATCAGCAGGATGAAGTATAAATCTTTAACTCGAGAAATAAGAAAGGAGGTGAATCCAATATCAGCAGGATGAAGTATAAATCTTTAACTCGAGAAATAAGAAAGATCACAAGAAAGGACAGACACCAATATATACAAGATTGCTGTACCAGAATAGAGCAATATCATAAGCCTGGAAGAGATTACGAAATGTTCAAAGAAATGAAGTTATTGACAAGAAATGTTCAACCTCAACTGAATGTTATCCGTGACAAGTTGTGGAATAGCTTAACAGAATCTAGACAAATTCTAGAAAGATGGCAGGAATACTGGAGTGGAATGTATGATATGAATGACAGTGAGGATATGAATGAGATACATGAACCAATGACAGCAGAGACAGAACCTGAACCCTCATTAGATGAAATTGCATGGGCAATAAAGAACCTAAAGAATGGTAAATCACCTGGTGAGATATCAGCTGAACTAATTAAATCGGGAGTAAAAGAGAGCATACAAATCTATCAAGCATTATGTAAAAACATATGGAAATATGGTATATGGCCTAAACGATTGGAAGAGGACTATCTTCATTCCAATACCTAACAAAGGCAACTTGAAATTATGTACCAACTATAGAATTGTTGCCCTGATCAGTCATGCAAGTAAAATTCTACTAAAAATCATATGGGAAGACATCGTAAGAAAATGGTAAAAAGAGATTAATGTGGTTCAAGCTGGATTTAGACAAGGACGAGGAACAAGAGATCACATAAACAACTTGCGTTTATTAATATTATCATTTGAGTTTAATGGGGACTATTTTGACCAGATTAGCGGGGTGGCTATGGGCACTAAGATGGGTCCGAGTTATGTCTGTCTGTTCATGGGCTATCTGGAACACCAGGTATGGAGTCAATACACCGGTAGGCTCCTGGAGCTCTACAGGAGGTATATCGATGACTGTTTTGGTGTTTCAGACATGCCATTGTCTGATCTCCAGGACTTCATTGCCTTTTTCTCCGACTTTCATCCAAGCATCAGACTCACCTCCACTATTTCCTCGTCGGCTGTTAATTTCTTAGACATAACAGTTTGTTTAGGTTCTGCTGGTCTATGCACGACGGTTTACTATAAACCAACTGACTCGCACTCATTCCTTCTCTATACCGTCTCTCATTCTCCCTCTAGTAAGGATTATATTCCTTTCTCACAACTGTTACGTCTCCGACGGCTTTGTCATGATAATAACGACTTCTGTCAAAAAGCCCACGAAATGTTGGATTTCTTCCGCCTTCGAGGCTATCCTGAGAATGTTCTGTCTACAGCTCTTCACCGCTGCCAGTCTATCAGTCGTGCCGAGGCTCTCTCCTCCAGGCCGAAACCACGTAACAATAGACCTATTCTCTCACTAACCTACCATCCTCATATTATTGCTACCAAGAACATTCTCATGAGGCATCTACCCATCCTCCAGGCAGACCCGGTAACTCGCGATGTCTTCTCAGAGGCCCCGCTGGTGGTATATAGGCGGGATCGTAACCTGAGTGATGTGCTGGTCCATAGCACTCTACCCCAACCCCACAAGTCTCTTTCTGGCACGGCGCATGTCTTCGATCTCGTTGTAAGACCTGTCCACATGTCCTTCAAACTCCAGAGTCTGGCTTTCCCTAAGACTACTTTCCACATCCGAGGGGGGGGATTCTCATGCACGAGTCGCAACGTTATCTATGCGATCATCTGCACACGTTGTGACATGAGATATGTTGGGGAGACAGGGCTTCGTCTGGCGGACACGTTTAGGCAACACCTCTATGATATCAACAGTGGTGCCCAGAAACCGGTACCCCTACACTTCAACAGTTCCGACCACTGTGGCGTTGCCGACATACAGGTCACGGCGATCAAATCGTGCACATCACACGAACTCGATCGCAAGACATTGGAAAACCGTCTCATCTTCTAGTTCACTCTCCCCTCACGGTATCAATGTCCAACATAGTTTTACTTAAGTCCCTAACGCACCCTGCCCCTTCCATCCCCGTAGTCGTATATCCCACTAATAAGCTAGTTGCATGTCCTTCACAGGACGTCGTAATCAACGACATCATTATATTTGCCTTCTGTGACTTCCCGGGTAGTTTGCGTTCAGTCGCTTCTCATTGCTTTCTGAACAACCGGCACTTGTGCTATTTTATGATGGAAAACGCAGGGCGGTCTGCATCCTAATCGCCCGCAGCTTGGCGTGCGGAATTGCGAACTGCATCCGTTACATCGCCACAGAGTCGGCTACAGTGCTCTACCTATCCATATTTTATCCTTTTAGTTGTCATGGGCGCACCCCCATCCCTCCAGCGTGGGTTCCCTCACCGGTTGTCTTAGCCGATCCCCGAGCTTCTGGCTTTATTTATATTTAGTCATTTGACCCTGTTAACCCCTACATCCGGTTTATTCCATCCACGGATAGCCTTTCAAGCAAGGATACAGATAAGTAACCTTACTAATATCATGCAGTGTCATTCCTGTATTTGTTTGTCTATATCTTTTTTCTGTGCTGACGAAGGCTTTGGCCGCAACGTCCATCTTATTTCTTGTAGTCATGCTCTAGTAAAGCACACAATCTACTTCTCGTGTTCGGTGATTCATTCATTGTTTATTAATAGAGAAGTGCAGAGATTTTAATGATAACCTGTACTCATGTTTTATGGATTATTTACAGGCTGTGTACATCAGAAACTTTGGAAAACCATGAGGAATATGGGCTTTTCATCACATGTTGTAAAACGCATAAAAATGCTCTATCTGCACCAACAAGCATGGTTAGAATAGATGGCTAGACATCATAGTGGCTTGACATCAAACAAGGAGTCCGTCGGGGTTGTGTACTGTCACCCTATTTGTTTAACCTTGTCAAAGACTGAAACATAGAGGCCTGAGGTCTGCCTCAAGATAGAAGACCACCGGGAAGAGTGGTCAACCTCAGATAGATTAGAGGGAACACAGTGCCCCGGTATAAGGGCAGGGTAGGTGATAGAATGGGGGACTATTAACTAGTTCTCTCATGAGACACGGAGGCGTAGACCAGATAGTTAGCACTCTGGTCACGACAGAATCACGCCTACGTGATAACCACGATTGCCACTCAATAGGAGACGGCTAATATAAGCGTGCTGAGTGTAACAGCACGCAAAGAGCCGAAGGACGCACCAAGGTCCTTCCGCGTGCTGTGTAGCCACGCGGGTAGGAAAGTCAGACTGGGGACTGACTTGGTAGCGAGCACATCGTTTAGTGTCGATAGGAGTTTTTGTGTAGCCAAATAGATAGAGATTAGCAATAGGGGTAGGAAACTAGTGATAGGCAATTCTGTGGCTTTGTGTGTGATTTGATAGCGACTGTTTTGTAAATGTAAAGAGCCAACGGCAATAAAATGTATCATTCATTTCCTCTCACACGACTTGAAAGTTTCTTGTGTGGTGTGGGAGAAGTAATCCTATGATGCCTGAAACATTGGTTGTTGACAGGCGAGGATTAATGTGGTGTCAGAAGTGTGGCTTGGACAAATGTTCAAGCTAGTACACTTACCCACGGCTCTAGACTAAGGTTACTAATAGTGGATTACAAGGTTTAATTTGTGTCAGTGACTGATGACGTGTGCAGACTAGAACGAATTGCGAGCTGAACTGTGCCTATTGTGACAAAATAATGCTTATTTGTGTTTAGTAGAATATTATATACTTAAATCATGTGTTCTTCGAAGTTGTAAGTATTGATATTATTATTTTCTTTCATTTATTTGTGTATTTACTTATTTGTTTATGAATAATTATCAAATATGATTCATGGCGGAGCGATACACAAGCCGGCGACATTATCGATTTTTGCAAGCTAAAAATAGCGCTGCGCCTCTGACGTATTGCGATTGACAAGCAGTTGTTCTACGCCATTCGCATTCAGCATCTGAGTGTTTACAAATCGCCAAGCTGCTGCCCGCCTGAATCTGTGCTTTATATTAACTATTATTTGTTTATTTAAGTTAGGAAGTGAATATATTAATTTATTTAATTGTTATTATTACACTTATATTTATTTCAAAGCATTTATTGAATTTTTTTCGTACTTTTTCTATTTGTTTACCGTCGCGATGGCACTACTTTTGGCTATGCAAATTAGACTTGGTCTGCACAACACTTCCATATATTAAACTAGATTAGGAACGAAAGGCATAAAACGTTAGAACGAAGACAGGACATTGACATTAAATATTAAGTAAACTATATTCTGTTTGTTCGTGGGCATGTCATTGTGATTGTACCAAATTGTCGAGAATTATATGTCGTTTACAATTTGTTAATTGTTGCTGCTCTGTGAACCAGGGTGAACAACAGCTGATTAGAATACTCGTGTGTATGCCGAAGTGCCAATCGAGTGGACCTATGTTGCCAAACTGTTGTGCCTGATTTTCGGGAACATTAAGTTGAGTATACTCAATATATTTGGCATGCAATGTGATTAATAATACATCTCTTTTTCAGCGTGTGATGCATTAGCATATTTTTGTGCTCTGTTTTTCAGGATAAAATTTTCCAGGTTATAAACAAAGAGTACAATTTGTAGTGCTCATATAATAAGAAACATAACACATCAAATATAAATAATTCAAAACAATGTTTTCCCGTAGTGAATTTGAATAACGAAGACACAAACAATAGATTGCACGATTTATTGCCTGGCATATTTCGCACGTCTTCAATCGGCAAGCACATTGTTGCCAGTCGCCATGTTGTGTCCAGAGAGACTGCATTTCGCGTGTTGTTTAGAACACAGAATACTCGCTTGTTAAAATTTGCAGAAGCAATTATGATCTATCAACGCAAGCCAGAATTGTGTAAACAGAAAGACATGTTAGTCAGCTTAAAATTACCGTGGTAGACAATCGACATTACTGTGCGAAATTGTGTATATTTCAACTTGAAGGATTTATCTAGTTAATTTCACGTAAGTTGTGTGAGTTCTGCAGTATGTACCTGACGAGATGCAGCGAAATATGCCAGGCAATAAATCGTGCAATCTATTGTTTGTGTCTTCGTTATTCAAATATAAATAAGTGATTAAAAAGTTCAGTGCGGGTCAACGCTAGCTAATTACCCAACAACATGGCTACTTTATCTGATTTCATAAAAGCTGGCAAAGAGTTACAATACACAGGAAAGGAGCTAGAACAATATGCTGATCAAAAATTTAAAGAAGCAAAGGATGCTGAGAGAGATGAACGCACATAAGAAAGAGAACGAGAAAGACAACATCAAAAGGAGATTGCAGAACTAGCTGAGATAACAAAACAAAAAGAATTACAAATTAAACAACAACAGTTAGAACATGATAAGGAGAGTAAACACCAACAGTTAGAACATGATAAGGAGATTAAGCAACAACAGATAGAACAGGATAAGGAAAATAAACAGAAAGAAATAGAGACTAAACATAAAGAATTAGAATTAAAGCAAAAGCAATTATATCAGGAAAAGGAATTAAAACAAAAGCAGTTAGATCAGGAGAAAGAACTAAAGCAAAAAGAGATAGACGAAATGGCAAGAGTTAAGGAAAAACAAATACAAGTAGAATCAGACACACAATTAAAGATGAAAGGTATGGATGCAGATTCACACGCAGAGATCTCTGCTACTAAACTAAAAAGTCAACAAGAAGAAAATAAGTTCAACAAATACAAAAATATTATCAAACCATATTGTAAAGAAGATTCCATATCAGCCTGGACAGAAAATGTCGAGTATCAGTTTAAATACCACCAAGTTCCAATAGCGATGTGGGCTATGATTTATATGAAGAACCTGAGTGGTGAGCCCCTTAAAGTGATAGAATCAATACCAACTGATCTTAGATCTAACTATCAGTACATCCATGATAGGATAATGCAACATTTTTTACTTGATGCCCCTGGGTATCAGGTTCAGTTCTCAAATTTAAAACCAAAACCTAGTGAGACTTTCATTGATTACGTCTCAAATGTTCAAAGTGTACTAAATAGGTGGCTTAAAGCAGCTAACATAGGAAAAGACTTTGACAGACTTAAAAATTTAATAGCCATGGATAAAGTCATATCCACTATACCATCTCCTTTTGCTAAATTTCTGCAGCAGTCAGACATTGAGACCATAGAGCAATTTGAAAAGAAAGGCTCTGCATATTTTTCCTCAAACAGAGATATTTTTAAGACTTCAAATGACTCTGAAATAGTTTCTTTTGTAAAGGACCAACCTAAAAACTATCAGGGTAATAGAAAACCATTTCATAAAGTCGACAAGAAAGATAGGAAAGTGTCAAAATGTATCTACTGTCAACTTTTGCATGACACTTATTCTATGTGCGATAAATCGCCTAACTATCCAGCACATCTCGAAAATGTCATTAAGAAGCAACAAAACAAGAGATCTGCATACAGGCGTGCAATCAAATGCTTCTTTTGTTCCAGCTACGGCCATTATTCAAATAAGTGCCTGGGCCGCCAACGTATGAAAGCCAACAATGCTATTTTGATTGATACTTCGTCTGATAGTGGTAGTGAGACTGAGTGTGAAGGTGAAAATGAATTACCTGTTAACCAATCTGAAGATGTGTGTTGTGTAAACGATATGTTAAGCTTTGACAGTTGTGAACGATGTCACCAATTTCATGCAGACGGAAAATTAGAATGTGGACATACAGTACCATTCTCAACTGAGAATGTAAATGCAGCATTAGCCTCCAGAGGCAATTTGGTGTTCCACAATGCAATGGTCAATGATAGACCATGCCAATGTTTGCTGGACAGCGGCAGCACCCTTATTGGTCTTAGAAAGGAACTGGTGAGTCCAGATGATTATACAGGTGACTCTGTCAAATGCCGAACATTTTCGGGTAACATTGAAATTTACCCTTTGGCCAAAGCCCGTATTAACACTCCTTTCCTTTCTGGTACCTTTACTTGTGCAATACTTGACAACCCTTGTACTGATTTAATTTTGGGTTGCTTACCCCAATTGAAACAATGTACTAGCGATGAAATAGCTGCATGGGAAGAATTAAATGCAGCTAATGCAACAACCAGAGCAGACGCTGTAGAACATCAAGACACACTACAAGATGAGAGACTCCTGTTGCTTTCCCCAACTAGCATGGATGATACCACCAGACAAAAATTCATAGAACAGCAGAAAGCTGATCCTAGTGTGTCTCCTTATTTAAAATTATTGAAAGAAAGAGCCAAAGTGACAAAAAACGCATCATGGTTCTTTAGACTTAATAATGGCATCCTTACTAGATATTATACAACTGGTAACCATGAGATTCAGCAAACGGTGTTACCTGTACAACACCGCCTAACTGTGCTTAAGATTGCACATGAGTCACCGTTTGCTGGTCACCTTGCATACGACAAAACCAGGGCCAGAATTCAGACTCATTTTTATTGGCCAGGTTTTTGCAATGATATAAAATTATTTTGTCGTTCTTGTAATGTCTGTCAACAATTAGTACGTAAGGGTAAACATCCTACAGCTGAAGTACAACCTTCTACACTGGCTTCTAGGCCATTTGAGAGTGTGGCGGTAGATATTGTTGGACCCCTGAATCAGGTGTCCAGCAAAGGAAATCGCTTCATATTAACGATGGTCGACCTATGTTCAAGGTGGGTTGAGGCAGTAGCTTTGAAGTACATCACCTCCAAAGATGTTGCCAATGTATTTCTACACCTGTTCTCACGATTCGGATTTCCACGTACCATCTTATCCGATCGTGGAACTCAATTCATATCGGCTGCAACGCAAGCCCTTACAAAAATGTTAGGGATTAAACAGCATTTTACAACAGCGTACCATCCAGCCAGCAATGGTATAGTAGAGAAAATTAACGGAGATCTTAAGCATATGCTGGCTAAGGTAACAGCAGAAAACCCAGCTGATTGGGATACACTGTGACCAACAGTGCTGTTCGCCTATCGGGAGATTCCACAATCAAGCACGGGTTTCTCACCGTTTGAATTAGTGTACGGGGCTAACCCACGTGGACCCCTAACCATTTATCATCAGGTAATAACTAATTCCATTCAAATTCCCAAACCAAAAACACCTTATGAAATGGTGACAGAAACACGAGATAAAATCATGAAATCGTGTATCATAGCTAAGGCAGCTTTGGAGAGGAAGGGTCAAATCTACCGCCAATACGCCAACAAAGGTGCGAGAACAATTGATCTTGAACCAGATCAAGACATACTTTTGTTACTTCCAGACAAACGAAATTTATTATTGACCTCATGGCAAGGGCCATTCAAGGTGGTACGTAAAATTTCAGATGTTGACTATGAAATATCAATAAACGGACACTTAAAGATATTCCATGTCAACATGTTGAAACCTTACTTTTCACGACAAGAGACAGAAGTAGAGACAGACGAACACAGTGCACCCACACCTAGTGATCAGACGACAGACATACACAACGCAACTACACTAGTTAGCGAGACTGGCAAATCCGACGATATCCATACACCTAGTGAGCTTACAGAATACGCACTTAGCACCACCACCGTACTGAATCAGGTAGACGACGACGGAATGGAACTACCTGTTCCTATTGTAGACAAGACTGCTACATTAGATAGCATACGGATAGAACAGGGACTAACAGACAGTCAACGACGACAATTAATAGAATTAGTGACGGAGTATAAAGACATATTTTCTGACATTCCAGGTAGGACGGACAGGATCGAGCACTCCATTCTTCTTTCGGACTCTAAGCCTATCAAATGCAGGCCGTACTCTATCCCACTCAGCTATAGAGAAAGTCTAAATAAGGAAATTCTTAATTTAGAAGCTAGTGGGATCATCCAGAAATCTACATCTGAGTACTCCTTTCCAATCGTCCTAGTTAAGAAAAAAGACTCCACAATTCGTCTGTGTGTGGACTATAGAAAACTCAACAACGTCACTAAGATCGACGCAGAACCAATTCCTTCCTGCGAAGATCTTATTCTTGACATGTCCACCTCCAAAATCTTTTCTAAATTAGATCTTACTAAGGGATATTGGCAGGTCCCTATGCAGACTCAATCCATTCATCTTACTGCTTTTTCAACACCTTTAGGACTATACGAGTGGCGTTTTCTTCCTTTCGGACTTCGAAACGCTCCTGCCACTTTCGTACGCTTAACTAGAGATCTACTTCATGGAGTGACGAATACAGTGACTTATATAGATGATATATGTGTCCATACTGATGACTGGACAACACACTTACTGAAACTAAGACATGTCTTCGATAGGTTGCGACTCTTCGGTCTCACTGTCAAACCGAGCAAAGTCGAATTGGGCCTAAAAGAAATTGATTTTTTGGGTCATGTCATTTCACAAGGTCAACTAAAGACTGACAATAGAATTATTACCAAAATTATGAACCTGACCATGCCTACCACAAAGAAGCAGGTCAGAAGCCTTTTGGGGTTAGTAAATTACTATAGCAAATTCATACCAAACTTAGCGGAAATTACAAGTGTATTTTCAAATGTTTTAAAAGCATCTGTAAAATTAGATGTCAAAGATGCATTATTAATTTCTGCATTGTCAAAATTGAAAATCCTGTTTAGTAATGTACCAATCCTCCGCTTGCCTAATCCTAGGCTCGTTTATTATCTTAGGACAGATGCCAGCAGAATCTCCATCGCTGCAGTACTAGGCCAATTTTATGATGGCATCTTCCATCCGATTTGCTACGTGAGCCGTAAGATCACACCTGCTGAGTCCAGATATTCCATATCAGAGTTGGAAGCCCTAAGCGTCATCTATGCGGTGAGGAAGCTGCATCGATTTCTAGCGGGTGTTCACTTCGTTGTCCAGACTGACAACTCCCCAATCACGGTCATACAAAGTGGTGTGCATCGGAATGACCGTATATACAGGTGGTCGCTAATACTACAAAATTATACTTTTAGTATAGAGCATATTAAGGGTAAGGACAACATTCTGGCTGATACCCTTAGTCGACCATCTGAGGTAGAAATACCAGAGATTCCACATAAGAGTGTAGAGTAATAGATGTTAACTTAGTACATTAGAATATTCTATGTGAAATATTTTACGAATACATAGACATTATGTGCTGAACTAGGTACTAAGAACAGTGAACTACTATGTGTCCGTAGACATCAAAATAAGAACTTTGCTCTGAGAACAAATATATCACCTTGTGAACTAGGACAGCTCGTTACTTGCTAAGCTCCATATGTGTTCCGGTGAATAATTTGTGTTAAGCAGAGAAAAACAGTGTCAGAACAGTACATAAATACAGACACGAAAACACTGGTCGACGACACAAGCGAACTCTACAGGTGCAATACCCATAGGACACAAGTATGACTGTGTAATGTATTTAATATACCCAGGACAAGTGTGAATATATAATATGCCAATGAAAGCAATTTCTGAACATTAGGGCAACGAACTAACCTGAGGTATTTAAATACCATGTATATAAATACTTATTGTGATATGTATTATAACGTTTTAATATAGTGATAAATTATAGGTAGATTAGGTCATTTTAATTTACATTTAGAGTTAGGAAATATAATAGTGTTCATTTTTTTAGTAGGTGAGATAGATCATGAATTTACCCACTTACTTAGCTTAAAAGTAGATTAGGATAGTAATTTAAACATAACAACAACTAATTATAAACTAGAATAAGAAGTTTAAATAGTAATAGTACCATTTAGTTTATTACATTTCACTTTGTTTCATTTCATTTGAGTTCATTCCATCTTAATGAACCAGTCCATTTAACAAACGTTATCATTTAGTATTATGATTAGTTTACACCGTAATAGGATAAAAAGATTATACAATTAAACATACATCATTTACACCATTTAGAGTAAGAATATCAATCATATAGTTTTTTCATTTAAAAACATTAGTTATAATTGTGTTATATTTCACATTACCCATGTTAGAAAGGTACGTAATTTATTACATTTCACATTACCCATTTCAGAAAGGTACATAACTCATCTCACATCAATTTCATTTTAAATAGTTAGATTACATCCCTTAAATTAGATAAATATTAGGATTAATGTAAGCGTGTCTTAGGATTAATGTGGCAAAATAAATTAAAATAGGTAACACATTAAATACATATTTATAGAACTAGTATTAGTATGTCAGTATTTAGAGTATTATTTCAGTAGAATATAGTGGTTAATAATACCAGGGTATAAACCATCAACCCTTTCTCTTACATGTAAATATGTTGTAAATATATGACTCGTGCAGCAATTTACGCACAGTCATTAAGCTCAACTTTGTCAAACTGAGCCAAACTTGTACAGTGTCACTCCAAGGTTTTTAAATTATTGTGAGGGTAAAAGATGTGTGACAGAAGTGTGAAAGTGAGAGCGAATGTAAATTATACAAGAGAGAGTGAGATCAGTCAGCGGATTTTTTCTGCCGCTCAACGCGACTTTTTATTTTTTGTCTGCGTCAGATGTTTGCTTTCAATGTTGAAAATGTGCTGTCTTGAATGTGTTGTGTGTAGTTTAGTGTAGATCTTAGAGAAAGTATTTTAAGTCTCATAAGACGGAAACGTAGTCACGAATTTGTGTTATACACTTGTTTGTGGCCACATTTAACCGAATTATGGCACTTGAAAACTAACTTACATACACATGATAGATAGATACACATGTTAGAAGTTAGACTATATTATTAATTACATCCAAACACGCAAACAACCAGAAAAACAAACATATAAATTGCATACATTTTTTGTAGATCAAAGGGAGATAACTCCGGGTCAGGGGACATAATAGACAACGAAACACTAACTTAACAGTGAAAGATAACTTTACACGCGGAAGCGAAATAGGTAAAGCCTGTCGCACACAGCTTGTGTAATGGTTGTTTAATATTATATGGGGGACATGAAGCAATTCATGTGTTGACCCTAAGAAAGTCAACTTTGTATGGGTAGTGAGTTAATTTACTATTTGAGGGCAGGTCTTATAAGACAACGGTCCGGTTCAGACATACCTCTAATTAATATAATATTGCGATTGAGAAGAGGGCTCACGCCAACCAGACAAGTTTGTGGCGATTGCCAGTAGCCAAGTAAAGTGATACTACATTGTGACAATAGTCAGTAGAAGTCTATTGAGTTACCCAAAGCCAGGTTATCTACAGTCTTTGACAAAAATTAGATACACTAATTTTTTAGAAACCTCTTGCGTCACAACCAATGAGTCAAAGTTGATGACGCAACACAGGAGGGGAGGGTGTGTGTCAAAGACTGAAACATAGAGGCCTGAGGTCTGCCTCAAGATAGAAGACCACCGGGAAGAGTGGTCAACCTCAGGTAGATTAGAGGGAACACAGTGCCCCGGTATAAGGGCAGGGTAGGTGATAGAAAGGGGGACTATTAACTAGTTCTCTCATGAGACACGGAGGCGTCGACCAGATAGTTAGCACTCTGGTCACGACAGAATCACGCCTACGTGATAGCCACGATTGCCACTCAATAGGAGACGGCTAATATAAGCGTGCTGAGTGTAACGGCACGCAAAAAGCCGAAGGACGCAACAAGGTCCTTCCGCGTGCTGTGTAGCCACGCGGGTAGGAAAGTCAGACTGGGGACTGACTTGGTAGCGAGCACATCGTTTAGTGTCGATAGGAGTTTTTGTGTAGCCAAATAGATAGAGATTAGCAATAGGGTTAGGAAACTAGTGATAGGCAATTCTGTGGCTTTGTGTGTGATTTGATAGCGACTGTTTTGTAAATGTAAAGAGCCAACGGCAATAAAATGTATCATTCATTTCCTCTCACACGACTTGCAAGTTTCTTGTGTGGTGTGGGAGAAGTAATCCTATGATTCCTGAAACATTGGTTGTTGTCAAACCTGTACGCCGGAAATATAATGAGAAATGTCAGAGATGATATAACCAGAGAGCAATATGATGCCCTAAATATCGGTTGTCATGAAATACCAGAGATTCAATGTACTGATGTTACTGTAGTACTATCGACATCACAGAATGGTATAGAAAACCTAATAGCCTCAACCCAAGAGAATAGTTCAATTCACAACATATATCTCAACACAGTAGAAATAAAGATAATGTATACAGATAAAACTAATATGGAGAAAGAAATATATGTTAATGAGGAAATATTAGAGGTAGTGGAGAATTTCGAATGTTGTGGGTCATTGATTACGAACAACGGTGACACAATGAAAGAAATTAAACGACGAATGTCTAGTGCTCTTCATAGACTAAAACTGAATACATTATGGAGTGGGGCAGACAGAACTACAAAACATAGATTTTTAATAGCATGCATCTTTCCCATTGCAACATACACCTGTGAGACCTGGACACTTACTAAGTAAGCTAACATCGCCAGGCATGCCTTTGGATATAAATGTTACAGATGAGTTCTAAGAATATCCTGGATAAATAAAAGAACAAATAAATCCATACTTCAAAAGCTGCTGAATGTTGAAGAAGGTTGGCTATTATCATTGGTACCTTGCCGCCTTGACAGACGATAGTTTGTGCTTTAAAAAGGCATAATAACTAAGGCATAATAATCTTTTTTGGTGAATTACAGATGGGTAAGAGATCTCAGGGTCGGCCTCTACTACGATACAAAGATGTGTGTAAGCGGGACATGATTGATACAGGCATTGATAATGCACATTGGGAGCAAGTCGCCGCTGAACGTGTTGCATGGAGGGCAAATATCAGAAATGGAATAAAGTCAAAGGAGAAAATTATTGCAGAAAAGTCACACACCAAGCGTTTGAGACGTAAGATGGTGCATGATGGTGGAAATGACCACGTGTTCACATGCACCCACTGTGAACGGACATTTACAGCGCAAATTGGCCTTATCAGTCACACTCGCTACCGCCATAGTTAAAAGTTATTATGCCTTTTTAAAGCACAAACTATCGTCTGTCAAGACGGCAAGGTGCCAATGGAATAACTTTTACCTATGGCGGTAGCGAGTGTGACTAATAAGGCCAATTTGCGCTGTAAATGTCCGTTCACAGTGGGTAATGTGAACACGTGGTCATTTCCACCATCATGCACCATCTTACGTCTCAAACGCTCGGTGTGTGACTTATCTGCAATAATTTTCTCCTTTGTCTTTATTCCATTTCTAATGTTTGCCCTCCATGCAAAACGTTCAGCGGCGACTTGCTCCCAGTGTGCATTACCAATGCCTGTATCAATCATGTCCCGCTTACACACATCTTTGTATCGCAGTAGAGGCCGACCCTGAGATCTCTTACCCATCTGTAATTCACCCAAAAAGATATCCTTTGGTATTCTACCATCATCCATCCTCCTAAGATGTCCTATCCATCTAAGTCTACGAAGACTGAGCATGGAATAAACTGTCACACATCCTGATCTTTCCAATACTTCAGTATTTGTGATTTTGTCTTGTCACTTAATACCAAGAATTCTTCGCAGACACCGAATATGAAAGCCGTTTAAAAAGTTTCTCTTGGTGCGAGTAAGTTGTCCAGGTTTCACTGCCATAGAGAAGAGTACTAAGGACACAGGCTTGATAGACAAGGACTTTTGTTTTGGCAGTAAGCTTCCTGTTCTCCCAGACTCTTTTTCTTAACATGTTCAATGTTGATTTCCTGATCTAGGGATAATTTGCTATTTACCACTGACCCTAGATATGTAAAATGGTCTACCATCTCTAGTTCGGCGTCGTCAATAAAGATTGATGGTACTCCATGTGCACCTTCTGTCATAATCTGTGTCTTCTGTTTGCTAATTGTTAAACCAAATTCAGAACAAGCATTGGAGAATGCAGATAGTAGACATTGCAATTCTTCCTCAGAGTGGGTCGTAACTGCAGCATCATCTGCAAAAAGCAACTCTCTGATCAGTACCCTCCTAATTTTGGTCTTAGCCTTCAATCTCTGAGCATTGTAAAGGCCACCATCTGAGCGTGAGTGAATGTATATACCACCATCCTGTTCATGAAATGCATATTTCAGTAGAAGTGAAAAGTATATTCCAAAGAGGGTGGGGGCTAGCACACAACCTTGCTTAACTCCACTCTTGATTTCAAATTCTTCAGAAGTTGCACCATCAAACTTGATTATACCCTTCATGCCTGTGTGGAACGATTCCACAATGGACAGAAGAGTTGGTGGGCAGCCAATCTTCTTTAGTGCCTTGAACAGACCCTCACGACTGACCAAATCAAATGCCTTTGTGAGGTCGATGAAGGCAATAAACAGTGGTTGATTCTGTTCACGGCATTTTTCTTGCATTTGTCGCAATGAGAATATCATATCAGTCGTAGACCGGTTCTGTCGAAAGCCACACTGTTATTCGGGGTAGACTTGATCTCCTAGGACTTGAAGTCTGTGCAGAACAATTCTGTCAAATACATTTCCAACAATACACAGAAGTGAGATACCCCTATAGTTGTTGCAGTCGCTCCGATCGCCCGTGTTCTTGTACAGTGGTATGATGCTTGAATCGTTGAAATCCTGTGGGACCTGTCCGTCTCGCCAGCATAGCTCTATTAGCTGGTGGATCTGTATTGTGAGTGTGTCTTGCCCACTCCTGATAACCTCTATTGGAATCCCATCCTTACCTGGAGCCTTGCCAGATGCAAGTTCATTTATAGCACACTTAACTTCTGTTATGGTGGGAAATGTGTCCAGGTGGTCAAGAGTTGGTAGAGCCTCTATGGCGTTGAGGGCATCATCCGCTATTTTGGTCTCACTTGAGTAAAGCTCCAAATAGTGCTCTACCCATCTGTCCATCTGCTGTTTCTTTTCAGTGATGATTTCTCCAGTCAAGGTTTTCAATGGTGCACTTCTTTTGATCACTGGACCACAGGCTTTCTTTATTCCTTCATACATGCTTCTTATGTTTCCCTTATCACTTGCGATTTGAATGGACTCACATAACTTGATCCAATAATCATTTGCACACTGCCTGGCAGCCTTTTGCACATCCTTCCTAGCTTGCCTTACCTCACTCAGAGTGTTACGCGTTGGTCTTTCCTTGTTTCTTAAGAGAGCTTTCTTCTTCTTATCAATCAAGGGCTGCAGAGTCTCGCTGTTTGCCGCAAACCAGTCCTGCCTCTTATGATCCACAGTGCCGTAAACACCTACGGCAGATTTTTAAAGCGTTTCCTTAATTTGACCCCACTTTTCATTTACTGTACAATTTTCTGGTGTATCAGTGAAAGCGTCTTCAAGTTGCTGTTGAAACTGAAAGCACTTTTCAGGATCGTGAGTGTTAATAATATTAATCCTGGGGCTAGATTTGTGTTTAGCTATGTAGATTCTCTTTGGTCTCAGTCTAACCCTTGCAACAACCAAAGAATGATCCGTTTCACAGTCAGCACTGTGGTAACTTCGAGTCAATGATATATGGTTCAGATGTTGTCTCCGTGTGATGATGAAGTCCAGCTGGTGCCAATGGCCGGATCTTGGATGTTTCCATGTGACCTTATGCATCTCTTTTGTTTTAAAAAAGGAGTTTGTAATACATAGGTCATTACTGGTGCAATGCTCCAACAGCCTTTGCCCATTTTCATTCATGCGACCGATGTTGTATTTTCCAAGGCACACTGGCCATGAACTCGAGTCCTTGCCCACAGGAGCATTGAAATCACCGAGCATATAAATTTAGTCAGATTTTGGAACTGCCTTGATAACGGAGTCTAACTCCTCATAGAACGAATCCTTCACATAATCAGAGGAATCCAGTGTCGGTGCATATGCAGTAATGATGGTGGCAAACCCAAGCGCAGGGATAATAGTCTTACATTTCCTCCTGCTGGAATTTCAATCATTCCCAGTAGTGAACTCTTCACTGCAAAGCCCACACTATGCTGCCTTTTTTTATGCCTGCCCTATACCCTTCCACAAAAAGGTGTAATTGTTTTCCCTGAGTGACCCTTCCTCAGCGAGGCGAGTCTCCTGCATGCCAGCAATATCAATGTTAAGACGATTGTTTTCGGCATCAATCACAGCCGTTTTTCTCACATCGTCAATATTGGTCAAGTCAGTGGAAAATCCTGGACACATGGTTCTCACGTTCCAGGTTGCAAGCCGTAGCTTGAGGTTTCTATTTTTATTTTTGTTTGTACCTGGTGCATTGGTTTTACAGCCTGCAATTCAGATTTTGTCCTAGCCCCAAGCACCCATTGAAGCAGGCAGGCTGTGGCGGATCAGCACCCAATTAGCCGGGGGCTGCCCAGCTTGAGGCGGGCGGTAGCTGATCAGTGACACCTGTAGGTGTCTCCCACCGTCAGAGGCAACGCGTGGCGCCCCATGGCTACGCCAACTGACAGGGACTTATAACCCGTAACAGTTGCCTCTCGCTTTGATTCCGAGACCAGTTAAGACCCGGGATGGAGTTATTGCCTCTCCATAGCACAAAGCATGGGCTAAAATATAGAGATCATGCGTTGCCCATGCAGCATGATCCCTCTCTCGGCCTGCCTAGTTCACTCCAGAGGAAAAGGTTGGCTATTAAAGACGATAAAAAAAAGACAATTGAAATATTTTGGTCACTTGAAACGTCATTAAAGTTTGGAGAGTACAATAACGGAAGGGTATATGCCTGAGAAGAGAGGGAGAGGAAGGCCAAAGAGAATATGGGTGCAGGATGTGGCGGATCATCTCCAGATGGGTGTATAGGACGCTGGAGCGAAGTTCTGCAAGGAACATGCTCCTGATCGAATGAATGAATGAATGAATGAATGAATGAATGAATGAATGAATGAATGAATGAATGAATGAATGAATGAATGAATAAATGAATGAATGAATGAATGAATGAATGAATGAATGAAAGTAAAACACACAATGCACCTTGTGATTACACATTGTTTTGTACGAAATAAAACCACGTTAAAAGATAGACATGTGATTACATTAGGAGAAACGGACATAACAACTAAACAGCTATTTCAGTGGACATAACTGAAAGAAGTATAACTGTAGTTTCCGATTTACATAATTATAGTATTTATTTTAATCTTTCATAAAATGTTTATAGAAATTAGCAACGGATATAAACATTTTATATAACGGGTTACGAATTGATGTCATCTTTAAAGTTTTAGTAACAGTTTAAACGCTTTATTATACAAACATGAGAGTTTTATAACATAATTTTGTACTTTTCCTAGTTACTTCATAAATTGTTTGTCTCCTTTCAGTATGACCAATGTCAGAAAAGTGATGTACAACATTTTGTCAATAGGCCAATATTGTGATAGGCCAATATTAATATCATGAAAATCGCTGGGAAAATACATGCTCTAGTAGCTAGATAATACCCTCTACAGGACGTCGCAGTCAATACCAGCAGTTTTTTTACTGTTGTGATCTTTGGCAAGTTTATGTTCAGTAGATTTCATTGCTTTCTGAATGACCTGCACCAGTACCATTACTAAACACAAACCAACAACATCCGTAACCCCTTCGCCATGGAGCAGGCATAGTAAACGATCATAGATAACAACAACAGCAGCAGCAAGTGGTGAGCAAATTCAAGAAGATTTCCCGCCATAATACCAACAGCAGCAGCAAGTGGTGAGCAAAGTCCAGAAGATTTCCCACCATAACACCAACAGCAGCAGCAAGCCCAGAAGATTTCCCACCATAACACCAACTGCAGCAGCAAGCCCAGAAGATTTCCCACTATAACACCAAAAACAGCAGCAACAAGTGGTGAGCACAGTCAAGAAGATTTCCCGTCATAACAACAACAGCAGCAGCAAGTGGTGAGCAAAGTCAAGAAGATTTCCCGCCATAACACCAAAAACAGCAGCAGCAAGTCCAGAAGATTTCCCACCATAACACCAACAGCAGCAGCAAGTCCAGAAGATTTCCCACCATAACACCAACAGCAGCAGCAAGTCCAGAAGATTTCCCACCATAACACCAACAGCAGCAGCAAGTCCAGAAGATTTCCCGCCATAACACCAACAGCAGCAGCAAGTCCAGAAGATTTCCCACCATAACACCAACAGCAGCAGCAAGTCCAGAAGATTTCCCACCATAACACCAACAGCAGCAGCAAGCCAAGAAGATTTCCCACCATAACACCAAAAACAACAGCAGCAGCAAGTGGTGAGCACAGTCAAGAAGATTTCCCGTCATAACAACAACAGCAGCAGCAAGTGGTGAGCAAAGTCAAGAAGATTTCCCACCATAACACCAACAGCAGCAGCAAGCCCAGAAGATTTCCCACCATAACACCAAAAACAGCAGCAACAAGTGGTGAGCAAAGTCAAGAAGATTTCCCGCCACTCGAGCCAGAAACTCCTCCACAGAAACGAACTGAACTGACACAAACTTTTAATAGTTAAATCAACACAGAAGTAGACAGCAACACAGAAGTAGACAGCAACACAGAAGTAGACAGCAAAACACAAGTAGACAGCAACACACAAGTAGACAGCAACACACAAGTAGACAGCAACACACAAGTAGACAGCAACACACAAGTAGACAGCAACACACAAGTAGACAGCAACACACAAGTAGACAGCAACACACAAGAAAACAATCCAAAAAAAAAATAATGAAGACTGGCGGTTTCCAAATCGTCAGCAATCTAAAGAAGAGAAAAACAACAGACAGAAGATTACTGCAATCACTAGACCATTTAGACACTGCCGCAGACGATCTTTCACCAACAAGATCCATACCGAAAAAGAAAGAAAGAACCAAAGACATTACAGAACATCACAAGACAAAGGAAAATGAACAAGAAGAGTTGAGTTGAGCTAAGAACTGACATCACTGCTCTCAGGATATTTCCCCGACGTGCTCCGTCCCCTCGTTCAACAGCCAGCCAAGAGTCACACTACTAATAGTTCCCATCGCTATTTGATTGAAAGTTCTCCTGGTCTTGCCTCTCAGTTTTGAGATTCTACCAGAACCCCTGCCAATCCCACGCAATCTCATCCTTTTCACATACGGTTCTCAGTCTGTTCACCCGCCTTCTCCACCTTGTCCCACAGGCGCACGATCACGCCCCCCCCTCCCCCTTGTCCATAGGTAATCTACCACCAAGAGGTGCATTCCCTGCCAGCCTATCAGTCTGTTCATTCCGCTGCACTCCCGCATGGCCAGGGCATAAAATCCATACAATTCTCACAATCTGTGACCACTGAAGCGAGGTGAGCCATACCACACGAAACATTCCTTTCTGCGCCTTACTAAGCATACTCTTTGAGTCCACGATAAAGACAATGTGTGTTGCAGTGGTCTCCTCTAACCAGCGTAAAGCCGACGTGACTGCTTCCACCTCCATTCTCATGCTGGAGGTCGTAGCCTCATATGCCTGACTCTACTTTATTAGGAATCGTCCATTTGCCTTCGCAATGAAATCCCAACCACTCCGCCTGTTTCTCACCACTGACCCATCAGTATAGATCACTATGTCACCATGATGTGTATTACTCTGGATTGGTTGTTGCACCTCAAACTATGTGCGGGCCGCTGCCCATTCTATGCACTCACGACCCAGTGTTATTATTACAATATTACATTGTGCCAGGCCGTCATGTCTTCCGGTACTTCAACCCACTCTTTTTCACGATTGATGGTCTCTAGATCGCACACCTGACGTATATATATTTCTGCCTGTGCCATCCATGACCTGCCTCGTCTTAGTCTATGACCCTTGACCATTTCTATGGCTTCATGCAGGGGGTGATCCCTATCTGCAGCAACTCTCAGGTACCATTTGGCTCGAAGGACCGTATGCCTAGCAGCCATTGTTGGTAGCGCCAGGATATGCCTATGCATATAGTTAGTGTGTCCTTTGTCCACCCAAGGATAACAGACATGGCCGCATTCTGTATGCGCTCCAACCTTTCAAGCTGGCTCTTTGGTACTGTAAGTAGTCCCAAACTGTACTCAATCACAGAAGTTATTAACTGCCCAAAGAGCCTGTAAAGCATCCTGTGCTCTACTCCGGTTTTGCCATCGCCCTCAGTGCATTAAGTCCCAAACCACCCTTCACCACCAAAGCCTCCACATGATCCTTAAAAGACATACATCTGTCAAAGGTGATCCCAAGTACTTTTATTTACTCTCTCTACTAAGAGGAAATCCATTCAATATAATACATGAGACACCTGCCTTCACAATCCGGTTATCCAGGGAGTACCACACAACCGACGCCTTGTCGGGGTTTATAACGGCCCCTGCATCCCTGCACCACTCCGCCACCCTGTTTACTGCCATCTGTAGTACTTCAGCCAAACTTTCCCTGTCCCTGTTCTGTCTGTACTCGCAAATACGAATATAAAACATAACATGATTTGACCTGCAGTTTAACATACCCCGTTATGTGTTCGGTACATGCGAGTCTTCGGTCCCAACATGATTTGGCCTGCAGTTTAATATACCTCGTGATGTGTACGGTACATGTGAGTCTTCGGTCCCAACATGATTTGACCTGCAGTTTAACATACCCCGTGATGTATTCGGTAAATGTGAGTCTTCGGTCCCAACATGATTTGACCTGCAGTTTAACATACCTCGTGATGTTTTCGGTACATGTGATCTCCGGTCCGAACATCTATTGAACTCTTTCTGTATTAATCCTTGCATTGGAGGTTAGCATGGCTGAATGGATAAGAGCGCTCGCTCTTAAACTTCCGGTGTGCTGTTGCAAAGGTAATTGTTTCAACCCCTACGCCGGTCAGTTGGACTAAAATCGTTAACATCTCATCCTTGACTTGGGGACGTAAATTACAAGTACCTAAGAAGTTGGAGTGGGTTCGCCTGATAGCGAGGGACACTGATATTAATGGGAAAGCTAATCCACCCGCAAAAATTAGTCCAGTGCACTACATGTATGGACTACACTTGAGTTCAAAGCGAGCGAACTGCAAAATAAAATCTTTGCATTTTAAAAGGTAAGGGGACATAAATGTAAATACAGTGCAGACCTGATAAGGCGAACTCACATGGGGCCCAAGAAATAGTTCTTATTATTAGAAATCCCTCTTATAAAAGACAAGAGACAGAATATTCAGAGGTCGCGGGTTGTGAGCATTGGCTGGATCTTTTCTCCAGGACACTCTGGTGTGGATGGAAATGAACAGGCAGGCAGATTGGCTGGTGCTGCATCATTTAGGGGTGATGTGATGTATGATAAGGCAGATGTGGCGAGGGTCGTTTGGGAGCACGTGAATAATACAGAAGACACAGATAGACTAGCATGAAGAGAAAATGCGACAACAAAGGGGTGGTTAGAGGATCTGGTCGACAGTCGTCACTCAGAGATAAAGCAAAACAGACATATAATCTGATTGCAACTGGTACCACAATATTGAAACGTTTCGCTGGTTGTTAAAGATGAGGACTGAGCGCTTATGGAAATGCGCCGAGTGCAATGATGTCTATACTTGACGCAACTAAACTTAACTCTGCACTAAATTGGCTACTACAGATTAATGGCGATCGCTTCTGCCACCTTTAACATGCGACCATTTTGTGTGTTAAACATGATAATGGTCGTACTTTCCACTTCTCTTCTGACAAAACCCTTTGATCTATGAGATATCGCCTCCTTTTGTGCTGGTTAGTTCAATGACCTTTTGTCCCCGAGTGTGGTAATATTTCCCAGTCCCCGATGACACAGAAGGAAAATGTGCTTGTTCATTTACCCACATGATCCATCCATCCATTATGTGCCATGCCGGTAAGCGTGGGCGGTCATGTTCTGCCATCTCACTCGATCACCAGAGTCGTGGATCAGCTCTGTGTTTGTGACGAAACGGCTACAGATCGGCATATCTCTGCATAATAGCCCTTTGAAGGGAGTGCGAGGCGTTGGTCTCCCTTGAAATTAATATCAATTAATAGGGGATTTCCCTAGAAACGTAGTGCGGGGCGGAGCTATTCTAGTTATTTATAGAACAATCTAGAATGTTCCCTTAAGTGCGTACGTGGGAAATAGCTCTAAGTTCACGAGTGCTTCAGGCAGCACGGGTTGGTGGAACTTATCGTGACTCTGGTTTTCTTCATGAATCATGAAAGTCACGCGGCCCGTGTAGGCGAGTGGAAGGCGCACTGACATTGTCGGGGTCAGTCGCCCACCAAATCTCAGCGTGAACAGATCGCAGCCAACAGGCTGATGTAATTTTGATGTCAATAATCGCGGCCAGTGCGGACATCTGCAGTCAAGGTTGTGATTCTTCAATCACAGGTTAGTTGAATACTTATTCTATTATTTAATTGTTGTCGTGATGCCGTGCTGAGTTCCCGGAATGAATTAATTGCCGTCGCAAAATTGAGTTATCCGTTACAGTTGGCTGTTGCATATTTAAGTAGGCTTTATCGATCAGCGATGTAATGTGTTACCTGACGGAACAAGCCGTATTCCACAGCGAGTGGTGTGTACATAAAATAGGCCGAACGATGTGCGTTACAGTGTGTAGCAGTTACGGGTTTGGTTTATTAATTACGCAGGCAAGGCGACAGTTTGTCAGTCATTACATCAACATGCATGACGCTGTAAATGATAAGGTAGAGCTTATTATTAGAGATGTTGAATGTGCTTCGTGACATTAGAATTGTAACTTAATTGTTCTATCAGTGGTGGTGATTTTTCGAGGAATCAAGGTGAGATCAGCAGTGGTGTATTTGCTGTGTGCAGATAGCCGTGTTATTCCGCGTAAGCCGAATGGTGTTGCATCGATAGGATAACAGTTGATAGAAAGTATTCCTGATACTATAGTTACTGCTGGTTGTCATGTCCGTCCGCTACGATGACCGTGCATGTTCCATCTTACGTTTGTCTAGGCAGCGGGAGGTAGGCCGGTACCCCCAACCCGATAGGTAATAGGTCCGACCCAATGCGATCGTGCAGATCCGAAGAGTGAACATACCCGATCGAGGGTGAAGCGGCACTCCGTAATTCGAGGCCGTGGTGTCTAGATAGATCGAGGTTTGAACCTAACCGTGTCTGTCTCGAATATTCTACTCTTCTGGAACCCTGATTCGGTTCATGGAGTACTTGGAGTACTGCCGTGAAGTAGTAGTATATGAGAAGAATAATCCCCCCCCCAAAAGGTGGAGTCAAAGTTTGGTAGTGGAGTCTGGAGGTTTGCTACATTGGATGACGTGACTTAAGTCGTCACGGGACAAGGTACACGGGACCCACAGTAGCTGTGGGAAAGTGTAATGGTGGATGGCCACCACAGCTGTGCTCGACCGGCACAGGTATGACTGACCTGAAAGATAGGCAGTGAGTACAAGGGCAACTCAGGATCTGGGGCAGGGATCCCAGACCTGACACTATGGCTATGATATGATTTTGGTATTTAAGTGTAACAAGTCATGAGTTCTCCTTGGTTAATGCTATAGTAATGAATTATCAGGAGTATAATTCATTATGGACATATAGTTATTAATGTGTGTAATTGATCAATCCATGGGTTAAGGGATTGATGAATTGATGAGTCTGTCAGGAAGGAGATGTCCGGCTGGACACCTTCTCGATACAGTAATCCCTACACTGAAAGGAAAGTAAGTGTATATGTTGATTGATGATGGAAGATGAAACCGGATTGGACTGGCACCAGGCGAAGGATGCTTGACAGAGTCATACAGTCGACTCTGGTGCTAGGGGTTATATGTAGCCCAGAAGTGTTACTTGACTGAACAGGTGTGCTATTGCTGTTTCTACCATCATTATGCCTATATATTATAGTGACTAAGTAGATCTATGATGTGATGATTTCATACTCATGTTGGTAGACATGAGGAATGTCTGAGAGGCAGGTGACGGGGTGGAGATGCAGGTAGTCTTTGTTGTAGTTGAGTACTCACACCAACCTCTCCGTGTTTCAGGATCTGTTATTACTATACAGAAGAAGATTCCAGAGCTGCACCATGAGCTCTATGGGCCCACTCATTCCAGTGCCTATCCAGAAGTTGATTGAGGCCATACTGGGAGTGGTCGTCTGATTCTGCGAGATCAATGTTGGAAGGAGCTGAGTGCTGAATAAGTCGGTAGGTCTAGGTTAGGACCTCCGTCAAGAGTCCGACGAGTGTCATCCGATCCTGAGAGGATCCAACACTGAAACGTCTGGTGATTCAAGCCAGTGAAGCACTGGTGACATTCAACCTCAGTGTAAACCTTGGTGATTGCAAGGTCAGGAACTTTCAAGTTGAGTAACGTGATCATTGATACCGGTCACTATGACCTGTGTTATATGCTTCTAGCCCGGCTGGGTTATGGGACACCATGTATCAATTGATGCTTAAATAGTGTTTCTACATTGGTTACCTTTATGAAGCCAGCATGTGGTCCAGTGACCTAGGACATTGATTACAACATTGGTGGGAACACCAGAGTGACATGTTTGTTAAGGTAGGGAGCTACCTCATGCCAATGTGATGAACTGTTGACAATGTTTGTGAAGGTAGGGAGCTACCTCATGCCATCGTGATGAACTGTTGACAGTGTATGCTAGGTTGTGATTACTACCCATTGATCAGGGTAGTTACATGATACTGTGTGAAGATCTATTGTCCCAGGACATGGAACTAAGGTGAAGTGTTTAGTCACCTGATAGACTTTACCAGTGACATTGTGTGTTCAGGTGGAGCAACCGCTCATTGTGTAGGTGACATATCAGTGTGTGGGTCACTTATGAGATAGAAGAGTGACCTGGCTCTTGTGTATTTTGAGACGGTGCTACATGTACTTTTTCTGCAAGTGGGAGACCGCTAATATGCTAGGGTCGGCCCAGACTTCATCAGGAGGGTGACGAGGGAAATAGTACGACAGCAAGGAAGGAGCCTTGTTCATCGGTGCAGTGTCAGTCAGGCAGTGGTACTGCGCTTGATTAGCCCTTGCTTGGTTCTCTGTGTGAAGAGGGAACTTTGGAGAGGCAGCAGTCCTTGGAGTTCCAGTCCACTGGAGGAGCCTGGGTGAGTCGCTACCACGACTGGACAACCGCACGAGCTATCGTCCGCCTCCATGATGAATACTCATCTGCGTCTTTGATCTTGTACATAGTTCTTCTAGTCTGGCTTTCAGCCATCCTTCTCTGTGTTGTGGTTGACGTAGTTCAGAATTAAAATTTTGTTCTCTTAGCTATGACTTTGTGCAGTGATATGACTGGTGTCTGGTCCGAGCCCCCTTGGGGTTTGGAACCCTAGGTGAGGGAGGGAAGGTTAAGCTGTCCCGGCTTGTGTGGGGCCTGGTAGATGTAGAGTGCTATTGAGGTGGTTGGAGCAAAGGCAGGGGATTGTATCTATCGTGGCAAACCAGACCAAGCCCCGGCGGTTTTGTCACAGTGTTCCTGTCTCGACCATGCCACAAGGCCAAGCCATCAAGATACTTGCTTCCATGTCTTCACCTTGGTCTGTTCCCTTCAATCTTACCAGTTGTCACCAAGTTCTCCAATTCATTTCTTCTCATAACATGCCCAAACAATTTTGACTGTCTACGTCTAATGTCTCTAATCAGTTTACGATCTTCATTTGTTTATTAAAGAACTTGTTCATTGGTCTTTCTGGCTGTCCATGATATTCTTTGCATTTTCCTCAGAAACCACATTTCTACAGCCATCAGATGTTTTTCAGCCTGACTGCTAAATGTCCAAGCTTCACATCCATATAAGAGTACAGGTTCTATGTAGCATCTCAACACTCTTTTTCTCGTTTCAATTGACATCTTTTTATTGGTCAGTATGTTTTTCATCTTGCTAAAGGCTACTTTTGCCATGGCGATTCTTGTTCTAATCTCTTCAAGGCATCTCCCATCAGATGTTATTACTGTTCCAAGATAATTGTACCTATTCACTTGTTGAAGAATATTCCCATTTACTTGTATATTACATTGTGGTATTTCGTTCTTCCTAGTGACGACCATAATCTGTGTCTTTTTACAATTTAATTCTAACCCTAGTTGTTCACTGTGTGTAACAACCGCATCTACTACATTGTGCAGGTCCTGTTCATTGTCTGCAATCAAGACTGTATCATCTGCATATCTAATGTTATTGATGCATCGTCCCCAATGTTGATTCCTTCCATATCTTCAATATGTCTGAAAATACTTTCACTGTACAGGGAAAACAGATCTGGAGACATTACACATCCCTGTCTCACACCTCTCTTAATAGTCTGATATTGGCTTACTTCATTATCAACTCTTATGGCAGCTTGTTGTTTCCAATATATGTTTTTTACAAGTCTAAGATCTTTTCCATCAATTTGTAGATCTTCAAGCATCCTTATCATGTTGACATGTCTCACTTTATCGAAAGCCTTTGTGTAGTCAATAAAGCAAAGGTGTAGATCTTTGTTTACTTCTATAGAACGTTCGATTACGGTTCTCAGTATATACACATCATTTACTGTACCCTTGCCTTTTAAAAAACCACATTGTTCTTCTCCTATTTCAGGTTGTACTTTCCTCCTAACTCTTTGCATGATAATTCTTAGCAAACTCTTCGTGATGTGACTCATTATACTAATTGTTCGATGTTGATCACATTCCAAGGCACATATTGCAATAAATACAGAATTACATAACTCCTGAGGTATATTTCCAGTATCATATATTGTATTAAGCAGACTGGTAACTTTATCTATTCCATATTCTTCTAAAGCATTAATCATTTCTGTTGTGACGTTGTCTGAACCAGGGGTCTTGCCAGATTTCATATGGTTAAGAGCATTCTGAACCTCCATCTTCAAAATTGCTGGTCCTTCATTATTATTTTGAACATCATACTGTTCGTCTCTGTTATCGTCATAAAGGTTTTTCACGTAATCTGACCATACATGTAAGATCTGATCTTTGTTCTATTATGACTCTTCCATCTTTTGTCTTTAGGCAGCCTGCTGATGTACTTGTTCTTTGATTAGTAAGCTCCTGAATTCTTTTGTGCATTAGTTTCGCATTTTTACTGTTGTGTTGTTCTTCAATTTCTCTGCAATTTTTCTCAAGCCACGTTTCTTTTGCCTCCTTACATAAGGTTCTGACTTTTCTGTGAATTTCTTTATATTTGGCAGGATTATTGTTGTACAAATATACATAATACAAATACAAATACCTGGGTACAATCTTCAACTGCTCCAACATCATAAGGGAAGAAATACAAACTAGAATCAACTCTGGAAATAAGATATACTATGCACTACAACATCTACTAAAATCAAAGGCGCTATCTCGTAACACCAAAATCACAATATACAAAACACTGATCAGACCAGTTGTGCTGTATGGCTCTGAAACCTGGAGTACAACGAAAGGAGACGAAGCCTTGTTACAAACCTTTGAGAACAAAATTTTAAGACGCATCTTTGGACCCATTAGTGATACACAAAGTGGAGAGTGGAAAAGAAGAAGTAACAAAGACATTTATGATTTGTTTAAGTCCCCGCTAATCACTGGTATCATGAAGGCTAATAGACTACAATGGCTGGGGCATATAGAAAGAATGGAAGATAATAGGGAAACAAAACTCGCTTACACTCAGGAAATAAATGACCGTAGACCCCGAGGTAGACCAAGAAGGCGGTGGAGAGATAATATACATACAGACCTACAAGCACTTGGAATCAACGACTGGCAAGAGAAGGTCCACCAGAGAGACGAATGGAGACAGATTGTATTTGCAGCAAAGAACCTCAATGGCTCGGAATGCTGAAGAAGAAGAAGAATTGTTGTTCTGTCTTCTTGTTTCCATTAGTTGTAAAATTGCTTCAGTCATCCATGTCTTACGGCCCACTTTCTTTACTTTAGGAATAATTTTTTCTGCTGCACAATTGATTGAATTCTTCAGCATTTCCCATTGATCATCTACATCTTGAAATAGGATCTCTAGATCAGACAATAAATCAAATTTGTTCTTTACTTCTATGTTAAAATTATATTGTATTTCTTTGTCAGTTTTCAATTTGCACAAGTCATATTTAGGGTTTCCTGCTGTATACTTGACTCTCTTTAACTTTACCCTCAATGTGCCTATAATTAATCTGTGATCACTGTAACAGTCTGCATTTGGAACTGCTTTTACGACTGTTAACGCATTTCGAAATCTTTTGCTAATCAGGATGTAATCTATCTGGTTGTTAATCCTGCTGTCTGGACTCCTCCATGTCCATAATCTTCTAGGATGCTGTTTAAACCAGGTGTTTCCCACAACCATTTCTTGCTCTTTTGTCCATTCTAAAAGTCTGTATCCTCTTTCATTTCTCTCTCCCAAACCATGGTTGCCTACACAGCATCCATCGCTTTGCTTTCCTATTTTTGCGTTGAAATCCCCCATTATGATATTTATTTCTGATTTTTTTACAGTTCTTCAAAGCAGAATCCATGTCATTATAAAATTCCTCTATACTTTCTTCACTGCATTCACTTGTTGGGACATTAATCTTTTGCACCTAGTAGCCTGCTGACGGTCTGGAGTCACCTGGTGCGCATGACTATCCATACCGGGCGAGGCTGCTCCTATCGATGAGTCCACACAACATGATTTTCTTGGCATCTATAAAGAAGGTAGTTTGCCATTGCTTTCGTTCCTAGCAGTGACCATACTGGTCAGTGACCGTAGCCATTGTCTCCTCGAAAAAAGAGATCCCCTGCCTACCGTCGCGAAGGTGAAAACCATAACCTACAACTATCTGTCGGCTGCTCTTCATTTTCATCCACCACCTGCACCCATGGCTTCACGTAACCCTGATCGGGGGGCTAAACGGGTACTCCACCTTGCCCAAGGATGTCCCGTAGGCTAGCGGAGGGAAGGAGGCGCCTTACTTCTCCTTTGATAGGGGATACCCCTACCTCGCTACCCACATGATGGACATTGTAAATATGTAAATAAAGGATATATGAGTCTAAATATCTCTCAACTTTAAATACTGGTTTCTTGACGATCATATCAATACATTTTTGTAGTGTGCATTTCTGTATATCTGTGAGGCATTCTTTGGATGGAAAGGAACAAGTGAAACTAAAGATGGTAAAACATAAATGATGACAATTATAATAAGAACGATTGATTGAGGACAGAATTACACATTAGGAACATAGAACTATCTGTGCAATGCTACTACACTTAGGCAGTCTTGGTTCGCCATCTCACACTGTCGCCAGTGTCTATGGCCGGGTCTCTGTTTTTGTCTTAATTATGCTAAGCCATCCTGGCATATATCTCTTAGTTTCCACATCCTCTTTCCCCGTCAAGTTTGCAAGTGGACACTAAGTTTTCAAGTTTATATTTCATCGTACCATGATTAAAATAAAAACACATTTAAAAAAATTAATTTAAATAAAACAAAAAATACTGGACTGTCTGCGTTTAACTTTTCTAATACGATTTTCATTTGATCCTTGGAGGATATTCTCTTTCGTCTGTCTGCCCGTCCATGGCATTCTTTGCATTTTCATCGGAAATCTCATGTCCACTGATAATAGATGTTTCCCACTTGACTGCGGTAAAGCTGTAGAAATGTAAACAATATAAAATAACACAAAGTAGTGCAGTTTTACAGAACACAATGACGCAAAATAAAGAAGTTGCGACGACAAGCCTTCATCAGCCAGGGACGACCAGGGAGACCAGATCCATTGTAAAATTCATCCCCGGTACAGATTAGAACTCATGACCACAGGCGAGCATCTAACCACTACGCTAGCTCGGCTTCCGTCTTGAAAACGTACCTACAATTGAAAAATACAAGCTTTCTTGCGTGTAATGGAACATTCTTTCGAAACATTTGTGTCCATAGATTTGAGATAACGAAAATGTTGTAAATTAAAGGGGAACAATCTAATATAGGTGAATGGTTTCAATAGTCCAAGAGAAATAACTCTCACTATATGACTAGAAACGTTTGATTGTAGGTTCTGACAATAAAAACTAATGTTTGAATAGGAAACCTATACTTCCTATTTATATAAAATTTGTGAATTCAAACCGCAAGTAATGTCAGCGAGCTATTAATATAGAATAGTATGCAGTCAATACATAAACAATTATATAAAATTCTGCATTTGATTTCTTTATCTAGTTTTATGTACTGACACAGGCCTGGGTCATTGACATTAAGGTCAGTGTCCGGGAGAGCAAGGGGACACATGAACAAGTTCACGAGATAAAATAGGGCGGAGAATAAGTCCCCCAGAGGGGGAAAATGAGAAGACAGTGATTGAAGGGGGAGCTGAGAAGAGGTCAGCTGGCTAGAATAATTGGGAGGCAGACAGTTGGAGCAGTGAGGTTGTGTGTTATGTGGGAGGCAATGTGGGGGATAGATTTGTTGAAAAGAGAGTGACAAAGATTGACGGAGATCAGTTGATGTTTGGACTCCGAGCTGAGAGGGAGTTGAGTTTAGACCGGACCAGGAGAAGGTCGTGGTCTGAGAAAGTGAAGAATTGTGACGGAGTTCGGAAGATAACTCCGCACTGTGGGTTCCAGGGATAGTGAGTGGAATTCGAGACCCAGAGTGGGTTACTTTGAGTCGGGCCTAGAGAGAGGCTAGTATACCTGTCGTGTGGGACGAGATTTAGTAGCCTTGAGAGGCAGTGTTATTCGAAGTGTTCCATTGGGATGGAGATATATTCTTAGAGAATTATTGTTCCTGGATTTATATGCTACATGTGTCTGTGTTAATTCAGAATTAAAGGAATATTATGTGCGCAAATTAACGCTTGTTCACTGACTGGTGTTTGGTTGTGATGCATCTTGGTTAATCTGTTGTTCAACATCACATTTTACAAGGACATACCCTAGACACAACCATAGCCACTCTATCTGTCACTTAGTCAACATTCACTTTGTGTCAGTGAAGATTTCTGGAAGGCTTCGTCCGATCAAGAACAATATAGACATTGTTGTCATTCCGTTTATCTGTGAACTCGTCGATTAGAGAGAATAATAACATCAGAGACATTAGTCGGATACCCAATTACAACAACAATGATGAGGGCTCTCCTGTCAAGAATAAACACAATTTTCAGTAGACAACGCATTTCAAAAGTGTCGGAGAATTAATACAGAGTCCACAAAAAACCAGGTAAAAATATCATTTCTCACTCGGAGTGGGGAGAGTAGACGGGGAAAGGGTGTCCACGATATAAACACTGGGGTTTCTCCTGTGCGGGAACTGGCATGCAGAGAGTTCACGGAAGGCCACCACAGTACATAAAAAAAAACAGCCAGCGCGCGGAAAATACACGACAGACAGTTCAAGTGGACAGGATTGCTGTCGGAGATAAAGACAAAATTAGAAACCAAAGATAACAGAAAGTGAGCAATTTCGTTGGGAAGTCCTGGGCGTGGTGAGACATGTTGTGTGTGTGTTGAGGACAAAGCACAGTGTGGTTGCAGGGCGATAGTTTAAGAATTCACCACAGGTAAAACGACGGGTGAGAACTGTGGAAATTGTGAGTCTTCACGGACAAATTGGGTTGACAAGAGGGTCAGTGCTGTTTACGAGGACAGCGAAGTATTTGTGGATAACGGAAAATTTCCGGACATTACTTTGTTCGCAGTCAGTGAAGATTGTAGTACACTGAGGTACTAACTGAGATGACCTTGTGCGTCAAGGCCGAGAACCAGGGAATTTGACGGAAAAATTTCCACTGAGAATAACACGTTGTTTTTGTACGGAAACTAGGATTTACGTTTAACGTCTTTGTGTGTGTGTCATCATCGGGAAACAATCCACAATAGTCATTCAGGTGCCGTCTTCGCAAGTATGAGCGCATTTCTTCACCAAAAAAGACTTGCAAAACGGATTTAAAGCGCGTGATCATTTTCTGCCATTCGTTGATTTAACCTGGTCAGCAATAGTGAAGCCATACCATCACTTCAAAGCGACAACGACTACGCAGTTAAACATTCATTATTCATTGACTGTATAGGTATTTTCGTCTCCCCAAAACACAACGAAAACGCTATATTTCTGGTAAAACAAGAGCGTTCACACACATTATACAATCACAGGCCAACTCTACAGGGAGGGTTACAAAAACGTTACGGACTGTGTTGAGACAGAACATTTTGGATAATCACTATCATCTTCAACTTTTGTCGACAGTTGGAATTTATGATCACCATGTGAAATTCAGGAACCACTCAACAAGTCGATAAGTCGCTTTGGAAACTAGCGTCGTAGACATTTTCAGCATAGTGGGAGAAACTATTAAAAACTATTAATAAGAACTTTTGGCGACGGATTATAAGTACAGATTTATCGGCCAACCGGTTGGACATTCTGTTGCTCTCATGGTCTTAACTGTCGTTATCGTTTGTGGATTTATCTATATGGATATGTGTTACATGTAGTTGGTGATAGGCACTTTTTGCGATCTCTATCTACATTAGGATAGGCCTTGCAAAACGTGGATATTTCTAGTTCTTACGATATTTTTTTATGGAAAACGTTAATGAGTTAACGTGTCGTGCAGTGGCATTGGAGTCCTAACTAATATCTACAGACGCGTTGTCTGACGTCAGATCTGTGTATATTTTGAGTATATATTCTTTTTCTTTCTCTCTTTCTTTTCGTTATATTTACATATGATATTTGTTGTGTTCGGATATATGTTATTATTGTGATCTTTCGTCATTTCTGCTGTCTAGTGGTCTGTATCAGTTTATATATTACGCGCACTGTGGATGGCCCTACACAAGCTTGTGGGTGTTACTGTGGTTTATTTCTGTGTGATCATCGTCTCCGTGTACTCAGCTTGTGAAGTCTAACGTTGGATAGTCATCACTAAGTGTTATCATCCATTTGTTTGTATATGTATTTATATGTATGTTTAACAATATTTCCAGGGACTTTATGAACTTGTGGTCATAGATATATAGATATAAGGGAGCATAGGTGATATTCCCCCTCACTACCTAGTGCTTATAGAGTGACTGGGTGAGTACGGAGTGATATTTTAACACTACTAATTTACGTACACAGGGAGTGATGGTGTACTTAGGGAAGTGACACAAAGACTAGTAGCAGAGTCGTCACATTTATAGTTGGCTGACAGACAGCAACGTGTCCACAAGTACAAGATGCCTACTTTAATGGAATATATTGAAGCAGGTGAACGAATAGGCCTGAAAGGTAAAGAGTTACAGGAGTATGCAGAAGCAAAAGAACAAAAACAGACGGAAAGAGAGGAGAGGCATAATGAACGCGAGGCAAAGCGTCTACAGGAAGAGACACAAGTAAAACTAGCTGAAATGGAAAACAAGCGTCTACAGGAAGTAAAGTTAGCTGAAATGGAAAACAAGCGTCTACAGAAAGTAAAGTTAGCTGAAATGGAAAACAAGCGTCTACAGGAAGAGAAAGAGACACAAGTGAAACTACAAATGGAACAACTAGAACTTGAAAAGTTAAAACAAACAAATGCCGTGGAAATTGAGAAAGAGAAGATTAAGATGGAAGCTGAAATTGCTCTCAGAAAACTAGAACTATCTTCGAAGGGTCAAAGTGAGGAAAGCAGAAAACCTTCGCAGTCGTCACAGAGATTAAAACTGCCATACTTTACGGACCGAGACAACCTTGAATCTTATTTGGACAGATTTCAAGCAAGTGCGAAAGCTTTAGGCATCCCAGAAAACGAGTATGCGATGCGACTTGGCGAGTTTCTTACGGGTAAGGCTCTAGACACCATGTTCAATTTACCTGTAGAAGAAAGAAACAACTACACTATCTTACGTCAACGTTTGCTGACAAAGTTCCAACTAACTGAACATGGATATAGAACAAAGTTTAGACAGTTAGTGCCAGAAACAAATCAAGATTTCACTGACTTTGCTAACACAGTAAAGAACACATTTAACAAATGGATGGAGCTCGCAGAAGTAGGGAAAGATTTTAATAAATTAGTAGATTTAGTGTTAAGAGACAAAGTATTAGCTTCATGTAATACTAACTTAGTAGCTTTCTTTGAGGAACGTAAGCCAAAGGACATAGACACAATATCACAGTTAGGGCAAAACTATATGATTGCACATCCAAACAGTTCTATTGGTAAAGAAATGAGTGAGGAAATAGTCTGTGCAGCATACACTAAACAGGACCAGAATCCAGTTATTAGACCAAGGGCGAAAAGTGTGGATTCAACACATACATATGAACAACAAGAACCTCAAGAGAATGCTTTTCGAGGAAACAATGTTGGTAGAGTAGGACGGTACCCATACAAAAGGGGAATTTCCAGAGACGTCCAAATTATGCCGGATGTTGGAATTGTGGGAGCTGGAGACACAAGGCAGCACAGTGTGATGCACAACCATCCATTGAGCCAACAAGTTATGCAAGGAAGGAGATCATCTGTTTCAAATGTGGAAAGAAGGGGCATCTCAGTCATCAATGTAGGATGAGAGAAACAGAGCACTCAAATGCAGCACAAGTAATTGAGACGCTGAACAATGAAGATTGTAGTGGGTGCAAACCACTTTTTGAAAAAGACGGTCAGCCAGTCTTAATATGTGGTCACACAGTTAAAGCAGGATCAGCAGTGCATGAAGGAGGAAGTCTGGAGATGCATCATGGGTTTGTTAATGAAAGGCCAGCGTTAACAATTAGGGACTCCGGATGTACGTCCATCGGGGTGAGAAAGAGTTTAGTGCATCCCTCGGATTATACAGGGAAAAAGATTAGATCCATAACATTTAATGGGACAGTAGAATTCTACCCAATAGCCGTGATAACAGTAAAAACACCATACATAACAGGAAGCGTGACAGCATGTGTTTTAGACTCACCAGTGGCAGATCTCATCATAGGAAATGTTATAGGAGTTAAAGAGTGTACAGAAGAGGAAGTAGTTTATTGGGACCAAAAACATAGTGGAAATAGTAACGAGGTAGTCACCAAAAGAAAACCTAAATTAGAGAGTATAGCTGAAGAAAAAGAGGCACTTGAAGTAAACACTGAGGACAAGAATAGGACAGCTGAGCAGGTGAGAATGGATCTCAAATGTAGCTGTAGGAAATCCCAGAGACAAGATACTACTCTTGACAAATGTTTCCAGGGGTGTAGTAAAGTGAGACATAGAAAATCAAAGAAGGGTAGATGGAGCTTCGATAGGAAAAACAATGGTTTCACTCACCGGTTTTCAGATGTCGGAACTGCATGTGGGCAAGTAGCAGTACCGATAGCACATAGAGACCGATATACAAGAACAGCTCAGGATAGAGCACGTGCAGGGCACTTAGGAGTAAGGCATAAGCAGCAGAGAGCAGGATGCCAGGGATATTGGCCAAGATTGAATAAAGAGGTCAGACTAAACAGAGACGCCAGTGTAACGGTACATTATGTAGATAGCAAAGTTAAGTCAGGTCAAAAGAGTGCTCGCGACATTACTGACCCAGGGCTAGGGATAGCAAACAGATGTTGTAATTGTAGAGGTACCATGAGTCATGGGTACATGAAAGGGAGACACAGCATCGACAGGAATCAGAGGAGGGTTAATGCAAGAACAGAACCACCTGATATAGGGTCGGTACACAAATAGTATTGTGTCGTCGTGAAGTAGTAAGAGACCTGTGGGTACATAAGTATAATGCTTTTCTATGATGTATTATTATTATGTGATGTATTAGTTCATGCATTGGTACACAAGATAGAAAGATGGTTGTATTTATTGTTGGGAATATGGGAGTATACTATGAGCATTTGATGTATTATTTAGGGTGGTAGCTAGAGTAAGTTGGATTTATATTTACGACTACCCAGGCAATGTGTCTGGGTCACATATTTGATAAGTATTAGTCTCCCAACATTTGAAAACGATGTTTTCTTTTGAGGGTGGGGTAGTGACACAGGCCTGGGTCATTGACATTAAGGTCAGTGTCCGGGAGAGCAAGGGGACACATGAACAAGTTCACGAGATAAAATAGGGCGGAGAATAAGTCCCCCAGAGGGGGAAAATGAGAAGACAGTGATTGAAGGGGGAGCTGAGAAGAGGTCAGCTGGCTAGAATAATTAGGAGGCAGACAGTTGGAGCAGTGAGGTTGTGTGTTATGTGGGAGGCAATGTGGGGGATATAATTGTTGAAAAGAGAGGGACAAAGATTGACGGAGATCAGTTGATGTTTGGACTCCGAGCTGAGAGGGAGTTGAGTTTAGACCGGACCAGGAGAAGGTCGTGGTCTGAGAAAGTGAAGAATTGTGACGGAGTTCGGAAGATAACTCCGCACTGTGGGTTCCAGGGATAGTGAGTGGAATTCGAGACCCAGAGTGGGTTACTTTGAGTCGGGCCTAGAGAGAGGCTAGTATACCTGTCGTGTGGGACGAGATTTAGTAGCCTTGAGAGGCAGTGTTATTCGAAGTGTTCCATTGGGATGGAGATATATTCTTAGAGAATTATTGTTCCTGGATTTATATGCTACATGTGTCTGTGTTAATTCAGAATTAAAGGAATATTATGTGCGCAAATTAACGCTTGTTCACTGACTGGTGTTTGGTTGTGATGCATCTTGGTTAATCTGTTGTTCAACATCACATTTTACAAGGACATACCCTAGACACAACCATAGCCACTCTGTCTGTCACTTAGTCAACATTCACTTTGTGTCATGTACATATGTACCTAATTTTGTGGTCGCCATGGACTGTAGTTATTATGTTTTATTTTTAGTACAATGCAACAAACTATCGTCTGTCAAGATGGCAAGGTGCCAGTGAGTTAGTTCTATACAGTGTGGAGTCTAGTGCCCATTTAGTGGGCCAGTATATCTTTGTGAGCTCGTTGGACAGGGGGCAGTCATGTAGAATATGTTCAGCACTTTGTTTACTGAGTCCATACAGGCAGATGATGAAGCAGTCAGACGATGTCTATGTTTACTGAGTCCATACAGGCAGGTCATGAAGCAGGCAGACGATGTCTGTGTTTACTGAGTCCATACAGGCAGGTCATGAAGCAGGCAGACGATGTCTGTGTTTACTGAGTCCATACAGGCAGATGATGAAGCAGACAGACGATGTCTGTGTTTACTGAGTCCATACAGGCAGATGATGAAGCAGACAGACGATGTCTGTGTTTACTGAGTCCATACAGGCAGGTCATGAAGCAGACAGACGATGTCTGTGTTTACTGAGTCCATACAGGCAGACGATGTCTGTGTTTACTGAGTCCATACAGGCAGACGATGTCTGTGTTTACTGAGTCCATACAGGCAGGTCATGAAGCAGGCAGACAATGTCTGTGTTTACTGAGTCCATACAGGCAGGTCATGAAGCAGGCAGACGATGTCTGTATTTACTGAGTCTATACAGGCAGGTCATGAAGCAGGCAGACAATGTCTGTGTTTACTGAGTCCATACAGGCAGACGATGTCTGTGTTTAATGAGTCCATACAGGCAGACGATGTCTGTATTTACTGAGTCTATACAGGCAGGTCATGAAGCAGGCAGACGATGTCTGTGTTTACTGAGTCTATACAGGCAGGTCATGAAGCAGGCAGACGATGTCTGTGTTTACTGAGTCCATACAGGCAGGTCATGAAGCAGACAGACGATGTCTGTGTTTACTGAGTCTATACAGGCAGGTCATGAAGCAGGCAGACGATGTCTGTGTTTACTGAGTCTATACAGGCAGGTCATGAAGCAGACAGACGATGTCTGTGTTTACTGAGTCCATACAGGCAGGTCATGAAGCAGGCAGACGATGTCTGTGTTTACTGAGTCTATACAGGCAGATGATGAAGCAGACAGACGATGTCTGTGTTTACTGAGTCCATACAGGCATGTCATGAAGCAGACAGACGATGTCTGTGTTTACTGAGTCCATACAGGCAGGTGATGAAGCAGACAGACGATGTCTGTGTTTACTGAGTCCATACAGGCAGGTGATGAAGCAGACAGACGATGTCTGTGTTTACTGAGTCCATACAGGCAGATGATGAAGCAGACAGACGATGTCTGTGTTTACTGAGTCCATACAGGCAGGTCATGAAGCAGACAGACGATGTCTGTGTTTACTGAGTCTATACAGGCAGGTCATGAAGCAGGCAGACTATGTCTGTGTTTAGTGAGTGTCTGTTATGTCCCACACAAGATGTTAATTTGGGGCATGTGCAGAAATATTCAGATATATAGGAACATGGATAACATCAAATGGAAGATGCACCACCGAGATAAAGAGTGGAATATGACTAGCAAAAACTGCATTCTATCAAATGAAGAACGTTTTGTGCAATCAATTACTGTCCTTGAAAGTTAGAAAAAGAGTTCTTGCATTATACATAGAACCACTTTTAACATAGGCTGCAGCGAATCCTGGACAGTTAGTAAACAGGTGGAGAAATCCCTGGGGGTCTTGGAGATGGGGTTTTATAAAATAATGTTGAAAATCAAATGGACAGCCAAAATGAGCAATCAGGACGTTTCAATGGAAGCTGAGTCGCAACATCATAAAGAGGCAGTCATCGTTTTTTGGCACGTCAAGAAAAGATAAAAACTGGAACATGTTGCGACAACCGGATAGATTTGCGGAAAGAGAGATATAGGAAGACAGCGTGAGAAGATTCTTGGCAGTCTTGTGTCATGGCACATCTATAACATTGGATACCGTAATTTGTAGAGAGGCATGATCGCCCACGCCAGCCGGCAAGGCACTGGATAACTAGAACAGGGTGTTTGTAAAGTCTCACTACACTTTATATGTAGAACAGCTGTTTGTTGGAGAGTATGTTTTCCGGCTTGCAAACGGAAAACATACTCTCCAACAAAGAGCTGTTCCAAATACAAACTGAAAAACAACACACCAGAAAAATACTAAATTAATGCACACAAAAATTCAGAAGCTTACTAATAAAAGAACACGTACATCAGCAGGCTGCCTAACAACAAAAGATGGAAAAATCATAATAGAAAAAGATATGATTTCACATGTATGGTCAGTTTATGTGAAAAAACCTTTATGATGATAACAGAGAAGAACAGTATGAAATTTGAAATAATAATGAAGGACCGTTAAGTGTGAAGATGGAGGTTCATAATGTTCTTAACCTTAAGAAAACTGGCAAGATTCCTGGTTCAGACAATATCCCAACAGAAATTATTAATGCTTTAGAAGAATATGGAATAGATCAAGTCAACAGACTGCTAAACACAATATATGATACTGGAGATATTCATTCATTCATTCATTCATACATTCATTCATTCATTCATTCATTCATTCATTCATTCATTCATTCATTCAGTAGCATGTCCTTTACAGAACCTCGTTCCCATAATAACCTTCCGGAAAACTTCTCGACCACAAGCAAAATGTCCCGTATCCGAAACACCCATCCGGAGACCATTCGCCCCATCCTGCACCCATCTTCTCTTTGGCCTTCCTCTTCCTCTGTTCCCAGACATATACCCCTCCATTATTGTTCTCTCCAAACTGTCATGACGTTTCAAGTGACCAAAATATATACCTCATGAATTATGTAATTCTGTATTTATTGCAATCACGAAAGAAATCAGGAGCCTTGGAATGTGATAAACATAGAACAATTAGTATAATGAGAGCCACACCACGAAGATTTTGCTAAGAATTATCATGCAAAGAGTTAGGAAGAAAATACAACGCGAAATAGGAGAACAATGTGGATTTATAGAAGGCAATGGTATTGTGTTTGTAGATCAGGAAAAGGCTTTCGACAGAGTAGACAGATACAAATTATGTACCATCCTTGAAGACTATGGGATACAAGGGCAATTGCTAGAAAACATCATAGCCATGTACCACTCGAGCCGAAGTTTAGTAAGAACACAAGAAGGTATATCAGATATGTTCACAGTCAATACAGGAGTGAGACAGGGATGTGTGCTCTCTCTTTTGCTATTTAACATCTACATGGACAGAATATCCAAAGAAGCAAGTCTTGACAGAACATATTTAGAAAATTTATAACTCTTTACTCCAGATGAAACAACTGACCCACAGGACAAAAAACGAACTTCTATTTGCAGACGATCAGTGCCTGTTTTACAGCGATGAGGGCAGACTACAACATCATATAAATAATCTGAGTTCAACCTGCAGCAGATACAATATGAGTATAAACACAGCCAAAGCCGAAGTCATGCAAGTTAGCAGATCGCCGGGCCCATTGCGTATACATATAAATAGCACAACTCTGAAACAAGTTAAAGAATTCAAATATCTTGGAAGTATGATCACAGAAGATGGCAGATTAGACAGAGAAATCTAAATCAGATGTCAAAAATCCAGTGCACTTACATATCAACTGTCACCCTTACTGAAACATCCAAATATATTCATGTCCGCAAAACGACAGATAATAAACAGCATATTCACAACAACACTATGCTACCAATCTTAAACTTGGATTTTTTTCAAATCACACTTTCGCAAACTCAACACCTGTGAGATGAGATGCCTGAGGAGAGCTGCCAACTTAACAATCCGAGACCGAGTAAGAAATGCTGTTATCAGACAGACAGTGGGATCAACACCTTGTGCCACATTTACTGAAAGACAGAAGATCAAGTGGTTTGGCCATGTCGCTAGAATGCAACACCAACAACTACCATCTCTGGCCTTACGTCAAAGATCGTCTGCGACGAAACCAATAAAACGTCCAAGAAGACAATGGATTGACGACATCAAAGACATTGCACAATCACACGGAATGATACTTTCCATTGCCGCCCACCGGGCGCTGGAGCGCAAATTATTCCTCCCTACGCCGCTTGACGGCAGAAGTGGAAGATGATGATGATGATGATGATGATGATGATGATGATGATGATGATGATGATGATGATGATGATGATGATGATGATGATGATGATGATGAAGGGTACAGTAAATACTGTGTATATTTAAAACGGTAACTGAACGTTCTATAGAAGTAAATAAAAATATACATCTGTGCTTTATTGACTACACAAAGGCTTTCGATAAAGTAAGACATGTCGACATGATAAGGATACTTGAAGATCTACACATTGATGGAAAGACCTTAGACTTGTAAAACAACATACATTGGAAACAACAAGCTGGCATCAGAATTGATAACGATGTAGGTCAAAATAAGCCTATTAAGAGAGGTGTGAGACAGGGATGTGTAATGTCTCCATATCTATTTTCCCTGTACAGTGAAAATATTTTCAGAAATATAGAAGATATGGAAGGAATCAACATTGGGGGACGACGCATCAATAACATTAGATATGCAGATGATACAGTCTTGATTGCAGACAATGAGCGGGATCTGCAATATTTAGTAGATGCGGTTGTTACACACAGTGAACAACTAGGGTTAGAATTAAATTGTAAGAAGACACAGATTATGGTCGTCAATGGGAAGAAGGAAGTACCACAATATAATATACAAGTAAATGGGCATAATCTTAAACAAGTGAATCAGTACAGTTATCTAGGAACAGTCATAAAATATGATGGGAAATGCCTTGACGAGATTAGAACAAGAATTGCCATTGCGAAGGTAACCTTTTGCTAGATGAAAAACGTACTGACCAATCAAAAGATGTCAATTTTCTACTAGAAAAAGAGTGTTGAGTTGCTACATAGAGCCTACAGTGTTGTATAGATATGAAGCGTGGGCAATGAGCAGTCAAGCTGAAAAACATCTGATGGCTGTGGAATTGTGGTTTCTGAGGATAATGCAGAGAATACCATGAACAGACAGGAAAACCAACGACCAAGTCCTACCAGAAACAAAAGAAAATCGTAAACTGATGAGAGAATTAGATGTAAACAGTCACAATTTTTTCGACATGTTATGAGAAGAATTAAATTAGAGAACTTGGTGACAGCTGGCACGATCGAGGGGAAGAGAACGAAGGAAAGACAGAGAAGTAAATATAGGGTGTGTTTTTAATGACTGTGCAGTATTTGAAAATATTGCCGTTCCAAGTTTTGTATTCACCTATTGTGGAGTTCCTGCAACATAATAGGTAAATACAAAACTTGGAACGACAATATTTTTAAATACTGCACAGTCATTAAAAATACACCCTGGTACCTGGATGGTCTGACCACGTGACATGGTCAAGACAAGATCACTGATCTGATCCACGACTCTGGTGATCGAGTGAAATGGCGAATCATGACCGCCTACGCTTACCGGCATGGCACATGATGGATGGATTGTCATACACAGTGTAGTTAGATTTTACAAAGACCTGTATAACTGTATTATGCGATTTACATAATTGTAGTATTTATCTTAATCTTTTATAACAATTTTCATAGAAATTAGCAACAGTTATATGCCGCATAAATTACGGAATAAGAATTTAAAGTCATCTTCAAAGTTTATGTAAAATTAATAATAAATAATATGCAGCCTTCACACAAAGAATTATAGAATCTTGCTGCATTTGATGTCTGGGATTTTTAAAAAATTTTTTTTAAATTTTGCAAATGTACAGGAAAACACAGGATGCACCGCGTGAATACAGACAGTTTTATAGGAAATAAAACCACATTAAAAGTTAGACCATCATCATCATCAAGCGCCATGTCAGCTGTCGAAGGCGTTCATATCTCTCCACATATCTCGGTCTGTGGTGTTATGGATCAACTCTGCTACGGATATATGCCACTGTCTCAATCCATCCATCATCATTTCTCTTGGTCGGCCTCTGCCTCTCTTCCCCTCGACCTTACAAGTAGTAATGATGTTCTCCAGTGCTCTATTTTCAAAATGATTGACATGTTATTAACATAGGAGGAAGAGACATAACAACTTAACAGTTTTTATCAAGGGACATAACAAACAGAATAATAATTATATTATGCAATTTACAAAATTTTTGTATTTTTCTATTCTTATATAACTATTTTAAAATAATTACCTACAGTTGTAAGCAATCAAAATAATGTAATAAAAATTGTTAGTAGAATTTAGACATTTTGTAAATATAATGGCTTTATTTAAAAAAAAAAAACATTTTATATTGTATGTGGTGTGTTGGATTAGTAATATTTACTTTCTGTTACTGTTTTACATAGAAATATCTCTGCATAGTATCGTTAACATCTAATTTTTATCAGGCCTGTAAAAGGCCAATATGACTTGGCAAATGTTGAATCCATACTGTAAACAAACCAGCATAATTTCCAGTATTGGGAAAAAGACATAATTTCCAATATTATTTCAACATTGTGAGGAAGCCATTATTCATTACTGGAGTGAAATGAAGCCAGTAGGACTTACAATGTTATAATGAATCAGTGAATAGTGTTTCATGATATATGAAGTCTAGTGTGTGATGAATCAGTGAATAGTGTTTCATGATATATGAAGTCTAGAGTGTAATGAATCAGTGAATAGTGTTTCATGATATTTGAAGTCTAGAGTGTAATGAATCAGTGAATAGTGTTTCATGATATATGAAGTCTAGAGTGTAATGAATCAGTGAATAGTGTTTCATGATATATGAAGTCTAGTGTGTGATGAATCAGTGAATAGTGTTTCATGATATATGAAGTCTAGAGTGAAATGAATCAGTGAATAGTGTTTCATGATATATGAAGTCTAGTGTGTGATGAATCAGTGAATAGTGTTTCATGATATATGAAGTCTAGAGTGTAATGAATCAGTGAATAGTGTTTCATGATATATGAAGTCTAGAGTGTAATGAATCAGTGAATAGTGTTTCATGATATATGAAGTCTAGTGTGTGATGAATCAGTGAATAGTGTTTCATGATATATGAAGTCTAGAATGTGATGAATCAGTGAATAGTGTTTCATGATATATGAAGTCTAGAGTGTGATGAATCAGTGAATAGTGTTTCATGATATATGAAGTCTAGAAGTCTAGTGTGTGATGAATCAGTGAATAGTGTTTCATGATATATGAAGTCTAGAATGTGATGAATCAGTGAATAGTGTTTCATGATATATGAAGACTAGAATGTGATGAATCAGTGAATAGTGTTTCATGATATATGAAGTCTAGAGTGTGATGAATCAGTGAATAGTGTTTCATGATATATGAAGTCTAGAAGTCTAGTGTGTGATGAATCAGTGAATAGTGTTTCATGATATATGAAGTCTAGAAGTCTAGTGTGTGATGAATCAGTGAATAGTGTTTCATGATATATGAATTCTAGTGTGTGATGAATCAGTGAATAGTGTTTCATGATATATGAAGTCTAGAATGTGATGAATCAGTTAATAGTGTTTCATGATATATGAAGTCTAGAATGTGATGAATCAGTGAATAGTGTTTCATGATATATGAAGTCTAGAAGTCTAGTGTGTGATGAATCAGTGAATAGTGTTTCATGATATATGAAGTCTAGAGTGTAATGAATCAGTGAATAGTGTTTCATGATATATGAAGTCTAGTGTGTGACGAATCAGTGAATAGTGTTTCATGATATATGAAGTCTAGAATGTGATGAATCAGTGAATAGTGTTTCATGATATATGAAGTCTAGAAGTCTAGTGTGTGATGAATCCGTGAATAGTGTTTCATGATATATGAAGTCTAGAATGTGATGAATCAGTGAATAGTGTTTCATGATATATGAAGTCTAGAGTGTGATGAATCAGTGAATAGTGTTTCATGATATATGAAGTCTAGAATGTAATGAATCAGTGAATAGTGTTTCATGATATATGAAGTCTAGTGTGATGAATCAGTGAATAGTGTTTCATGATAAATGAAGTCTAGAGTGTAATGAATCAGTGAATAGTGTTTCATGATATATGAAGTCTAGTGTGTGATGAATCAGTGAATAGTGTTTCATGATATATGAAGTCTAGAGTGTAATGAATCAGTGAATAGTGTTTCATGATATATGAAGTCTAGTGTGTGATGAATCAGTGAATAGTGTTTCATGATATATGAAGTCTAGAGTGTAATGAATCAGTGAATAGTGTTTCATGATATATGAAGTCTAGAAGTCTAGTGTGTGATGAATCAGTGAATAGTGTTTCATGATATATGAAGTCTAGAAGTCTAGTGTGTGATGAATCAGTGAATAGTGTTTCATGATATATGAAGTCTAGAATGTGATGAATCAGTGAATAGTGTTTCATGATATATGAAGACTAGAATGTGATGAATCAGTGAATAGTGTTTCATGATATATGAAGTCTAGAGTGTGATGAATCAGTGAATAGTGTTTTATGATATATGAAGTCTAGAAGTCTAGTGTGTGATGAATCAGTGAATAGTGTTTCATGATATATGAAGTCTAGAAGTCTAGTGTGTGATGAATCAGTGAATAGTGTTTCATGATATATGAATTCTAGTGTGTGATGAATCAGTGAATAGTGTTTCATGATATATGAAGTCTAGAATGTGATGAATCAGTTAATAGTGTTTCATGATATATGAAGTCTAGAATGTGATGAATCAGTGAATAGTGTTTCATGATATATGAAGTCTAGAAGTCTAGTGTGTGATGAATCAGTGAATAGTGTTTCATGATATATGAAGTCTAGAGTGTAATGAATCAGTGAATAGGTTTCATGATATATGAAGTCTAGTGTGTGACGAATCAGTGAATAGTGTTTCATGGTATATGAAGTCTAGAATTGTAATGAAATCAGTGAATAGTGTTTCATGATATATGAAGTCTAGAAGTCTAGTGTGTGATGAATCCGTGAATAGTGTTTCATGATATATGAAGTCTAGAATGTGATGAATCAGTGAATAGTGTTTCATGATATATGAAGTCTAGAGTGTGATGAATCAGTGAATAGTGTTTCATGATATATGAAGTCTAGAATGTAATGAATCAGTGAATAGTGTTTCATGATATATGAAGTCTAGTGTGATGAATCAGTGAATAGTGTTTCATGATAAATGAAGTCTAGAGTGTAATGAATCAGTGAATAGTGTTTCATGATATATGAAGTCTAGTGTGTGATGAATCAGTGAATAGTGTTTCATGATATATGAAGTCTAGAGTGTAATGAATCAGTGAATAGTGTTTCATGATATATGAAGTCTAGTGTGTGATGAATCAGTGAATAGTGTTTCATGATATATGAAGTCTAGAGTGTTAATGAATCAGTGAATAGTGTTTCATGATATATGAAGTCTAGTGTGTGATGAATCAGTGAATAGTGTTTCATGATATATGAAGTCTAGAGTGAAATGAATCAGTGAATAGTGTTTCATGATATATGAAGTCTAGTGTGTGATGAATCAGTGAATAGTGTTTCATGATATATGAAGTCTAGAATGTGATGAATCAGTGAATAGTGTTTCATGATATATGAAGTCTAGAGTGTGATGAATCAGTGAATAGTGCTTCATGATATATGAAGTCTAGAAGTCTAGTGTGTGATGAATCAGTGAATAGTGTTTTCATGATATATGAAGTCTAGAATGTGATGAATCAGTGAATAGTGTTTCATGATATATGAAGACTAGAATGTGATGAATCAGTGAATAGTGTTTCATGATATATGAAGTCTAGAGTGTGATGAATCAGTGAATAGTGTTTCATGATATATGAAATCTAGAAGTCTAGTGTGTGATGAATCAGTGAATAGTGTTTCATGATATATGAAGTCTAGAATGTGATGAATCAGTGAATAGTGTTTCATGATATATGAAGTCTAGAATGTGATGAATCAGTGAATAGTGTTTCATGATATATGAAGTCTAGAATGTGATGAATCAGTGAATAGTGTTTCATGATATATGAAGTCTAGAAGTCTAGTGTGTGATGAATCAGTGAATAGTGTTTCATGATATATGAAGTCTAGAATGTGATGAATCAGTGAATAGTGTTTCATGATATATGAAGTCTAGAGTGTGATGAATCAGTGAATAGTGTTTCATGATATATGAAGTCTAGAAGTCTAGTGTGTGATGAATCAGTGAATAGTGTTTCATGATATATGAAGTCTAGAGTGTAATGAATCAGTGAATAGTGTTTCATGATATATGAAGTCTAGAGTGTGATGAATCAGTGAATAGTGTTTCATGATATATGAAGTCTAGAATGTGATGAATCAGTGAATAGTGTTTCATGATATATGAAGTCTAGAAGTCTAGTGTGTGATGAATCCGTGAATAGTGTTTCATGATATATGAAGTCTAGAATGTGATGAATCAGTGAATAGTGTTTCATGATATATGAAGTCTAGAGTGTAATGAATCAGTGAATAGTGTTTCATGATATATGAAGTCTAGTGTGTGATGAATCAGTGAATAGTGTTTCATGATATATGAAGTCTAGAGTGTATGAATCAGTGAATAGTGTTTCATGATATATGAAGTCTAGAGTGTAATGAATCAGTGAATAGTGTTTCATGATATATGAAGTCTAGTGAGTGATGAATCAGTGAATAGTGTTTCATGATATATGAAGTCTAGAATGTGATGAATCAGTGAATAGTGTTTTATGATATATGAAGTCTAGTGTGTGATGAATCAGTGAATAGTGTTTTATGATATATGAAGTCTAGAAGTCTAGTGTGTGATGAATCGTTGAATGGTGTTTCATGATATATGAAGTCTAGAATGTGATGAATCAGAGAATAGTGTTTCATGATATATGAAGTCTAGAATGTGATGAATCAGTGAATAGTGTTTCATGATATATGAAGTCTAGAGTGTGATGAATCAGTGAATAGTGTTTCATGATATATGAAGTCTAGTGTGTGATGAATCAGTGAATAGTGTTTCATGATATATGAAGTCTAGAATGTGATGAATCAGTGAATAGTGTTTCATGATATATGAAGTCTAGAATGTAATGAATCAGTGAATCGTGTTTCATGATATATGCGGTCTAGAATGTGATGAATCAGTTAATAGTGTTTCATGATATATGAAGTCTAGTGTGTGATGAATCAGTGAATAGTGTTTCATGATATATGAAGTCTAGTGTGTGATGAATCAGTGAATAGTGTTTTATGATATATTAAGTCTACAATGTGATGAATCAGTGAATAGTGTTTCATGATATAATAAGTCTAGAATGTGATGAATCAGTTAATAGTGTTTCATGATATATGAAGTCTAGAGTGTGATGAATCAGTGAATAGTGTTTCATGATATATGAAGTCTAGTGTGTGATGAATCAGTGAATAGTGTTTCATGATATATGAAGTCTAGAATGTGATGAATCAGTGAATAGTGTTTCATGATATATGAAGTCTAGAGTGTGATGAATTAGTGAATAGTGTTTCATGATATATGAAGTCTAGAATGTGATGAATCAGTGAATAGTGTTTCTTGATATATGAAGTCTAGAGTGTGATGAATCAGTGAATAGTGTTTCATGATATATAAAGTCTAGAATGTGATGAATCAGTGAATAGTATTTCATGATATATGAAGTCTAGAGTGTGATGAATTAGTGAATAGTGTTTCATGATATATGAAGTCTAGTAGTGTGATGAATCAGTGAATAGTGTTTCATGATATATGAAGTCTAGAGTGTAATGAATCAGTGATAGTGTTTCATGATATATGAAGTCTAGATGTGTGATGAATCAGTGAATAGTGTTTCATGATATATGAAGTCTAGAGTGTGAATGAATCAGTGAATAGTGTTTCATGATATATGAAGTCTAGAGTGTGATGAATCAGTGAATAGTGTTTCATGATATATGAAGTCTAGTGTGTGATGAATCAGTGAATAGTGTTTCATGATATATGAAGTCTAGAATGTGATGAATCAGTGAATAGTGTTTCATGATATATGAAGTCTAGAGTGTGATGAATCAGTGAATAGTGCTTCATGATATATGAAGTCTAGAAGTCTAGTGTGTGATGAATCAGTGAATAGTGTTTCATGATATATGAAGTCTAGAATGTGATGAATCAGTGAATAGTGTTTCATGATATATGAAGACTAGAATGTGATGAATCAGTGAATAGTGTTTCATGATATATGAAGTCTAGAGTGTGATGAATCAGTGAATAGTGTTTCATGATATATGAAGTCTAGAAGTCTAGTGTGTGATGAATCAGTGAATAGTGTTTCATGATATATGAAGTCTAGAATGTGATGAATCAGTGAATAGTGTTTCATGATATATGAAGTCTAGAATGTGATGAATCAGTGAATAGTGTTTCATGATATATGAAGTCTAGAATGTGATGAATCAGTGAATAGTGTTTCATGATATATGAAGTCTAGAAGTCTAGTGTGTGATGAATCAGTGAATAGTGTTTCATGATATATGAAGTCTAGAATGTGATGAATCAGTGAATAGTGTTTCATGATATATGAAGTCTAGAGTGTGATGAATCAGTGAATAGTGTTTCATGATATATGAAGTCTAGTGTGTGATGAATCAGTGAATAGTGTTTCATGATATATGAAGTCTAGAGTGTATGAATCAGTGAATAGTGTTTCATGATATATGAAGTCTAGAAGTGTGATGAATCAGTGAATAGTGTTTCATGATATATGAAGTCTAGAATGTGATGAATCAGTGAATAGTGTTTCATGATATATGAAGTCTAGAAGTCTAGTGTGTGATGAATCCGTGAATAGTGTTTCATGATATATGAAGTCTAGAATGTGATGAATCAGTGAATAGTGTTTCATGATATATGAAGTCTAGAGTGTGATGAATCAGTGAATAGTGTTTCATGATATATGAAGTCTAGAATGTAATGAATCAGTGAATAGTGTTTCATGATATATGAAGTCTAGTGTGATGAATCAGTGAATAGTGTTTCATGATATATGAAGTCTAGAGTGTAATGAATCAGTGAATAGTGTTTCATGATATATGAAGTCTAGTGTGTGATGAATCAGTGAATAGTGTTTCATGATATATGAAGTCTATAGTGTAATGAATCAGTGAATAGTGTTTCATGATATATGAAGTCTAGAGTGTAATGAATCAGTGAATAGTGTTTCATGATATATGAAGTCTAGTGAGTGATGAATCAGTGAATAGTGTTTCATGATATATGAAGTCTAGAATGTGATGAATCAGTAAATAGTGTTTTATGATATATGAAGTCTAGTGTGTGATGAATCAGTGAATAGTGTTTTATGATATATGAAGTCTAGAAGTCTAGTGTGTGATGAATCGTTGAATAGTGTTTCATGATATATGAAGTCTAGAATGTGATGAATCAGTGAATAGTGTTTCATGATATATGAAGTCTAGAATGTGATGAATCAGTGAATAGTGTTTCATGATATATGAAGTCTAGAGTGTGATGAATCAGTGAATAGTGTTTCATGATATATGAAGTCTAGTGTGTGATGAATCAGTGAATAGTGTTTCATGATATATGAAGTCTAGAATGTGATGAATCAGTGAATAGTGTTTCATGATATATGAAGTCTAGAATGTGATGAATCAGTGAATAGTGTTTCATGATATATGAGTCTAGAATGTGATGAATCAGTGAATAGTGTTTCATGATATATGAAGTCTAGAATGTGATGAATCAGTGAATAGTGTTTCATGATATATGAAGTCTAGAATGTGATGAATCAGTGAATAGTGTTTCATGATATATGTAAGTCTAGAATGTGATGAATCAGTGAATAGTGTTTCATGATATATGTAAGTCTAGAATGTGATGAATCAGTGAATAGTGTTTCATGATATATGAAGTCTAGAATGTGATGAATCAGTGAATAGTGTTTCATGATATATGAAGTCTAGAGTGTGATGAATCAGTGAATAGTGTTTCATGATATATGAAGTCTAGAATGTGATGAATCAGTGAATAGTGTTTCATGATATATGAAGTCTAGAAGTGTGATGAATCAGTGAATAGTGTTTCATGATATATGAAGTCTAGAATGTGATGAATCAGTGAATAGTGTTTCATTGATATATGAAGTCTAGAAGTGTGATGAATCAGTGAATAGTGTTTCATGATATATGAAAGTCTAGAATGTGATGAATCAGTGAATAGTGTTTCATGATATATGAAGTCTAGAAGTGTGATGAATCAGTGAATAGTGTTTCATGATGTATGAAGTCTAGAATGTGATGAATCAGTGAATAGTGTTTCATGATATATGAAGTCTAGAGTGTGATGAATCAGTGAATAGTGTTTCATGATATATGAAGTCTAGTGTGTGATGAATCAGTGAATAGTGTTTCATGATATATGAAGTCTAGAATGTGATGAATCAGTGAATAGTGTTTCATGATATATGAAGTCTAGAATGTGATGAATCAGTGAATAGTGTTTCATGATATATGAAGTCTAGAGTGTGATGAATCAGTGAATAGTGTTTCATGATATATGAAATCTAGTGTGTGATAATCAGTAAATAAGGTTGCACGATTTATGAATTCTAGAATGTGATACTCGGTGAATAGTTTTTCACGATTGATGAATTTCGCAACCAGTAGAAGTTACAGAATTGTGATGTATCTGTGAATGTTAATTCACGATTAAGGAGGTCATTATAAGTGACAGGATTGTGATGACTCTGTGAATGTTGAGTTAGGGTTGATGAAGCCCGATAGTTCGAGACGGGTGATAGAATCTCTACAATAATTCACAAGTTTGGTAAAACAATCAAGTGCTATCAAGAGTGTTCTAGATGAAAATTACTCAATAGTATTTCAAGGAAGAGAAGTTATTCTCAAGGAGTTGAGATCCGAAATACCAAGTCTTGGTGAAGCTGTCGACATCCTGGAGAAGATCTGGAAGGAGTCTGCCAGAAGTTCAGGTGAAATGTGCGTCACCCGCCCCGACGGACAATCTAACTCCTATTCTATGACGAAAGATCATTTAAAGATCTGAACACTAATTTCATTTTTTTTTTTAAATGTTGCTTGTAGTGCTCAGGTTTAAGTTATTCCCGTTGTATTTGACACACACAGACACTATCACAGCTTTGGACCAATTATCTCCCTGGGGACATGCCATGGACTCTAATTGCTAGTTATAAAAGCCCCGATTGTTGTCCCCCAAACAAAATGTGTCATGGACATTCACAGGGCACTAGAGCGTCACCCTGTAATTTGACATCAGGCCAACAACACCAACAATGTGAAGCTTCATCCTCGGTAGCTATGTGGCCCAGAAAGTACAAAGAAGCCACGTTTTAATGGGAATGAGAATTTACAGTTTATTGCCCAAAGTTAACGGCATTCAAAGCACTGCGGTCTTCAGAAAGCACGAGATAGATCATCGATAAAATGTGTGTGTGTGTGTGTGTGTGTGTGTGAGAGAGAGAGAGAGAGAGAGAGAGAGAGAGAGAGAGAGAGATGTACAGGTGTAACATGTATTACGCTTGTGGAGATGGAAATGAAGCAATGCAAGTAATGTTTGTTTACATGCACTATGCCATAAATGTCATATTATCATAACTGTATATATGTATGTATTTGTTTTATTAACGCATCTGACACTTAACACTAACAAACGGCAACGCTCTGTAAAATACACAAACAAAAGAAACACGTATTACACCTTGTAAATATACATTGCTTTGCATGAAATAAACGTTTGAAAAAAAGGAGATAAATTTAACAACAACAAAAAATGAAAAGGCCAAAAAAAAAAAAAAAAATAAGATCACCCCTTTCACAGTTAAATATGTCAAATGAATAAATTATAGCAAAATTACACACATGTCACCTACACGCCCACACGCAACGCTGTGTAAATACACGCACACAAATACTGAACACGCAGGACGCATGTAACAACACTAACAATACAAACGCAAAGGCACTATTTATTATCATGCTTTCTTATTGTCATTGTTATCTTTCTGTATTACTATGTTTATTTATTATGGTTAGATTGTCTTTAATTTCAATTTATGATCATTATTATTATTATTAAAATCCCTCAGTTCCCCCCTCTCCCCGCTTGTTACTGTTGTTATTGATGCTGCTGCCGTCCTCTCTGGTTGACTCACAATTTTAACTGCCATTATCATCATTACCGAAGAGGTGGTGACGGCATGGGCGGGTTCTGGGCCAACTGGTGGGGGTGGTGGCAGGGGAAACAAACATGGTTAAATACAATAAATTCTGGTTTTTACATGTAAATATGTCAAACGAATTATTTGTTGTAACATTACACATATGTCACCTACACGCCCACATGCAAGGCTCTGTAAATACACGCACACAAATACTGAACACACAGGACGCGTGTAACAACACTACCAATACAAATGCATTTGTACTATTATTATCATGCTTTCTCATTGCGATTATTACCTTGTGTATTACTATTTCTATTAATACGTTTATTGTTATTAATTTTATTATCTTTATTATTTTTATTTCTCTGATTATTACTGATCATTATTATACCGCCTCATTTCCCTCTTCTCCCCGCTTGTTACTGTTGTTGCTGATACTGCCGCCGCCCTCACTGGTTGGTACAAACATTTGTACTGCCACTATCATCACTACCGAAGAGGTGGTGATGGTATTGGCGGGTTTGGGGCTAATCAGTGAGGGTGGTGACAGGGGAAACAAACATAGTAACATAAAACAATTCTTTGGTTACCCCCATTTCACATGTAAATATGTCTAATGAATAAATTGTTGGAATATTACACATATGTCACCTACTCGCTCACATGCAACGCTCTGTTAATACACGCACACAAATACTGAACACACAGGACGCATGTAACAACACGAACACAACAAACGCAATCACTACCCTTTCTACATTGCAAACTAGTATACTCCTTCATCCCCCCACTCTCCCACAATACCGATACTGTTGTTGTTGTTGTTGATGCTGCTGTCGCCCTCAGTGGTTGGTTCTAACAAGCCTACTGACTTTGTCATCATTACCGAAGATTGATGGTGATGGTATTGGTGGGTTTGGAGCCGATAGGTGAGGAGGTGGAAGGGGGGGGGGGGGTGGCAGGAGAAATAATAATGGCACACTTTGTTTGTTGTTGGTAGTTTATGTTCTCGTTACAACCATTTCAATGTAACAATGTTTCAATGAATAGAAGGTTGTAATATTGCGCATATGTCACCTACACGTCCACATGCATCACTCTATAAAAACACCAACAATACACATTGCAACGATTCTAACACTCATTACAAGTTTAAAAAAAAAAAAAAATTACTAAAGATTTCCGTGGAGAGGAGCAATTAAAAAAAAATATCTAAGTGCATTTGCTGCCCCCAACCCCCTATCCCTTTTCCAGTAGTGTACTTGACCTGGTCGGAGGCCGGGATGATCAAAACTTCACATATCTTCACTTTAGATGTGGGTCTGGTGGACCACTGTGGGCAATGGCTCACAGTGAGACTAAGGGTCCACAAACAAAACATAGTGGGAGGCGGGAGAACCAGCTTGTCTGGGGTAACCCACCAAAAAAAAAAAAAATTAACAGGTAGGCATGTTATTAAAGTAGAAGCAAGGGACATAACAACATATCAGTTATTTCAAGGGACTAAACTGAATGTAGTATAACTGTAATGTGCCATTTACACAATTGTAGTACTTTCCTGAATCATTTGTAAAATTTTATAGAAATTAGCGACAGCTATATACATCATAAGTAATGGAATATAAATTTAAGTCATCTTCAAAGATTGAGCAAAAGTGATAGCTTTAAGTGACATACATGATAGTTTTATTTTATAAATTGTTGTACTTTCCCTTGATAATACATAGCATTGTTTTCTCCATTCTATGCCGATTGTGAAAACTAATAATTTTATTTTTTTTTGTCCGGCCTGTGAGGAAGAGGAAAAAGATGAGGGCTAGATCCAAGTAAATGGCCTATTGTGGACACCCGTTGCTGTTATTGTGTGTTGAGATGATAAACCAGCCCTTCCAAGCAGACGTGACACCAAATATACTTACGTCCACAGTGCTGTCTGCCATTTTGACCATGGGGATTTGCTGTTGACATTGGCTGTGTGTGTCTGGCTAATTGTATCCAATAAATCTCTTAAATGATTATTTTTAAGGGTAAAAGGACAAGAGTCATTAATATAAGCCTATCACTTCTCGGCCTCGTTGAGGCCACAAAGGTGCCAGTTCTAAAAGAAAATGCTCGCGCGATTCGTCAAGACATCTCAGCTTGGGACTGTTCTAGGGAATCATGTATGTACATCAGGACATCAGGCTGGCTGCCTCTGGTGGTATTGGTCAGCCTCTTGCCCTCCTACTCAAACAGTCGCCCCTGGTTACACATCTAGCCTTATATGATAGGGCTCTTACAGTCTTAAATAACACTTCCCTATAGATACAGTCTTAAATAACACTTCCCTATAGATACAGTCTTAAATAACACTTCCCTATAGATACAGTCTTAAATAACACTTCCCTATAGATACAGTCTTAAATAACACTTCCCTATAGATACAGTCTTAAATAACACTTCCCTATAGATACAGTCTTAAATAACACTTCCCTATAGATACAGTCTTAAATAACACTTCCCTATAGATACAGTCTTAAATAACACTTCCCTATAGATACAGTCTTAAATAACACTTCCCTATAGATACAGTCTTAAATAACACTTCCCTATAGATACAGTCTTAAATAACACTTCCCCTATAGATACAGTCTTAAATAACACTTCCCTATAGATACAGTCTTAAATAACACTTCCCTATAGATACAGTCTTAAATAACACTTCCCTATAGATACAGTCTTAAATAACACTTCCCTATAGATACAGTCTTAAATAACACTTCCCTATAGATACAGTCTTAAATAACACTTCCCTATAGATACAGTCTTAAATAACACTTGCCCTATAGATACAGTCTTAAATAACACTTCCCCTATAGATACAGTCTTAAATAACACTTCCCTATAGATACAGTCTTAAATAACACTTCCCTATAGATACAGTCTTAAATAACACTTCCCTATAGATACAGTCTTAAATAACACTTCCCTATAGATACAGTCTTAAATAACACGTGCATATAGATACAGTCTTAAATAACACTCCCCTATAGATACAGTCTTAAATAACACTTCCCTATAGATACAGTCTTAAATAACACTTCCCTATAGATACAGTCTTAAATAATACTTCCCTATAGATACTGTCTTAAATAACACTTCCCTATAGATACAGTCTTAAATAACACTCCCCTATAGATACAGTCTTAAATAACACTTCCCTATAGATACAGTCTTAAATAACACTTCCCTATAGATACAGTCTTAAATAACACTTCCCTATAGATACAGTCTTAAATAACACTTCCCTATAGATACAGTCTTAAATAACACTTCCCTATAGATACAGTCTTAAATAACACTTCCCTATAGATACAGTCTTAAATAACACTTCCCTATAGATACAGTCTTAAATAACACTTCCCTATAGATACAGTCTTAAATAACACTTCCCTATAGATACAGTCTTAAATAACACTTCCCTATAGATACAGTCTTAAATAACACTTCCCTATAGATACTGTCTTAAATAACACTCCCCTATAGATACAGTCTTAAATAACACTCCCCTATAGATACAGTCTTAAATAACACTTCCCTATAGATACAGTCTTAAATAACACTTCCCTATAGATACAGTCTTAAATAACACTTCCCTATAGAAACAGTCTTAAATAACACTTCCCTATAGATAGTCTTAAATAACACTTCCCTATAGATACAGTCTTAAATAACACTTCCCTATAGATACAGTCTTAAATAACACGTGCATATAGATACAGTCTTAAATAACACTCCCCTATAGATACAGTCTTAAATAACACTTCCCTATAGATACAGTCTTAAATAACACTTCCCTATAGATACAGTCTTAAATAACACTTCCCAATAGATACAGTCTTAAATAACACTTCCCTATAGATACAGTCTTAAATAACACGTGCATATAGATACAGTCTTAAATAACACTCCCCTATAGATACAGTCTTAAATAACACTTCCCTATAGATACAGTCTTAAATAACACTTCCCTATAGATACAGTCTTAAATAATACTTCCCTATAGATACTGTCTTAAATAACACTTCCTTGTAGATACTGTCTTAAATAACACTTCCCTATAGATACAGTCTTAAATAACACTTCACTATAGATACAGTCTTAAATAACACGTGCATATAGATACAGTCTAAAATAACACTTCCCTATAGATACAGTCTTAAATAACACTTCCTTGTAGATACTGTCTTAAATAACACTTCCTTGTAGATACAGTCTTAAATAACACTTCCTTGTAGATACAGTCTTAAATAACACTTCCTTGTAGATACTGTCTTAAATAACACTTCCTTGTAGATACTGTCTTAAATAACACTTCCTTGTAGATACAGTCTTAAATAACACTTCCTTGTAGATACAGTCTTAAATAACACTTCCTTGTACATACAGTCTTAAATAACACTTCCTTGTAGATACAGTCTTAAATAACACTTCCTTGTAGATACTGTCTTAAATAACACTTCCTTGTAGATACTGTCTTAAATAACACTTCCTTGTAGATACTGTCTTAAATAACACTTCCTTGTAGATACTGTCTTAAATAACACTTCCTTGTAGATACTGTCTTAAATAACACTTCCTTGTAGATACAATCTTAAATAACACTTCCTTGTAGATACAGTCTTAAATAACACTTCCTTGTAGATACAGTCTTAAATAACACTTCCTTGTAGATACTGTCTTAAATAACACTTCCATGTAGACACAGTCTTAAATAACACTTCCTTGTAGATACTGTCTTAAATAACACTTCCTTGTAGATACTGTCTTAAATAACACTTCCTTGTAGATACTGTCTTAAATAACACTTCCTTGTAGATACTGTCTTAAATAACTATTCCTTGTAGATACTGTCTTAAATAACACTTCCTTGTAGATACAGTCTTAAATAACACTTCCTTGTAGATACAGTCTTAAATAACACTTCCTTGTAGATACAGTCTTAAATAACACTTCCCTATAGATACAGTCTTAAATAACACTTCCCTATAGATACAGTCTTAAATAACACTTCCCTATAGATACAGTCTTAAATAACACTTCCCTATAGATACAGTCTTAAATAACACTTCCCTATAGATACAGTCTTAAATAACACTTCCCTATAGATACAGTCTTAAATAACACTTCCCTATAGATACAGTCTTAAATAACACTTCCCTATAGATACTGTCTTAAATAACACTCCCTATAGATACAGTCTTAAATAACACTCCCCTATAGATACAGTCTTAAATAACACTTCCCTATAGATACAGTCTTAAATAACACTTCCCTATAGATACAGTCTTAAATAACACTTCCCTATAGAAACAGTCTTAAATAACACTTCCCTATAGATAGTCTTAAATAACACTTCCCTATAGATACAGTCTTAAATAACACTTCCCTATAGATACAGTCTTAAATAACACGTGTATATAGATACAGTCTTAAATAACACTTCCCTATAGATACAGTCTTAAATAACACTTCCCTATAGATACAGTCTTAAATAACACTTCCATATAGATACAGTCTTAAATAACACTTCCTTGTAGATACTGTCTTAAATAACACTTCACTATATATACAGTCTTAAATAACACTTCCTTGTAGATACTGTCTTAAATAACACTTCCTTGTAGATACAGTCTTAAATAACACTTCCTTGTAGATACTGTCTTAAATAACACTTCACTATATATACAGTCTTAAATAACACTTCCTTGTAGATACTGTCTTAAATAACACTTCCTTGTAGATACAGTCTTAAATAACACTTCCTTGTAGATACAGTCTTAAATAACACTTCCTTGTAGATACTGTCTTAAATAACACTTCCTTGTAGATACAGTCTTAAATAAAACTTCCATGTAGATACTGTCTTAAATAACACTTCCTTGTAGATACTGTCTTAAATAACACTTCACTATAGATACAGTCTTAAATAACACTTCACTATAGATACAGTCTTAAATAACACTTCCTTGTAGATACTGTCTTAAATAACACTTCCCTATAGATACAGTCTTAAATAACACTTCACTATAGATACAGTCTTAAATAACACTTCCCTATACATACAGTCTTAAATAACACTTCCCTATAGATACAGTCTTAAATAACACTTCCCTATAGATACAGTCTTAAATAACACTTCCCTATAGATACAGTCTTAAATAACACATCCCTATAGATACAGTCTTAAATAACACTTCCCTATAGATACAGTCTTAAATAACACTTCCCTATAGATACAGTCTTAAATAACACTTCCCTATAGATACAGTCTTAAATAACACTCCCCTATAGATACAGTCTTAAATAACACGTGCATATAGATACAGTCTTAAATAACACTTCCCTATAGATAGTCTTAAATAACACTTCCCTATAGATACAGTCTTAAATAACACTTCCTTATAGATACAGTCTTAAATAACACTTCCCTATAGATACAGTCTTGAATAACACTCCCCTATAGATACAGTCTTAAATAACACTTCCCTATAAATACAGTCTTAAATAGCACTTCCCTATAAATACTGTCTTAAATAACACTTCCCTATAGATACAGCCATAAATAGCCATCCATCCATCATGTGCCATGCCGATCACCATCGTCGTGGATCAGTTCCGTGTTCCTTTCTCGACCATGCCACATGGCCAAGCCATACAGGTATTTACTTCTCGGTCTTCCCCTTGGTCTTTTCTCTTAGATTTTGCCAGTCGTCACCAAGTTCACCAATTCATTTCTTCCCATAGTGTCAGGGTCTTAAACTTGGCTCGCTAACCTAACAGTGTGAGACAGTACAAGTACAACGTGATTTGACGTAAGACTCAACGACACACCGTTCAATGGATTTATTCACATATCAAATACAGAACGATGATCACAACAATATATACTGGATACTTCAATACACTTACATACAGCTCACAAGTCTAACTCAAGATGTCCAGACACTCGACTTTCAAGCACAGAAACCACACAACGCCTTTCTCTCTATCTTGCGTCCGTCCAAGTCCGTGTCCCAGAGCTGTCTGCCGCTAGTTCGCCACTGGCCTCCCACCTCAGGTGGCTTCACGAGGCATGCGTGCGGTTAGCGTCGTCCGGGCCTGACCGCTGGTCGTTCGTCAGCCAGCAATCTTGCAGGCCGGTAACTACCACTCGCCTGGCGGTGTAACGAAGTTGCTGCCCCCCTGCTGGGAGCTAAGTCGCCTGGCGGGCGTAACGATGTCACTGCATCACTGTACCCTTTCGGGACTCTGACACGCTCCCCCGGCAAATTCATGAAAGATGTCATCTTTCATGTATAATATATGTACATACTGGGTTAATATTCTAACCTTGTCAGAGTCTACCCTTCTGTTGTTATATACATTAGTATCAAAATACACAAATACATATACGCCATAGAAATATATACGAAATGGAAGTTGCATTCAACGACATGTGGTGTTCAACCTTTAACACATGTCAGGTTTCATCCTCTCGATGGCTGATTACCTCAATTGCATTAATGACCCAGTCAGATCGGTAGTACCAGCTTCACGCATCTACCTCGCAGCAAACAAAAAAAAACGTAATAATATGGTTCTTGAAACAAAAACCATCTAGCTAGACTGAAATGCGGCTGTTTATAAGTCGCATAAAACGCTCAAACCCTGACCTTATTTGGCCAGTAGCTCTTGTGTTGGTCTGCAATGTCGGCAACCCTCTGCCATGCCAAGTAGATGGCTACCTGTTGTGTCAATAATCTGGCAACACTTGGCTATTTATACACAACACATTAGAATATACATTTCAAATTATGGCCCTTTGTGAATTGATGTAATAACAAATAAATGAAAGGGAAATAATTTTCACATTAATGAACCACAATAATTTACAATCATTATTCTATTTCTTAGCGTCATTGCTTGACGTTTCTTCATATTAACGAGAAAAAGTCGGTAATATGAATACATTAATCAAGATATGATTCTAAGATTACACTACTTAAATATATAAACCCACAATTCGTGTATTTAACTTTGTTGATTCCTAAAGATTTTAGAATCGTCATCGCTTTTTAAACTTTTATTTGTCGTCTGCTAATTTTGCTGTAAATTTCTAACTAATCCGGAAGTACACACGAACGCTAAACTCAGCTGATGTTTAAACTTGCAGAACACACTTGTTCCGGTCTGATCTAGTTACGGAAAGTACCATGTTCTCACAGTTCATGTGTTGGATGTTTCACTACCGAACATTATGGATTTCGGTTCACTGCAATGGTGTAGCTGTCAATGTTTAGTTTACACGTTCACACACGTCTTTAAAATATCCCTGGAAAGTTCCACACGCAGATGTCACTGTCAAATTGGATAGTTCGCTTACGGTAAGTTCTTGAGCGAATGTGACACTGTTCTTGTTCTTGGTATATACAATTAATAAAGATCGCTTTCTACCACACACTACACAATTATACACGACAATCACTACATGAATTAGTAATATAAGAACCCTATATATAATGGGAGTAATCCCTATCACAATATTGTAGACATTACACAGCTTTTTGTGAATGAAAAAAAAATTATTCACTGAGGAATGGCTGTGTCGGTCTGAGTGTATTTGTACACACTGCACTCAGACATTGGTGCTTACTGGGTCGGTCGGACAACGGGACAAAAGATCGGCAATTGAATTGGATCTGCCTGGGATATGTCAAACCTCAAAGCTGTAATCTTGAAGTTTAAGAGACCAGCGCGCTACCATATGATTTGAAGGTACTCCTGAATTTATAAACCGTAAAGGGCTGCTGTCAGATTCCACGATAAAATGACGTCCTAGAAGAAATCTGGACAATTTTGTTATACCCACCACTAAAGCTAGGGCTTCCAATTGAGGGATAGACCACGCCCGTTCTGTGGGCTTTAGTTTCCTGGATACGAAGTACACGGGATGGAGGATGTTATTGTACTCTTGTAACAAGACTGCGCCAATCGCCACGGAGCTAGCATCTGTACGCAATCTGAAAGGTAAACGGAGATTGGGCAATTTTAGGATGAGCTTATTTGAACTGTTATCAGAAAAACATGCTATTACTTTCTGGAATGCAATTTGTAGGCATTCATTGTGTACAAGTTTATCTTGTTTATCTTTTGTTAGTAAATTAGTAAACACTTCGGTCAGTTCGGAAAAATCAGGAATGAACTGCCTGTAATAATTTATTAATCCCAACAAACTTCTGACTTGTTTTTTTGTAGTCGGAAGTGAGAGTTTTAGTATCTTGGACACAATGTTATCGTCAGTCATGACAAAGCCATTGGATATTTTGTACCCCAAGAAGGATATTTCCTGGTAGACTATGTCTACTTTCGCAGGTTTTACTGTCAGTCCGTGCTGTCTAATACGTTCAAATGTCTGTTCTAACGTCTTAATGTGCTCTGTCATCGTCTCTGTGTGAACACAGATGTCGTCTATATAGCAAATTATGTTAGGAATGTCTACAAGAAGAAGTCGTGTCATACGTACGAAGGTGGCTGGGGCATTGACTAGCCCAAATTTAAGTTTGCACCATTCGTACAGTCCCCAAGGTGTGGCAAATGCTGTCAGATGTCTGCTCTGTTCGTCTACTTCTATCTGATAATATCCTTTAGTCATATCTATCTTAGTGAAGAACCTAGCGTCTGTCAGTTCTGTCAGAAGATCGTCCGCGTTTGCCATTGGCTCCAAATCTAGAACAGTTATTTTATTTAGCTTTCGATAGTCGATGCACAGTCTTATTGTATTGTCTTTTTTGCGTATTATTACCATTGGAGATGAAAAGTCTGATTGGGATCGTCTTATGATGTTGTTTTTCTCTAAATTGATGATCTCCTGATGTAAATGTTCTTTGTAATGTAATGGGATGGTGTATGGTCTGCATCTTATGGGTGTGTTCGATGTGAGTGTGATGTGATGCTGTACTAATTCTGTTTGTCCTGGGTTGTTGGAAAAGATGGTGTTGTACTGCTGTATAAGCTGTTTGCAACTGTTTGTCTCTGCTTGAGTCAACTTTGGATTGATTTTGATCTCCTTCAAGCAGTTTGTCGTGTCTAATGCAGGTGTTGGAATCTCGTCACTAGCATCGTCGTCTTCGTGATCTATTATCACTGTACAAGCTGTCGTATCGTCTTGTTCGTTGTCTCTGTTGTGGTAAGGTCTTAGCATATTTATGTGAAATATTTTGTGTTTGTCTTTTATTTGGATTTCGTAGTCTACTGGTGAAATCTGTCTCGTCACTTTAAAAGTTCCCTGCCAAGAATCAGTCAGTAAGTGTCTGTCACTAGGTAGTAGAAGAAGAACGTCCTGTCCAGGTGTCAACGTTATTGTCCTGTTACCTTTGTCAGCATACTGTCTATAAGTAGCACCAGATAATTTTAGTGCATTCTTTGCAATAACACAAGATGTGATGATTCTTTCACGCAATGATGTAACATATACGTATGATGATATGGGTTTAAGTACTGGAGTAGAGTCAGTTAACATTTGGTGATAAATAGTTAATGGGCCACGTGGTTTGGCACCATAGATAAGTTCAAAAGGAGAGAAACCGGTACTAGCATGTGGTACCTCGCGATAAGCAAAACGAATAGCTGGTAGATATACATCCCAGTTATTGGGGTGCTCTTGCGTTACTTTTGCAAGCATGTGCTTTAGATCCCCGTTAAATTTTTCCACAATTCCACTAGAGTGAGGATGGTACGGGGAATTGAACCATTGCTTCACTCCAAACATTTTGGTGAAAGCTTGGGTAGATGCGGAAATAAACTGAGTGCCCCTATCAGATTGGATAGTATCTGGAAAACCTATCCGAGAAAAAATATGGAAGAAAACTTCAATTATATCATTGGCAGTAATGTTTTTTAGCGGAATAGCTTCTGGCCAGCGACTACATTGATCAATGACAGTTAGAATATATTTATTCCCTCTAGTTGTTGTATGATTAAGAGGGCCAACTATGTCAACAGATAGTTTTTCAAAGGGTCGACTGGCTAAGTCAGTAACTTGTAACTTTGCCTGTGGGTGTTTACCTTTTTTTACCAGTTTCTGGCAGGTGTCACAACTTCTGCAATATTCTTTATTGTCATTGCAAAATTTGGGCCAATGAAACTGTGTCAGTAACCTTGCTCTGGTCTTAACATATGCCATATGCCCTGCAAGAGGTATATCGTGGGCAAGGTGTAAGGCTTGCTTGCGATAATTTGTTGGCAAAACAGTTTGCTCTGTAGTGTTGTCACCTCTGGTGTAATACCTGGTGAGTATATCATTTTTCACAGCAAAATGCCATTTTGCATTCTTGGTTACCTTTGGCTTTTGGCCGATCAGATTAAAGTATTTTGACAATGAAGGATCAGCTTTTTGAGCTGTTACAAACGTTTCCTTCATAGTGTTAGTAGGTAGTGATACTGGGCTAAGAATTTGTATAGCCTCAGTTTGATTACTTTCATCTTGCACTCTAGCAGTAGATCTAGTTACTGCGTTCACACATTCAATGATATCAGATGGTGATGGAACAATGTTATCAATGATGTCATGAGATGTTAGTGCTACATTAGCTACCATACAATCAATAGGTGATGTGACGTTATCAATGATGACATTTGATGGTGATGTTATGGTATCATCAATACATAGAGATGTTATGTCATGAGGTTTATCATTCACCTCTGGTAAATTTCCAATAATTACATCACACACTGGGTTTGTTAGTGCCGCGCACTTTACTTTCCCAGTGAGGAAAGGTGTTTCAATATATGCCCATGCTAGTGGGTATTTCTCAATATTGCCTGAGAATGTTCTGCATGTTACGTGCCTGCCTGTATAGTCTGTAGGCATTATGAACGTTCTCTTCAGACCAATAAGTGAACTGCCTGTGTCACGAAGGACTGTAGCAGACTTGCCATTCACATATCCGTGATGGACGATTATCTTGCCTTTTGAGTCTACTACCAAATTAGCTTCTTCATTGGCAATAGGGATGGCGTGACCGCATGTTAAAATACCATCTTCATAAAAGGTGTTACAAACAGAACATTTATTTGCGCTAAATATGTCAAAAGCCTGTGCTGAGTTCACAGGATGTTTCTCTGGTTGTTCTTCGTCTGACGCCGAACTGTCAAACAAGGCGGCATTTGCTTTGTTGGTCATTTGCCTACCTTTACAATCTTTCCGATGGTGTCCGTGCGCCTTACAGAGGAAACATTTACGCAAACTTCTGAAGGATTTACGTTCCTTATCTTGTCTGTTTACCATGTTTAGTAGGTAAGTATGATATCCTGGGTGCTTATCGCACATTTCATTCTGATGATGTGAAAATTTACAATAAGTACAGTGATTAAACTTCTCAGAGGTAGGCCTATGAGGTTGCTGCCTACTATAGGGTTTGTCATAGTTAGCCGCTGCTACAAAATTAATGTCAGTAGCTTCAGTGGCAAAACAATGTTTGTTGGCTGTGTAATACGCCGAACCACGTCTCTCAATCTCATCTACACTAGTGCATTCATTCTCTTGCAAAAACTTTGAAAATGCTGATGGAATGGATGAAATGATTTTATCTCGAATGATCAGATCTTCTAGTCTTTGATAATTTTTGTCAATTTTAGCTGCTGAAGTCCATTTGGTAAATATATCTCAGACTAAGCAGAGGTAATCAGAGAACGTTTGAGTCGGTTTTGGGCTCAACTTACTGAATTGTTCTCTGTAACCTGCCTCATCTAACATAAAATGTGCCATAATCTTAGATTTCAGATAATGGTAATCTTTTCTGAGGTCTTTGGGGATGGTTTCAATGACTTTAAGAGGTTCCCCTGATAAACTCCTCATATAAACAATATTCCATTCAGACAGTGGAACTTGGTAATGTTCCATTAAAGTTTCAAAATTTTGGGTAAAGGCTGCGATGCAGTCACCCGAGGTATAATTACGTACAATACCTTGATATTTCTTGTACTGGTTTTCTTTCTCCAGTCTCTCAGATTTCTTAGACTCTTTGTTAATCGCAGTCTCAGTGTCAAGTTGTTTCATCTTCAACTGTAATTCCAGTTCTTCTCTCTTACTCTGAGCTGCTATTTCTGCCTTCTTCAGCTCACTATCTATCTCGGCTTGCTTTGTCTTTGCAGCCAATTCTGCTTCTGCTTGCTTGGCAGCCCGTTCTGCTGCTCGTTCATCGCGTTCATTGGCTTTCTCCTGTACTAGTAGGTATTCAGAGTATTTCTTCTCACTCCATTTTGTTAATTCATCACCTGTCAACTGTAATTTTATCCCCATATCAATGAAATCAAATAATGAAGACATGATGGAAAATGTCAATGAAATACCAGCCACACAAAATATGTTATAAGTGGTTAGTAATAAACAATTTACAATTTATTTCTATTGACAATACATGCCTAAAATTGCATCCTTAAAGTAAATGAAAAGGAAAATATACTCAAGTGCCCTGGATGCGGTGAAGAATGGTTGGAAAACGGGCTAGGAACTGTAGGGTCATTACTTCGAAACACAAATGACCTCTACGCGCAAGGGTTCGGATGGTACGGAAAACCTGCTTTGTTTTTGGAGAAAAATGAATTAGCGTCTATTTGTTGGTGTGTGCCTGCTTGTCACTAAGTATTGATTAGTTTTGTATGGCGTTGAGTGTAATTGTAGGTCGTAAGTTTGTCCGTCAACAATTTTTTTTTCAAAACACAAGTCACTTTCTTTCCCAAACTTTCTGCTTCCGACAACTCAATTCACAAAGACAATCTACATGTATCTCAACACTTTACAACATTGATGACACATCACTTACATCAAGATGACATTCAGTAAGGACATAGACATCAAGTTTTACAAGATGGCGACAAGGTCACAATGGCGACAAGATCACAATGTCGACAAGGTCAAAACTGTGACAAGTTTCATAAATCACAAATGTTTTACACGCTTACAAGATGAAACAATATGTATGCACTGTACGTTTACAAATAGTCTTACACATGTTTAAATAATGTAGTAATAAATCAAAATGAGCCTTCCACGATCACATTTACTTATACTATAAAGTTTGACAAAAATTCTAAGTTCACAAACTCTAGTTTTAAATCGTTAATCACATAAACACGTTCATTTCAAAGCCGGACGAATGCCACCACGTCCACACTTGTCAGGGTCTTAAACTTGGCTCGCTAACCTAACAGTGTGAGACAGTACAAGTACAACGTGATTTGACGTAAGACTCAACGACACACCGTTCAATGGATTTATTCACATATCAAATACAGAACGATGATCACAACAATATATACTGGATACTTCAATACACTTACATACAGCTCACAAGTCTAACTCAAGATGTCCAGACACTCGACTTTCAAGCACAGAAACCACACAACGCCTTTCTCTCTATCTTGCGTCCGTCCAAGTCCGTGTCCCAGAGCTGTCTGCCGCTAGTTCGCCACTGGCCTCCCACCTCAGGTGGCTTCACGAGGCATGCGTGCGGTTAGCGTCGTCCGGGCCTGACCGCTGGTCGTTCGTCAGCCAGCAATCTTGCAGGCCGGTAACTACCACTCGCCTGGCGGCGTAACGAAGTTGCTGCCTCCTTGCTGGGAGCTAAGTCGCCTGGCGGGCGTAACGATGTCACTGCATCACTGTACCCTTTCGGGACTCTGACACATAGCATGCCCACAAAATGTTGACTGTCTACGTCTAATGTCTCTAATCAGTTTACGATCTTCATTTGTTTCTTGAAGGACTTGCTCATTGGTTTTTCTGTCTGTCCATGGTAATTTTTGCATTTTCCTCGGAAACCACATTCCCACAGCTATCAGCTGTTTTCCAGCTTAATGTCCATGCTTCACATCCATACAAAAGTATAGGTTCTATGTAGCACCTCAACACTCTTTTTCTCGTTTCAATTGATATCTTTTCATTGGTCAGTATGTTTTTCATCTTGCAAAAGGCTACCTTCGCAATGACTATTCTTGTTCTAATTGCTTCAAGGCATCTCCTATCAGATGCTATGACTCTGCCGAGATAACAGTATCGATTCACTTGTGTAAGAATATGTCCATCTACTCGTATATCACATTGTGGTATTTCCTTCTTCCCAGTGACGACCATAATCTATGTCTTCTTAATATTTAGTTCTAACCCTAGTTGTTCACTGTGTGCAACAACCGCATCTACTAAATTTTGCAGGTCCTGTTCATTCTCTGCAATAAAGATTGTATCATCTGCATATCTAATGTTATTGATGTATCGTCCCCCAATGTTGATTCCTTCCATATCTTCTATATTCCTGAATATATTTTTACTGTACAGGGAAAAAATATCTGGAGACATTATACATCCCTGTCTCACATCTAAGGATAACAGACATGGCCGCATTCTGTATGCTCTCCAACCTTTCAAGCTGGCTCTTTGGTACTGTAAGTAGCCCCAAACTGTACTCAGTGACAGAACTGCTCAAAGAGAGCCTGTAAAGCACCCTCTGATCTACCCCGGTTGCTGCCATCGCCATTCAAAGCATTACGTCCCCTACCAGCCTTCACCACACAAGCCTCCAAGTAATTATTTATTTCTTGGAATATGTCTCATTTTTGCTTCACATGTACCCTGCCCTTTTACCAGACTTGTTTTTCAAATGTATTTATCATATTATCATACCAACTGATCATTTATGCTGCTTTATCTGTAAATTGTTAGTGTATGTTTGAAAAGTTGCATTTTTTTTTTTTATGTGAGTAAATACCATTTTCATTATAATACATTTTAGTGTTTCACATATTTATTACCATAACAAAAAATTGTGTCTGTTCTCTATTTATGTGTTTTTGTGTTGGGAAAAGTCTTGAAAGTGAGTGAGTGTAAGTTCCTTGTAAAAAATAACATCACTGCTTCCCAAATTGATGTTTACATGGAAGGGGCTGTGTATCAGACACTTAAACTTAAGACAGGCAGTACAGACCTACATCTGATCAATTACTACTGTCCAAGTGACCACCCATAGGCCGCAGCGGTCGAATCCGCTACCTCGCCATCAGCACACCGGAAATAAATTTATTTGTGATGATGATAATGACAATGATGGTGGTGGTAATGATGATGACAATAGCATTGGTAATGTTGATGATGATGATGTAGTGGTAATGATATGATGACAACGATGATGATGAATTCGCAGAAGACACTACATGAGTGAGTGTAAGTCTTTTGTAAAAATAACATCACTGCTACCGGGGTGGGGGGGGGTGGGGGATTTAAAACATCGGATTGAAGATGCACACCTGAGATTAAGAGCAGGACAGGGCAAGAAAAGATTGCCTGCATGAGGCTATTGAAACTAGAACATTATACTATATACAACAATAAGAAAGAGGAAAACAGCTTTTTTTTTTGGGGGGGGGGGGGGGGGGTCATGTGATGAGAAGAAAGGCATCGGAGAACGTCGTGACAACTGTAAATATCGAGGGGAAGAGAGATGGAGGATTATCAACAGCGGAGTTGATCCAGAAAACAAAGACCTAGATCTGTGGAGAGTCATGAACGCCTACGCCAGCCGGCATGGCACTTGATGTTGATGTTGAGCTAAGAACAGATATCAGTGCACTCAGTGGGTTCCAAATGTTGCTATGTAGGCGGGGACGCAGAGTTGGGGTGAGCGCCCAACCTTGCATAAATACCCCATGGCTCGTGCATTCGTTGCATAATAATGTGGAACCCGGTGATCTCCGTAATTACAACTCGTTGAGGTCCAGAAAACCTACTCATGGATTGGAGGTCCCCTCACCCTGGTATAAGTGCTCCATTTTTACGTTGGTTGTGGTTGTGACCTATAATGAGAGTTGAAAGATTTAAAGTAATTAAGAATCTCTAGGCCATCAAACTACATATGAATCATGTCCTTGGTGTTATGTCTGTAGCCTAAGGAGTCGTGCCATTTCAATTAATTGATTCTAAACATTGATATGATGTTTTCAAACACATCACCTCACCTCTCCAGACCTGTGACTTTGCATACATTTATTCTTGAGAAGGTAATGTAACGGTTTTTCCTTGACCTCCAGGAATCTAAGGTGTGAAAGAAAGTAAGCCATAACGGTCTTATATTAGGTAAGGAACCTATGACAGGTCTAGCAAACCAGTAGAAAACTGGAGGAAAGGGTCTAGTTACGGGCGCTGGAGCTTCAATGAACTTTCTCCACGACGCCTAACGGCATAAGTTAAGACAACAACAACATCAACTTCTAGAATAAATGCCGTGGTTGATTGTGATGTCCTGTAAAAAACATCCAACTAACTGTACCTTTGAAACAAACATGAATAGTCGCCGGGTCTGTAGTGAAGGATTTATGAATGCATTTCGCAATCCTGCATACCGCGTTCGAAACGTAGCTGCGGTGATTTGGAAGCAGACCGCCTTGCGTTGGTTTTCATACAAAGATATGAGTGCCAGTAGTTCAAAAAGAAATGGTAAACTACTGAACGTAAACATGCCCGGGAATAAAAAAACACACATTCTGTTGATTTGCCAAACCAAGCCATACATCACAGTATCAGGATTAATTCACGGAAATATCAAATATATCATGCCATACATCACAGTATCAGGATTAATTCACGGAAATATCAAATATATCATGAGAGGTTTATGGGATATCTGAATTTGTTGTTGTTTGTTCGTTCGCTTTGAACGCAAGTGTAGCCAATATACGTGCTACTACTAACAGCTGCCACTACTGGAGAGTTCACTGGACTGATATTTGCATGTGGATTATGTTTCCTATTACTATTGATCCCTCATCATCAGGTAAACCCACTCAGACTTCAGGCAGGGGCAGACTTGGGCATTTCCCGCACATGGCTGCTTAATTGTATAAGCTTCTACATTGGTTTGTTAGATGTGTCCTCACTCCATATTGTTTAAGGATTTCCCACAGCTTGTTTGTATCTACTCTTGGTTGCGAATAGAGACTTAGTTTATTCGCGATTTGGTTGCGAATAGAGACTTCGTTTATTCGCAAATTGGTTGAATACACACTGTTTTGTACGAAATAAAACCACATTAAAAGGTAGACATTTAATCAAAATAGAAGAAATGGACATAACATAACTGTTATTTCATGGGGCATTACTAACATTAGTATAACTGTATTATGCGATTTACATAATTGTAGTATTTATTATAATCTTTTATAAAACATTGTCATAGAAATTGGCGACAGTTCTATGCAGCATAAATATTGAGATAAGTATTTTTAATTATCTTCAAAGTTTGTGTAAAAGTTATTATACATAGCATTCAGTCATTACACAAACAGGTATAGAACGTTGCTGCATTTTATGACTGGGATCTTGTTGTATTTGTAAATATAATGGAAAACGCACATTGTACCTTGTGATTATACACTGTTTTGTACGGAATAAAACCTCATTAAAAGGTAGACATGTAATTAAAATGCTTGGTTATGCAGACTATATAGATATTATAGGGGAAAATGAACAAAAGACATCGGAAATTATAACTCACTTAAAGGGAACAGCTCAACAAATGGGGCTGGTTATCAACCAAGATAAGACAGAATATATTTTAATTTCAAGAGAAGGAACGGCTAAGAACTCTGGCCACATGCAGATAGATAATATGACCATTAAAAGAACGGAAACATACAACTACCTGGGTAAAATCTTCAACTGCTCCAACATAATAAGGGAAGAAATACAAGCTAGAATCAACTCTGGAAATAAGATATACTATGCACTACAACATCTGCTAAAATCAAATGCGCTATCTCGTAACACCAAGATCACAATATACAAAACACTGATCAGACCAGTTGTGCTGTATGGCTCTGAAACCTGGAGTACAACTAAAGGAGACGAAGCCTTGTTACAAACCTTTGAGAACAAAGTCTTAAGACGCATCTTTGGGCCCATTAGGGATACACAAAGTGGAGAGTGGAAAAGAAGAAGCAACAAAGACATTTATGATCTGTTTAAGTCCCCGCTAATCACTGGTATCATGAAGGCTAATAGACTGCAATGGCTGGGGCATATAGAAAGAATGGAAGATAATAGGGAAACAAAACTCGCTTACACTCAGGAAATAAATGACCGTAGACCCCGAGGTAGACCAAGAAGACGGTGGAGAGATAATATACATACAGACCTACAAGCACTTGGAATCAGCGACTGGCAAGAGAAGGTCAACCAGAGAGACGAATGGAGACGGCTTGTATCTGCAGCAAAGAACCTCAATGGCTCGGAACGCTGAAGAAGAAGAAGAAGAAGAAGAAGAAGAAGAAGAAGAAGAAGAAGAAGAAGAAGAAGAAGAAGAAGAAGAAGAAGAAGAAGAAGAAGAAGATAGGGACGTAACAACACAACAGTAGTTTCAAAGGGACATAACTAAATGTGGTGTAACTTTATTAAACCATTTACATAATTATAGTATCTGTCTTAAGGTGTTTAAATTTTTATTGTAGAAATTAATAAAGGTAAATTATTTTAAAAATAAAGTGTAAGAATTGTCAGTTAACTTTAAAGTTTGTGTAAAAGTACAGGCTAAGATTTATAAACATAGAATTTTATAATGCAATTTAGTACTTTTCCTTGAAATTACATACATTGTTTTCTCCATTCGGTGCCATAAGCATACGTATATTGATTATAAATTTTTGTCCGGCCTGTACAAGGCCAAGATTTAACAAATCAAACATCATGGCTGACAATCCTACCAAACCTGATCTGGGACTACTGGAAGAAGATGACGAATTTGAAGAGTTCCCCACCGAACACTGGACGGGTGAAGAAGAGGCACATGAAGGACATCCATGTGTGGGAAGATAACATAGATGATGACTTTTCTAAACAGCTTCGGGCTGAGCTTGAGAAACAAGGAAAGAATAAAGATATTTCTGAACCAATGAAGACGTAATGTACTAGATCACCTTTTGAGCATCTGTATCATTTTCATTTTAACTTCATTAAAACAATGTTCTTTAACTTGAAAAAAAAAAACGATTCATATCATGATAACCACTTGGCAAATAAATGCCCTAGTAGACGATCACCGATAACACCAACAGCAGCAGCAAGTGGTGAACAAAGTCAAGAAGAATTCCCGCCTCTCGTGAGAGAAACTCCTCCTCAGAAAAGAACTGAACTGACACAAACTTTCAATAGTCAAATCAACACACACGAAGACAGGAACACACAAGAAAACAACACACAAGAAAACAATCCAAAAATGAGGACTCTGGCGGTTTTCAAATCGTCAGCAATCCAAAGAAGAGCAAATGGCAGACAGAAGACTACTGCAGTCACTAGACAGTTTAGACAGTGCCACAGACGATCTTTCTCCAACCAGATCCATCTTGGAAAAGAAAGAAAGAACCAAAGACATTATAGAACATCACAAGACAAAGGAAAATGAACAAGAACAACAAGAGGAGAAACAAGTACACGACGAAGAAGAGACATACATCATACCAGACACTCTCTTCGTAGACACCGACACAAGTGATAAGAACGAGGATCAAGAAGATCCACTTGCATAAACATTTGTTACTGGAAAACTTGCTCGCCTAGACGTGCCCATCGTGGAAAACAACTTGGTGTGCGAATTTATATAGTAGTTATATCTCATTTATTTGTTTTAAAACATTACAATGACTAGTGATTTAATTATTATTACTTTGAATATTTGTGTTATACGTACACAATTACAACACATCATCACACTTATACGCAAACACAAACCAGACTTTATACTACTACAAGAAACAAACATATATTTAAGAACTTTCGCACAACAAACCACCACACAGCCAGGTCTCAGACATTTATGCTATTGTTAGGCATACACAAAATCGGGTCAGGAACAACTATACTGCAGACATCAGGCATGTGAGATATTATTAGAAACACACACGCATACTAGGGACGAATCTGTATAATATAGGTAAGAAATACTATGCATGCATACATCATAGTCAACATATATGCACCACCAAATTAGAATCACAACCAATTTTTCACCAAGCATTTAGACACCCTGCTTACACAAACATCCTTTTCTTCTTCAGCGTTCCGAGCCATTGAGGTTCTTTGCTGCAAATACAATCTGTCTCCATTCGTCTCTCTGGTGGACCTTCTCTTGCCAGTCGTTGATTTCAAGTGCTTGTAGGTCTGTACATGTATTATCTCTCCACCGCCTTCTTGGTCTACCTCGGGGTCTACGGTCATTTATTCCTGAGTGTAAGCGAGTTTTGTTTCCCTATTATCTTCCATTCTTCTATATGCCCCAGCCATTGTAGTCTATTAGCCTTCATGATACCAGTGATTAGCGGGGACTTAAACAAATCACAAATGGTTTGTTACTTCTTCTTTCCACTCTCCACTTTGTGTATCCCTAATGGGTCCAAAGATGCGTCTTAAGACTTTGTTCTCAAAGGTTGTAACAAGGCTTCGTCTCCTTTAATAGTACTCAGGTTTCAGAGCACATACAGCACAACTGGTCTGATCAGTGTTTTGTATATTGGATCATGGTGTTACGAGATAGCGCCTTTGATTTTAGCAGATGTTGTAGTGCATGGTATATCTTATTTCCAGAGTGATTCTAGTTTGTATTTCTTCCCTTATGATGTTGGAGCAGTTGAAGATTGTACCCAGGTATTTGTATGTTTCCGTTCTTTTAATGGTCATATTATCTATTGTATGTGGCCAGGAGTTTTTAGCCATTCGTCTCTTGAAATTACCATATACACAAACATACAGAGTATAAAATGTTATCCTTGCAGGGACTTCAATTTTGTACTCTCAGATTTAGATATTGTAGGGGACGAAAGGCAGGAATCGAGACACAATTAAGGAGAAGTGACAGGAATGACAATTACAAAAACAGTTCCCAGTGCTGATTGCTATAGTGATCACAGATTACTTATAGGTACATTGAGGGTAAAGTTAAAGAAAGTCAAGTATATAACATGAAACACTGAATATGATCTGTGTACATTGAGAAATGACAAGGAAATACAAAACAAATTCAACATAGAAGTACAGAACAGATTTGATATATTATTCTGATCTAGAGATCCTATTTCAAGATGTGGATAATCAATGGGAAATGTTGAAGAATTCCAATCAGTTTGGCTGCAGAAACACTATTCCAAAATTAAAGAAGGTGGGTCGTAAGAAATGGATGACTGAAGAAATTTTACAACTAATGGAAACAAGAAGACTCAATCAAAAATAATCCTGCCAAATATGAAGAAATTCACAGACACGTCAGAATATTATGTAAGGAGGCAAAACGAAGCATGGCTTAAGAAAAATTGCATAGAAATTGAAAAACAACACAACCTGCAAAATACTAAATCAATGCACAAAAGAATTCAGGAACTTACTAATAAAAGAACAAGTACATGAGCAGGCTGTCTAAAAACAAAAGATGGCAAAATCATAATAGAAAAGATCAGATTCTACATGTATGGTCAGATTATGTGAAAAACCTTTATGATGATAACAGAGATGAACGGAATGATATTCGAATTAATAATGAAGGACCGCCAATTTTGAAGATGGAGGTTCGGAATGTTCTAAAACAAATGAAAGCTGGCAATGCCGGTTCAGATAACATCACAACAGAAATGATTAATGGTTTAGAAGCAATATGGAATAGATCGAAGTGAACAGAATGCTGAACGACAATATAGGATACCGGAGATATACCTTCTGAATTATGTAATTCTGTACTTATTGCAATCCCGAAGAAATCAGGAGCCTTGGAATAGTCATCAACATCGAACAATGCCGAAAATTTAAACAATAAAGATTTTAGAAAAAATGTAACAGGAAATGATTGTATCAGAGGGAGCATTGGAGAAATTATAATTGATAATGCCGAAATAATAAAAGATCGACAGCATACACAGAAGACTTATTCTTGGACAGCAGGATCAATAAACCAACACTGTATAATACTCAGATGACAAATATATTAAAGGCTGAAGTAGAGAAGACTATAAAAAAGATGAAAGAAGGAAATGCTGCAGGTCCTGACAAGATAACAACAGAGATGATAAAATCCTCATCCAGCTTGGCATTGATACCATCACATAATTATGTAATTATATATATATATGTCTGTGTACATGTGTATGTGTGTGTATGTGTATGTGTGTATGTGTGTGGTGTGTGTGTGTGTGTGTGTGTGTGTGTGGTGTGTGTGTGTGTAATACTGGGTACATCCTCAAGGGTTTGTAAACATCAATTTTCATCACACTTCCCAAGAAGCTAAGAGCTGTTGACTGTGAGAGGATTAAAGAACTACTGGCTTAATGAACCATATAACTAAGATACTCCTCAAGGTCATACAAGAAAGAATTCAAAGTAAAATAGATGAGGAAGTAGCTCAAGAATAATTTGGGCTCCGTAAAAACAGAGGCCTCAGAAAAGCAATAATCTGTTGAGGATGTTAAGTGCAAAATATATTGAAGTTCAGAAAATATATATGTTTGTTTTATAGACTACAAGAAGCTTTTAATAGAGTATAACATGAACGACTAATCACATGCCGCCACGATATAGGAGTAGACGGAAAGGACATCAGTAGATTTCTAATGGGGCTTTGGGGCCAAAAGGGTGGTGGTAGTGGAGGGACGCCAAAAGAAAGACCCCTAGGGCCAAACGCCACCAAAAGGGTGGTGGTAGTGGAGGGGCGCCAAAAGAAAGCCCCCTAGCAGCCCAATCCCGCCAAAAGGGCAGTGGAGGGGCGCCAAAAGAAAGCCCCCTAGGGACCCGCAAAAAGTGGAGGAGCCCCAAAAGAAAGCCCCTAGGGACCCAACCCCCGGGGGCCCACCACCCCAGGGTCCGGGGCGCGACCACCCGCGGTCTCCTACAGGCGCGACCGGGCCGTCCTTTGTTGTATCATCCCGGAGCACACACAGAAGAGGATAAAAACGTAAGAGAAAAATACAGAGTCACTTAGAGCCCGCACTATCATTTTTACTACATTGGTAGATCAAAGCAACGTCTGGTCTCTACATCTAAGAGATTTTCCCTTTGATGTTCTGATCAACCAGACATCGCGGAGCCAGTCAGTTGAGATTGACGTGTTAGTTTACAAGCCACGGCAGAATGGGAGATAAGAGGGTCAGCCAGACCCGTCTGAAATAATACATGGCAGTGCTACTCAGGGGAAAACCCCGTGTGATCCAAAGACGGCAATATAATGCAGGCCTAACACCTATCTATAAGTCCAGACATTGGGGAGACGGGACAACGTCTGAGTTGCCACCACAAAGGAGCAATTAGGACCAGATACTTGACACCTCACGGCAATACAGCGGCAAAGTAGGAACACATGGCTGACACACTATTGCCAGCAACCCAGGAAGGCGGGTGTTAATAGCCTATTGGAATGTAATGACGCAACTGCCTTGCCGCCAAAGCATGTTTCATTGTTTCAGGCGTGGCGGGGCCTCGGTCCATTTGATTGACAGATGAAACTACCCTTCACAGGAAAGGAGGAGGGGGGAGAAGAGTTTAGGACTTAATCCATCCCGTCATCTTACATGGAAAAATAGGCGGAGTTAATGAAAATGGGACATATTAATTAACCAACCTGGAAACTAGCCAGGAATTGAATAGAATAAAACTACATGCATGGCCAGCAAGACTTCAGACGCAAATTCACAATAGCATTCTTAGGATACCTACTGGAGAAATATTAACATTTCGTTCTGTTGGACTTCTGTACGAAGTATTATGATGGAATTTCCTAGCTATAAACCAGGTAAACCATTATTCTGATTAGTTTGTCTGCTAGTCTGAAGGCTTGTGTAGTTTCCTGTTTTTACATATTCTCCAAAACTTTACACTGGTGGATTTTCTTTGTACTTAATGTTCCAGTTCTAGCTTTACGATTTCACTGAGAACTATTTTCTTCTTTCATTCACCACTTGGTTGTCTGACTTGTTGTATGTGATAATTTGGAGAAATCCATTATCCAAGCTACATGAGCGTGTGGCTTATGCATGTACAGGAGATACATTTAGATTCATCCTGTATGATGTTAAACATTGGGGAGACTGACTACTTAGGAGAAATTCCTGATAGCTACCAGTCTCTTGATAGCGTCCAATTAACATTGATTATTTGGACCAACACTTTGAGTGCCTACCAAGATTGTGGTGAAACCACTTGGTTTGAGGAATGGCACCAGTTCACCTTGTCTGCATGATGTCTGCATGAGGACAGACATGACTTAGGACATTCAATATCCCAGACAGATTCAGGGAAGGCATTTAATGTTCGACAGGACTGTGCGACCAGCCCTTCCGACAAGACAGTATGAATGAATCAGAAAGGGAAAGAGTAAGTGAGGTGAACTTATATGGGAAACACCCCATTACATAAATGTATGTGATGTTGTATGTTTTGAGCTATAGATGTTCTAAATGGTTTTATGAATATATACATATATATTTATTTATTTAGAACTGATATATGTTTATGTAACATGCCATCATCTATCATCATACCATCATATATTATGACTTGAATGTATGTTTATATGAATGTATAGACATATGTGTTTGAGATGTGTAGACGTAGATACTACCCATCTCCGTTCGTTTCATTCCAGATCTCTTAGGAGCAATGGACAGTCAACAATCCATATCCGGAAGTGACTTAGCCTTGTGAAGGGACCAATTTGGACTCCTTCAATCTGACAGTGAACTGCGTCTCACTGGGGGAAGCATGACCTATGTGCTTCTGAGCTTTTCAGCCAGATGAGTTACGTATACCATAATATAATCATCATCATCATATGATCATCAAGATTAGAAATAATAAACACAGTTGTTGTATTTTAAAACTCAATTTGTCCGTATAATTCTAAATGTTTATAAATGTTTGTGTAGCGTAATCAAGTACACACATTATTGTATCATTTAGTGGGGGTTCGCACATATTGTCCAGAAGTGGGAATCTATGTCCGGGAGGTCTCTTGCCTATGCAGTCATAAGTAACCAGATTACGTTGCATGTCTTAACTCCTCCTTTCTCACTTCTGGTGATACCAAGTACAGCCAAATCTATATAGATATATTCTATCTTCAACGAGCCACTTCTTGGCTGTTTTCTTGAGTATCAGGGACAGTGTCTTAAATCAGCATAACAGACATTTGTTCCACGTTTTCTCTCTGTGATCTGGGGTAGCAATTAGTTCCTTCTGACAGAGTTAGGGGATCTTAAACTGCATCCAGAACTAAACACCAGCAGAAGAAAATGATTTTGGCTGAGTGGTTGCCCAATCTGGGATCTAACCCAAGCCAGTTGGTGACATATTGGTCTGCTCGTCCGCTATAGAATCCGGGAGTACACCCTAGAAAACTTTGGTTCGCGTCCAAGATATTGGTCTGCTCGTCCGCTATAGAATCCGGGAGTACACCCTAGAAAATTTTGGTTCGCTTCCGACTTATTGGTCTGCTCGCCCGCTATAGAATCCGGGAGTAAACCCTAGAACACTTTGGTTCGCTCGCAAGGAACGAACCTATTTCAAATCTGTTAGTCTGGTATTATTCTGGTCTTGCCCATGGATAGAACCTAGGTCATTCTCACTTACATTCTTAGCAGCATTAGTTAGTTATAATTTATTTCTAATGTAATAGCTTGCTTGATTGTAGGGCAAGATTTTGACACATTAGGACTTCTTATCCATGATAGAATCAGAGAATAAATTCTAGACTATTGATTTTCATAAACCATTCTTTCATTCTTCACCCATTACATTTGCTAAGTATTAACTTAGGAATTTGTTTCTAGGGAAGTCTGTAGAATTTAAATAACTTGTTAAAAAGTTAATAACGGATAATATATGAGTTAGTTTACATCATCCACAACTGTAGAATTAATAATCACATTAATTAGTGATATTAATTAGTTTATTGATGATTTTCTTGATGATTTTTGATTACATGCTTTATCATTTGATTTAATCATGAATAATTTGATAATGCTTAGTTAATTCAGTGTATGACGGACTGCTTTGCATCAACTTTCTCACTCTAATTCACTACTATCATTCTCATAGCAGTGTCTGTTCCTCTTGTCACTATCCTGCTCTAGTATAAATCTAACTAGCTCTCTGTAGGGTAATAATATAATTACTTGCCTGAGTTTAAGCTGAGAAGAGATCATGGATGCACGCACAGATTTCTTAGAGTCCGCTAGAGGATGGGGCATAAGGCTCAGCTTAATAGGAGAGAAGCTAGAACTATTTATCAGAGATGAAATGGATTGGTGGGACAAAGAAGATGAGCAGATGATGAAAAGACTTGCCGAATTAGAAGCAGATATGCGTCACAAAGCTGAAGAAGATGAGATTAAGAAGAAGCAAATTGAAATACTGAACGTGGAGGAATCTACCAGCTCGACTGAGGAAAAGCCAATCACTCAAGCCGAAACTCTGATAGAAAGCGGGGAAGCTGACCGTCACAAAGAAGAGGCACGCATTCCTTCGCAAATCCCCATGGCTCAGAAAAACAAAAACTTGCGCACAGAAAGGCAGATGCTTCCCTCAATTCCGAAAAATAAACGGAATATGAACAAATGTACCAAGCGTACGGTAACCAGTCACAAACGTGATAAATGTTTACACCGCAATGACAGCGGATTAGCTGGCTTGGCAACCCAGCAATCTCAGGAGCTTCCTAAGACTTCCCAAAGGAGAAAAATCCAGGAGGAGGAGGACCTGAGGAAAACTATTAAAGAGATCGAAGGCGAGACCTTACCCGATTCTCTTATTCCCTTCAGTTCAGATAAACTAGGAGTGGAAATGAATTCAGCTGAGACTGGAATGGATGTAAAACAGGATTCCAGTGTTTCTTTCTATGTGGCCACACAAGATGAAACAATTATCAGTATGAATTACTTATCTCAGGTGGGAGATGACATTGAAAATGACACCCCACAACATTCACTTCTATTGGATTTGGCACAAGAAAACCAGACCAGGGAGAGAATACCTCAATTGGACTTGGCACAAGAGAGCCCAGCCATGGAGGACAAACAAGACACGGAGGAGAATTCTTACGATGTCCGTATCTTGGAGTCTTTCGAAAAGGAAACTCAAAATACACAAAGCATTCATGTAGGTTATACCACGGACTCTGATTCAGGGACGATAAACATGTCTGCTAACAACAAAGAAGAAAATACTTCTTTGGACAGGATGAAGGTAATACCTATCATCAACACAGCTGAAGCTAACAGGGGATCACAAATGATGGACTCTGCAGCGGAACAAAACCGGAGCGGTTGGTATACTCAACACTCAGGACCTTGTTTACCTTTCACTTCAACCAATGTTGGATGGGGAGAACAGCTGTTTATGTATACTTCTACAAGGAGTGATACAAATTCACAGTTCTTGGGGAACAACATGATTTCTCAAAGCTGGACAACTTCTACTAGCCTTAGACTTTCAAACACAGATTCAAAATGGAACTCTGTTGAAGAGGAACGCACCTGGATAAATAATTATCGAGGGAAGAAAACTCTTAAATCAGGAGGGAGTAAACGGACGCCCTACCAAGAAAGAGGCAAGTATGAGTTGAATGCACATCATAAAATTATGATGTTTAGCAAATTTCCTGCCAAAAGGAGGAGATTAAAGGATTTTATTATGATCTTTGGCCGATGGAGGAAAAGAAAATGGAGCAACATTACTGCGACCAATTCTTTTAAGAAAACACTGATGGCACTTCCTCTGCTTATAGGACAAGGGCCAGAAATAAAGTGGATAATAACAGTCTCTCTGCGGCGCAGGAGAATCTTGTTATACATTTTGCAATTTCCCGGCTGGGAAAAAGTAAAACCTCCAGAGGACAGGACATTACCGAGCAATAGCCCGGAAATCCGACACAACACCAGAAGCAAAGATTTGCAAGATTTATCATGGGAGGATGGACATGGGATATTTCTTTTGACTCATAGAACATCCCACTGCCACAAAGAATATTGGAAACCCAGACTTGGAGGCAGTTGGAGAACGGAGAGAACTTAGATACATTCTTGAATGCTGCCGAGGCTCTGTTATAGGCTTCATTAATGAACCTACTTAAATTGGAGAGCTATGTGACGGGACAGCCCCAGCAGCATCATAATTACCCAAGTTTTCAAGGAATTACAGAGCCCACAATATTTTTCTAAAAATTCTCTAAAAGAATAAACGTTCCCCAGAAGAGGATAAAAACGTAAGAGAAAAATACAGAGTCACTTAGAGCCCGCACTATCATTTTTACTACATTGGTAGATCAAAGCAACGTCTGGTCTCTACATCTAAGAGATTTTCCCTTTGATGTTCTGATCAACCAGACATCGCGGAGCCAGTCAGTTGAGATTGACGTGTTAGTTTACAAGCCACGGCAGAATGGGCGATAAGAGGGTCAGCCAGACCCGTCTGAAATAATACATGGCAGTGCTACTCAGGGGAAAACCCCGTGTGATCCAAAGACGGCAATATAATGCAGGCCTAACACCTATCTATAAGTCCAGACATTGGGAAGACGGGACAACGTCTGAGTTGCCACCACAAAGGAGCAATTAGGACCAGATACTTGACACCTAACGGCAATACCGCGGCAAATTATTAACACATGGCTGACACACTATTGCCAGCAACCCAGGAAGGCGGGTGTTAATAGCCTATTGGAATGTAATGACGCAACTGCCTTGCCGCCAAAGCATGTTTCATTGTTTCAGGCGTGGCGGGGCCTCGGTCCATTTGATTGACAGATGAAACTACCCTTCACAGGAAAGGAGGAGGGGGGAGAAGAGTTTAGGACTTAATCCATCCCGTCATCTTACATGGAAAAATAGGCGGAGTTAATGAAAATGGGACATATTAATTAACCAACCTGGAAACTAGCCAGGAATTGAATAGAATAAAACTACATGCATGGCCAGCAAGACTTCAGACGCAAATTCACAATAGCATTCTTAGGATACCTACTGGAGAAATATTAACATTTCGTTCTGTTGGACTTCTGTACGAAGTATTATGATGGAATTTCCTAGCTATAAACCAGGTAAACCATTATTCTGATTAGTTTGTCTGCTAGTCTGAAGGCTTGTGTAGTTTCCTGTTTTTACATATTCTCCAAAACTTTACACTGGTGGATTTTCTTTGTACTTAATGTTCCAGTTCTAGCTTTACGATTTCACTGAGAACTATTTTCTTCTTTCATTCACCACTTGGTTGTCTGACTTGTTGTATGTGATAATTTGGAGAAATCCATTATCCAAACTACATGAGCGTGTGACTTATGCATGTACAGGAGATACATTTAGATTCATCCATTTGGGGTGAGGGGAGGATACTATCACACCTTAATAACGAGATAGAGGCCCTCTGGGACTACGATTACTCTCAGTCTACAGACCCCGCCAGCCCGTGGATTCCTGTCTCTCTCACTATCAACCGCGGGACTATACCTCTTCCACCTCGCGTCCAGAACAGATGGCACAACTCTGGTATCTACACGTACTGACTAGATGGTATAATGTACAAGATGAAGGACAACAATGAAAATGTCCATGAGAGAATCCTGGCAGCCGCCAGGAGATAGAAGATATGGCAATCTGGATTAGTCTCAGGCCGTCTCACTCATCACGGTACACATCGCACGATACCACAAGGTTAAAGAGGTCACTCATCTGCACACGTGGCGTGGAATGTCTCTGCCGAGGTGTAGACTCCACTGGAGTCTAACACGTCGATGTGGTGACTCCGGGTGGCGTTGGTACGCGATGACATCTGACTAACATCCTGTAGAAGTTCTGACGGCCTGTCATTCAAGATTCACTGTTAAGGCCGGTGTTAGACAACGGTCCTAAGAAGCCACCTTATAACAATGTCAAAGTTTTTGCAATAGCTGGTGGTCTCTAAAGGGATCAGGATGGGTATAACTGGGCCTATAAGCACTGAACGTTGGCCCACGTCAAGTGGACTCTTTCACTCAAAGTCAGTACTGGTAGCGGGTGACCCTGTAATGAATGTCACAAATGTTCCTATTACTACATGGTAGACTGTTCCCGGAACACCAGGCCATCCTGAAATAAAGGGTAATGTAGCTCTTCTCTACTCGTTGGGCCAGTGTCACACAATGTCAAAATGATCACAGACACGAGGACAATATACTCGCCCGTGAGTAGCCATCATAATACCCGGTGGACTGACTGAAGATCATTTAGAGGTTGAGACGGGGACTGGACAGTGGCGTCGTGACTTCGCTGCACGTGGTGTGGTGTAGAAGCATCACTTCACGTCACGTAGGTAAGCCAGCCATTTTGCAGCCTTCACCAAGTCATCTTCCTCTGGTCCCGTCTCTCAGAAAGTAGAACCTGCCAAAGACAACACCATGTGTGATATCGTGACACCTACTTACCCCCACGGGTACACGTTATCTATGTGTACTCAGCATAAGCCGGTGTCACCATGACCCGGCCAGGCAGCCTCACAGACCAAGATCCACTGCCAAAACTGAACTAGGTCTGGGTCCTAACAAGTGCTGGCTGAACCGTCCTCTGTCTCGAACCAGTCCAGGGTAGGGCTGTGTATCTGGTCATGGTGTCTGCGACATCCTTCTGTCCTAAAAAGACTTCTAATGACCCAAGATACCAGGTTAGTAGGTTAAAAGTACCTAGAGACATAATGGCCCTGAAGGAGGGCAGGTGACAACCGAATTCCCCTCCCTCGGAGGTAGCCCTCTCTCCCTGGTTCTTTGTTATGAGTACCCACTATCCGATAGGTTTCCCGGAGCTCGAGATCCGATCCAGGAAATTAATAGATTATACAGGGAAATCCCCCTGTAGCGGAAGTCCACATCCCGTTCCCTCCTCCCCTAGTCAGGGTCAGAGCATTTGGAACGGTGTTCAGCTGGCTGTGACCAGCTCTGTCGCATCCCCCTAGTTTCTCCAGTGTCAACCTCTCGGGAACCAATTGTATATTAAGATGGTGTTCCGTTACGGCAACCAATAACATAAAGAGTAAGAAGAAAGCCCAGCAAAGCCAGTGGTCGCCACACCAAAGAATTCGAACTTCGACGGCCGCAATGTCCTTCGAATGACCTTCGACATGTCCGGCGACCATCGCATGGGTTTCGTCTAGTTCGGCCGAGTTCCCTGATACCTCACTCGACCTATGTTCTACAACGTCTTCGCCAACTTCCGGTTGTGTCGACTACGTTAGAGTTCTAAGGCCGCCCAGGAGTGAACTCGGACTACTAACACTATTGGGCCTGTCATAATTTTCCCTAACTACTTGTAGCGGCGATAACACGCGTTCACCCACTTGTACAATTGTAACGTACAAAACAGGCCTACACTCCATCGTGTTCAACTAGCCTGCAGTGTTAAGTTAAAACACAAGCCCACAGGTTCACCCCTGACTGACCTTTGTGCGCCGGGCGGGACATGCGGTCGAACAGCTTCGAGTCAACGCGGTATCGACACACATTATTTATCTAAATATGCTTAACGTACCATAAGACAAACTGTGCATTCAGAATTGAGGAGCTCCCGTCCCAACATTGGACGTTATGTCAGTTTTCTTCGACAAACAGCAAGACAACGGCCTCCTCTTTCCTTTTTACGAATTAACACAGTCGTCCAAACACAACTTCCCTCTAGCCAGGCCGGATCTCAACTGAGCCTGTTTTTGTTCTGAGAAGGTTATAGAGCATGCGTTAGCGGACCCGGTTGGGTTGTGCTTTACTCACCCGAATAGTCTAGAAGTCAAGGGCCACCAATCGCCCTTGCGTGGGGTACATTAATACCTCGGTTGTATCCCTTAGACTAGGTCGGCTGTTCTAGGCTGACTGAAAAGGGGAATTGGACTTTTGGGAGTTTTACCAGGTGAATTCTCAGCAGTTCCATAACAGAATGCTCCAATTGGACATAATACAGAATACCTTAGACACACACTATTTAACAGACGCTTTCAGACACAGACACCCTAATAATATTGCAACAATACACAGTTATAGGGTTAACGAAAGATCAGCCAGACTAGATAGAATATAAACACCTGCAACACACCACATAATACACACAAAACACATAAAAGAAGCATTACAATACACAGATCACAAAGCACTAGCATATATAACTACAGACACTACAAACGCATGGCCCTCAATACGATCACCACATTGGAAATTCAACAACACACTATTCCAACACACAGATTGTGTACAACACGTGACACACTTCATTCTCATATACACGAATAGTACACCAGCCGACAACATAACACAATTGTGGGATCTACTAAAGAACACAATACGTAATAGAACACAACAATTGTGGGATCTACTAAAGAACACAATACGTTATAGAACACAACAATTTGCATCCAGCATACATAACAACAGACTATAACAAGAGCACATGATACAAACAGCAATACAACTCACAGAACAGTCAGCCAGAAATGCACTACACCTACACACAATAGAATCAGAATTAGAACAACAAAAGCAACATAACTTATGTGGTGCAATCCATATAGTGCAGAAATGCACCTTAATAACAGACATGCAAGGAAACACACAGAGGCAACATATATATATATATATATATATATATATATATATATATATATATATATATATATATATATATATATATATATATATATATATATATATATATATATATATATATATGTGTGTGTGTGTGTGTGTGTGTAGGACAGCTTGGTATGGTTTGGTTAAAGCTTATGCCCCAACACAGGAGAACGAGCAGAAGAATAAGGAAACATAAAGAAGGCAAGTTTAGTTCAGCAATTTGACATTGATGATTAAGATCAGAAAAATTCAAGTAAAAGATGTATTTCAGAAAATTAATGCCTGGAAGAGACTAATTAAAGTAGAACATTATATGCAACGATACAACAGAGACAAGCAGCTTTCTTTGGCCATGTGATCAGAAGAGTGGCATTGGTAAACATCGTGACGACTGGGCATATCAGTGTGAAACGAGGCAGAGGCAGACCGAGAGAAATGGTGCTGGATGGACTGAGACGGTGGCACGAAAGAATATCATCAGCAGAGTTGGTGCAAAGAACCGAGATGACACTGGCGTTCGTGTGAGATGATGAAACATGACCTTCTACTCTTATCAGCGTGGCTCATGATGATGATGGTTAAAGAAAAGACACGCGGAAGTAGATTTGGGTCGCCTGCCTTCTACTCTTCCCTCCAGTATTTGTTGGTACCGGAGTGCAGTGTTTTCCACTCTCCGATGACAAAGAAGAAAAATGTACTTTTTCGTTAACCCACAAGATTTCTATTGTAAATATGTAAATAAAGGATCCACGGGGCTAAATATATCTCATCTTTGAATACTGGTTCCTGACGATCATATTAATATGTGGTTATAGTGTGCAGTCCTTTATATCTGTGAGGTATTCTTTGGATGGAAAGGAATACGTGAACCTAAAGATGTTAAAAAAACAAACATAAATGATGGCAATTATACTAAGAATGACAGCGGTACACATTAGGAACATAGAACTCTCTGAGCAATGCCACTACGCTTAGGCAGTCTTGGTTCGCCATCTCACACCGTCGCCAGAGTCTATGGCCGGGTCTCTGTTATTGTTTGAATTATGCTAAGCCATCCTGGCACAACCTAAGTCCATGTTTATAGCCCAACTGACACTGGGTGGATGTCGTATATTCTGAAGGGACTGGGTTCACTTCTGTGCCTCACCCATATTCTAATTTTAGAAGTTGGGCCCCATCCTCTTCCAATATGTAAATAAACCAAGAATACGACCCTTGATCTTTTACAGATTCATTTTTGGTTGTTTTGTCTAGGAGTAAGTGGTTCTCTTATTGGGAAACAATGAACAAATAGATCTGACTATGCCCTTTTCACCTGAAATATAATAGCTCTCGAACCCCCATTAAATCTGTGAAAATGTCTAAAAAGATTTCCTCAGGGTGAACCAGGTGCAAGGAAACATGGGTCATGAACAGTTAAAAGATCCAGAGTCTCCTATTTACCCTTTTGTTATAGAATTCATTTTTGAGCTAGTTTGTCAGATACTTAAGTATTTCACAAACAATGAAAAACATTGATGACTTGTCCACACAAACAAGACAGAGATTTCAACAGACAGGATGGACTGTAATGAAATTGGGAACCTCAACAACAGTGCATAAATTTATTGACTGGCCTGATTTTCTTTTGGCCTATTGATTGATCATTACACATTTTGGCACATCAGTTCATGGTGATAGTTACACATGTGGCAATGCAAATCATGGTCAATAATCAGTCCATCAATAAAGCACAATAATCAAAATGATCACAATGTCTTATAGACAAAGCATCTTTATGTGAGACTAAAGTTTTCTAATCATTCTTAGTACTCTATAAAAAAGGTATGTGTGTGTTGTCTTCAGTCCTCTGGGTCGTTTTGGGTTTAAACATATGAAAGGTCACCTATAAGTGGTAGGAGTGCGTTGAGCCTGGGTTCATCGACTGCTGGATCCCCTTCAGTCTGTGCCAAAGCTATTCTGAAGGCTTCTCATTCTCTGGTCAGGGCCTGAGGTCTCTACCATATCATGTTTATGACATCTTCTTTCATCTGCCTCCCTCTTCTGGTCTGGTTTCCACCGTGGACATCACTGTTTAAAATTTACAGAGGTATGTACAATCCTAGCAAAGTAATTTTTGCAGCATGTCATAAGTATGAGAACAACATAACAGAAAGAATAAGATAAGAAGAAGTGCTGTTGTGTTAATTTGTGTGGGGTCAGACATCATTTCACTGTATGCATTCTCTCAGTGTACTTTTGGTTCAGTGAGAAGGGTACAATAAGACATAAATAAGAGTGAGGATGTGTTGTTCCTTGAGTCATTGAAGTCAAGCAAATAATGCAAGATCAAGACAAGGACAAGAGTCATTTTTACAAATGACATACATTACATCTTCATCATCTCCTTCAGTGTTGCATGGGGTGTTTAAATGTTTATCTGTACCTCCCAAATAAACTATTTGTCTTCTTCGTCCCATTATCAATCATGTTCCTGTTCCTGTTGTGGTTGTTGTGTTGGGTGGAGTGTTGTGTTGAGTATTGTGTTAACTTCTGTTGTGTGAGGTTCTCATAGTTTGTACCATTTCCCCCTCCATCTTCAAGAGTTAATATGAGTTTAACTCATCAAGTGTGTTATTGTTATGCATATCTGTCATACAGAATTTCTGATGTGTATTTGTTACCAAAGTAATCTATATAAGATCACGACAACAATCCATTAGTAAAAAGGTTATTACTTAAAGTACCTCTCCTAATTCCCTCTTTCTCTTCGTCTTCATTTTATTCTATCACTACTATCACCAGTGCACATCATGTTCATTCTGTTGGCGATCACTATTTGACAATAGACCGAGGTTTTATTCACCTTGTGGTCTCGACAGATTAACCAGGCCGTCTGTCACAATGGCGTCTGTTGAAGCGCATCCTGTTTCTAGGCAATGTGTTTAGTGAGTGCTTTGACTAATTAAAATCTGTCACATACATACGATCAATTACTATCAAATACTATTATTTCAATATGTAAAGAGGAAAGAAAAGATATAATCCATCTCGCAGCTCCTTAGATTGCAAATAGACAGAAATTTGTACGTTTTCAAGTGAGGTAGTAGTTAATGTGCTCAAACTGACTTGTCTGCAGAAACAATTTAAAGTGGTTTTTAATGCAATGCATTAACGTGCGTTTGAATTTTCACCTCAAACATTTTCCCGTGATAGATTGATGTAGTATGCACATAGTAAAGTCCATAGTTGTAGTGAAGAATATCAGAGTTTGCAGTTTTGAGAATGTTTGAGATGTCGGTTTCGCCGGGGAAAAAGGCTAAGTGTAGCTAGAAGTGGCAGTCGTCAATTTTTACACTTCAGAGAGTTATTTTATCACTAATACACTTAATTTTTACACTGTGGTAGTGCGTGAAGAAAGCCTGATGGCAACGTTAGTGTCGCTTTTCTCTTCCAATGGCCGCCACAAACTGTTCCCAGGCTACATGTCTACCTCCAACGACATACATGAACACACTTCAGCTGCCAGAGCTCATGTTGAGCAACTGTCCGGTCTTTCTCCTGTTGGTAAAACCCCATCTCCACAAATGCCGTAATCCAGTCACTTCTCACCACCGTGTCGTGTCGGCGATCTCCTGAGCAGCTGAAGTCCCATGTGACTGTGAGTCACCAGCTGACACATCACTTTCTGCACTTTTGTTGTCTTCGGTTCTATTAACAACTGCATGAGCTCTTCCATGGCGATTAGCCTGCACCTCACAAAGGTGGAGTGCGCAATCATACCACCCATGCATCATGGGAATACAATAGACACCCGGGCGTATCTTGGGGTCTGTGTAGATATCCAGAATTGTATCATCAGCGCTGACGGTAGATTTCATCGCTCCTGGAGTCACCATCCACAGCCATTGGGGCACGACAACACGTTGAGGTGTAATCTGATGTCTGTCCTATAAGCTGCTGTAAGGCGACATATCCACCTCCAACGACATACATGAACACACTTCAGCTGCCAGAGCTCATTCAGTGGTGAAACTGTCCATGTATGAGATGCCACTGTGTAAGTATCCACAAGGAATTCAGACGTATTACAACAAATGTTTCCTGCGGTACCCCGTGCTACTATGAAGCGCACAAAAGTACTTGAGAGTTACAGATGTAACATAAAACATAGTGCTGTGTGGATGTGACGGGAGTGTTACAGATACAACATAAAACATAGTGCTGTGTGGATGTGACGGCCACAATGTAAGGGAGGTATCTTGCAAATTATCATGACAAGTGGCATCATTCTCATCTGTCCAGAAATCAGGATCGCTTTCATCCAGTCCGTGAACGCCAAATTCACAGACTGGCACCCAGGACCAAATCAAACCGGCTCACATGGTACACCAGAAGGGCAGCTTCCATTCTCATGGTTACAGATGCCATTATAGCAATGACACTGTAATTTGTAACATACACCTACACCTTTTTGCAAACTATTCATTGTTACTATCCTGGTGTGATGTCGGATACATAACTCTCACAGATAGATAGTTGAGCACTAAACAAAGCAGTGAAGACATCAGTGATTTGATTAACTTCATACGTTGAGCTCTGTAGTACTGACACAACGACATGACAATCATACAATGTTTGGGTAATAGCTTAGCAGATCCTGTTGTGTTGTAGAGTTGTGGCAGATACAACAATGTATAGTTCTGTGTGAAGTGAAGATTAGGCATCTTACCTCCCGGCTGTGAACAGAAAGCCATTGATCACTTGAAAGTTTGAGGAAACACCCCTGTCGGAACACAAATCAATGTTCGTCCTAACGGACGAAAATGTTTTCGCCACCATCTTGCCCCAAGGAAGCTCACTCACCCACACATGTTATCCTTAGGTGCCTCTTCTTCACACGTACAGAGTTCGGCGGGGAACTCTTCAAATTAGTCATTTTCTTCCAATGGTCCTAGATCCCGAGTATCCACCGGAATAAGTGGACAACTCTGCAGCTGAGCTGAGCAGGGCACTCACTTGTCCTGACAGTCGGAAATGGCTGTCAAAGGCAGAGTTAAAAGACCACCGTGTGAATGTAGAAAGCAAGGGGAAACCACCACATTACCTTCCCAAGTTTTCATGGCGACACACATTTCAGAAATAGTAGGAACTTAGAAGCAACAGAGATGTGGTTTTTAAGACGAATGTTGCGAATTCCTTGGACTGCCAGAGTAACTAACAACGATTGCCTGAAAGAGGCTAATGAAACTAGAACACTATATACAACAATAAGAAAGAGACAAACAGCTTTCTTTGGTCATGTGATGAGAAGAGAGGCATTGGAGAACATCGTGACAACTGGAAAGATCGAGGGGAAGAGAGGCAGAGGCAACACCAAGAGAAATGATGCTGGACGGTTTGAGACGGTGGCATGGAGGAATATCATCGGCAGTGTTGATCCAGGTCACCAAAGACTGAGATCTGTGGAGAGCCATGAACGCCTACGCCAGCCGACATGGCACTTGATGTTGATGATGGTCCCAGATCAGGCTTGGTAGGATTGTCAGCCATGATTCCTTTGTTAAATATTGGCCTTTTACAGGCCGGGCAAAAAGTTAGTTATGGAGGCTTCACAACCGTAACATTGATAGGAGAAAACCTATTATGTAATATCAAGGAAAAGTACTAAATTGCATTATAAAATTGTAATATCTGTAAAGCTAAGCCACTACTTTTACATAAACTTTAAAGATAACTTAAAATTCTTATCCGTTTTTTTAAAGGACGTATTTCTTTTGGTAATTTCTATAAAAATTTTAACACGGATTTAAATAAATACTATAAATATGTAAATGGTTTAATAAAGTTATACCACATTTAGTTATGTCCCCTGTAATTACTTATATGTTGTTATCCCCTATTTTAATTACATGTCTACCTTTTAATGAGGTTTTATTTCGTACAAAACAGTGTGTAATCACAAAATGCATTTTGTGTTTTCCTTTATATTTACAAATACGGCAAGATCCCAGTCATAAAATGCAGCAGTGTTCTATACTTGTTTGTGTAATGATTGAATGCTATTTATTATTACTTTTTCACTAACTTTGAAGATGACTAAAAATTCTTATCTTGTCTTCTTGTCTGTCACTTGTATCCCAAGAGGCGGCCTTATGGGAGCACGTGTACACCTCGGAGGAGCAAATGGATCACCATAGTCTGGTAAGAATGAGGCAGCGAGGTATGACGAGGGGAACAGGTCGACGCTCGACACTCAGAGGAAAGGCGAGACGGACATATAATCAGATTGCTACTGGAACTATTAGTGTTGGAACTCTTCGCTGGCTGCTGAGGATGGGGTCGGAGCGCTTATGGGAATGCCCCGAATGCTGTGATGTCGGTTCCTAAATCAATCAATCAATCAATCAACCAATCAATCAATCAATCATCAACCCCATTATTTATGCTGCATATAACTGACACCAATTTCTATGAAAATGTTTATAAAATATTATGATAAATACTACAAATATGTAAACTGCATAATACAGTTATACTAATTTTAGTAATGCCCCTTGAAATAACTGTTATGTTGTTATGTCCAATACTTCTATTTTGATTTAATGTCTACCTTTTAATGTGGTTTTATTTCGTACAAAACACTGCATATTCACAGTGTGCATTGTGTGTTTTCCTTTACATGTGCAAATACAACAAGATCCCTGATATCAAATGCAGAAAAATTCTATAATTGTTTTGTAATGACTGCATACTATTTATTATTCTATACATAATACCCTGCAGACATTAAATGCGGTTTGCATTCAAAAATTGCATATGAATAGGAATTGTAGGTATCCTATTCAGACATTAAGTTTTATTGTCAGAAGCTACAATCAAACGTTTCTATTCCTATAGTGTGAGTTATTTCTCTTGGAACAATGAGTCCATTCATCTGTACTTAGATCTCAAATCTATGGACACAAATATTTCGTTAGAATGTTCCACAATACGCAAGAAAGCTTGTCTTTTTCAATTGTAAGTATTCTTTAAACACGGAAGCCGAGCTGGCGTAGTGGCTAGATGCTGGCCTGTCTGCTCGGTGGTCATGAGTTCGAATCTGTATCGGGTCGTAATTTTACCATGATCTGGCCTCCGTGGTCGTCCCTGGCTGATGAAGGCAAATCGTCGCAACGTCCTTTGTTTTGTGTCATTGTGTTCTGTAAAACTGCACTACTTGTAGTTATTTTATATTGTTTACATTTCTACAGCTTTACCGCAGACAAGCTAGGAAACATCTAATGGCAGAGGAAATGAGATTTCTGACGGACAGACAAGAAAGAGAATGTCCTACAAGGAACAAATTAAGAGCATATTAGAAAAGTTAAACGCAGACAGTCCAGTTTTCCTTTTCTTTTCTTGTTTCATGGCACGATGAAACATAAATTTGAAAACTTATTGACCACTAGAAAACTTGACGGGGAAAGAAGATGTGGAAACGAAAGAGATATATGCCAGGATGGCTTAGCGAAATTGAGACAAACACAGTGATCCGGCCATAGACTCTGGCGACGGTGTAAGATAGTGTCGTAATAATTGTGTCGTCCCTGGGGTGAGGGGAATCAACACCAACATTCTTTTACCCCCATATCATTATCTTGAGGATCTTCTTGATTTCTGTCCACAACACCCCGTCAGTCCCTGGATCTCTCTCTCTCTCTCTCTCTCTCTCTCTCTCTCTCTCTCTCTCTCTCTCTCTCTCTCTCTCTCTCTCTCTCTCTCTCTCTCTCTCTCTCTCTCTCTCTCTCTCTCTCTCTCTCTCTCTCTCTCTCTCTCTCTCTCTCTTACCAATGAACCATGTCCCTCTCATTCTTTTCCAAAACACACTACACAACACTGGCTCTAACAAACCAACAAATTAATTTAATAGAGAAAAGTGTCATGTATGTGCAAAGTGTATGCGCAGAATGTCTGTCGTATCATCTAGTGTGTATGTAGAGTCAGACCGAATAGCTCAGGAGCAAAGTACTGTTTCATCACTGTACTGGCCACACAACAGCACCATATATCAAGGACAGAAGACCTCACCCAACTAATGTGTCTCTCCAGCCAAGTGTCGACTTCCTCCAATAGCTCCTTCCCTGGACAGTCCGGATGCTTGGTCATCAATAGTGGAAATAGTCCAATATTGACCTTCAATCTAACACACACAGTGTAACTACTCTGTTAATAAAAGTTCTGTGATCAAAGAATCCTTAACTAATGGTACTGTCACTCTGGAAAACTAAATGTTAGTATTTTAACTGGGAACTCCCCAATTGTTACACACACTGTTAATTGGTAATGACAGGAATTCACCAATTGTAACACACAATGTTAATTTTCCTGGTATCTATATCTACTAGTGTTCCTGGTACAGGTATTATTGTCAGTGTCTTTATTTTACTGTGATGTAAACTATCACTTAAGAAACACCCTTATATAATCATCGTTTCCTGCTCACCAGAGACCAGGATTCTTGCAGACTCTCTGGGTTATCGGCCCAGTGCGAAAGCCTCTTAGTAAACTCTGCCTTCAATGCTCGAGCCATGACTTTTCTTCTAGCTTGTGGTAAACTATAGTGGAACCTGTTGAAGAGAGAACACACCTGGTGAGAGCAACCCGATTCCAACTTTTATTAGGTGAGTGTAGGCCAACGGCAGCACTCAGATCTATAACAGAGAACCAAACTCTGTCATACTGCCGAGGAGCTTATCACATCGGTCTGAGTCATGGTAAGACAAGGAAAGATTGGAGGAAAAAGGCAGAAACCCAGTATACACCCTACTGGATGATCCTACCATTTGACATTTCCCCCATCCCCCAACCATCCTCAATCTCCCTAAATTGTCCTTAACTCACTGAGTTAAATGATATCTCACACCCGCTAGTTTAAGCTACACAAAGCTCTTATAATACGTTCTATCAACGCACATTACTACACTCGATTCCTAAGAATAATCTAATGTAGGTCTATTTAATTAATTACCATATATGTATTCCTGTTTTAGATTGAGACTAGGAAATCACACACTGGATAAATGTCCGCCGATATAAATCAACAACAGACACTGTAGTCTCTCTCTAGAATCAAACTAGGAATATCGCACACATCCGTATCACTTCACAACATTTGGTCGACTCTCGCCAAAGGTGTTTATCTAGACTGTTTCAATACTGTGTCCGAATGACATTACAAAACTGTCTAGACACTAGGCGTCTAGAAGCTATTTTTTTCTGTCCTTTTCCAAACTCCATGTAAACATCTGGCTGGCTGTCCCTTTCATCCGGAAATTGTCTCATGTCTATGATCTAGAGAACTTTTTCCCCCACGACAAAAGATCTTGCCGATTTTTACTCGGACAGTCTGTCTACCACCTCAAATGATGGCTGCCGCCTGCAGACGAATGGCGCGACAGTTTTTCATCGATCAACAACACATTAAAGAATGACGGCTGCTTGTAGACGAATGGCGTGACAATCTTTCATCGATCGACAACTCCAAGATTTTTCGTGACATATGGCGAACCAAGACTGCCTAAGTGTATTAGCATTGCAGAGATAGTTATATTCCTAATGGGTACCACTGTCTTCTATCAATCATTCTTAGTATTATTGCCATCATTTAAGTGTTACCAACTTTAGTTTCACTTGTTCCTTTGCATCCAAAGAATACCTCTCAGATATATAGGAGTGTACAGTGTCACGTCGCTGGGTTTCTGGGCTTATGTTTGAATGGTATGGCAGCTGATTGCCTACTCAAACAGGACAACACAACTGACGTTAGTCCATACATAGTCTCTGACGCGATATGAGGAGAACGACAAGGCCTTTATTGTCGGCAAACATCAACATACGACTGTGAATGATGAGGAAGATCTAGCCTTCAGACTGTCGCCTACTTCTCCCATTCTGGCAGTGAGCTCACAAATCATACCTTCGTATGTAGCTGGACTGTTAGATAACTGAGTGTCCTATCGTCTGCATTGGTAGAGTCAAAACGTCTAGGTACAATACATATGGACCCAAACCTGCTCACGTGTTCTAGTGTCTTGGCGTTTGGATAATACCTACTGAAGTGTATCGAACATGATCTAAGTGCTGTCACTCCTAGAACCCGCAACAAGATGTGAAACTACATTTCTAAATGTCAGCGGTTGATGGAAAGCTGCCTCACTCACTGTCAGCTGGTAAACGAATAATCCCAAAACTACCGTTTTGTAGTTATGCTACGTATAACTATGACGTGGCCCTTTTTTACAACAACTGCCACAGAGTGCAACTTTTCTCCATTATTCTATTATTATATTCTGATGCACTAACTCATCAGATTAACTCTATGCGACTGTCATTTGCTATATGACATACAGTACAAAAATGTATTCATATGATCGTCAAGAACCAGAATTTAAAATGAGAGCTATTTAGGCTCATAGATCATGTATTTATATATTTACAATACTCATCATGTGGGTAAATGAACAAGAACATTTTCCTTCTTTATCATCGGGGATTGGGAAATATTACCACAGTCAGGGACAAAAGTTCACCGAACTACCCTGTACACAAGGAAGCGAGACCTTATAGGTAAAAGATCTTTGTCATCTTCAACAGCCAGTGAAGAGTTTCAGTACTATGCTACTAGTTGCAAGCTAATTATGTGTCCGTCTTGCTTACCTTTGAGTGATGACTGTCGACCAGATCCTCTGACCACCCCTTACTGCCGCATTCTCTCTAGATGATGATAGTCTATCTGTTATTCTGCATTATTCACATGCTCCCAGAGGGCCTTCACCACATCTGCCGTATCATACATCACATCACCCCTTAATGATGCAGCACCAGCCAATCTCCCTGTCTGTTAATTTCCAACCACACCAGAGTGTCCTGGAGAAAAGAGCCAGCGAATGCTCACAACCCGCGACCTCTAAATCGATGCATGCCATTGTGCACGTAGCATGCCAGCCTTCACCTTTATCAGCAAGCTTTGTGAATCAGTTACAGTAATGACATGCGTATACAGTTTGTTCTCCAACCAGCGGAAAGCTGCGGTAACCGCCTCCACCTCTATTCTCAGAAATTAAATTGAAACACTGAAGATGTGGATATACAGAAGAATATGCCGCATTTGACTGAAACAAACTCAACTAATACAGAGGTTCTAGAGAGGCTGGGAATAAAAAGAGAGTTAATGATAGAAATAAAAAGGGGACACCTTAAATACTTCGACCACATTAACAACATGTTGGCACTTTGATTAAAAGAAGGAAAAAAAATAGGAAAGCTATGAAAAGACGCGAGCCTGATCTCCCACGTGGTGTCCTAAAAACAACAAATTAAATAAATAAAATAAAAACTAAAAAACCATCATCATCATCATGTGCCATGTCGGTAAGAATGGAAAGTAATGTTTCACAATCTCACACCATCACCAGAGTGATCTTGGTCATGTGTGTTCTGGATCAACTCTGCTGATGATATTAATCCATGCCACCGTCTCATTCCATCCTGCATCATTTCTCTCGGCCTCTGTTTTGTCTCTGTTCTGTCTCTGTTTTACTGATCTTTCCCTTCGTCACAATGTTTTCCAACGCCTCTGTTATTATCACATGATCAAAGAAAGAAGTTTGTATATTTTTGAATAGTTGCATAGAATGTCCTACTTTCATTAGTCTCTTCCAGGCAATCATTTTCTGAAATACATCTTTTGCTTGAACTATTCTGCTCTTAATCTCTAATGGGAAACTGCTGAACTAAACTTACCTCCTTCTTCTTTCTTTCTCCTTCTGCCCTTTCTCCTCCACTAGGCGAACCAAAACTGCCTAAGCGTAGTAACATTGCTCAGATAGTTCTATATTCCTAATGTGTACCACTGTCCTCTATCAATCAATCTTAGTATAATTGCCACCATTTATGTTTTTTTTAAAACCATCTTTAGTTTCACTTGTTCCTTTCCATCCAAAGATTACCCCACAGATATACAGGAGTGCGCACCACAACCACATATTAATATATGTATATATGTGTGTGTGTAATATATACATATTTACATATTTACAATAGAAATCTTGTGGGTAAACGAAAAAAGCACATTTTCCTTCTTTGTCATCGGGGATTGGAAAACATCGGCACTCCGGTACCAACAAATACTGGAGGAAAGAGTAGAAGGCAGGCGACCCAAATCTCCTACCGCATGTCATTTCTTTCACCATCACCATCATGTGCCACGCTGATAAGAGTAGAAGGTCATGTTTCATCATCTCACACGATCGCCAGTGTCATCTCGTTCTTGGTATCAACTCTGCTGATGATATTCCTTCGTGCCACCGTCTCAGTCCATCCAGTACCATTTCTCTCTGTCTGCCTCTGCCTATTTTCTCACTGATCTGTCCAGTTGTCACGATGTTTAACAATGCCTCTCTTCTGATCACATGGCCAAAGAAAGCTGTTTGTATTTTTTGTATAGTTGCATATACTGTTCTACTTTAAGTAGTCTCTTCCGGGCATTCATTTTCTGAAATACATCTTTTGCTTGAATGCTTCTGATCTTAATTACCAATGTTAAACTGCTGAACTAAATTTGCATTCTTCATGTTTCCTTATTATGCTGCCCGTTCTCCTGTATTGGGGCATAAACATTAACCAAACCATGCCAAGCTGTCCTATCTATATATTTGTTGCCTCTGTTTGTGTGTTTCCTTACATGTCTATTATTGCTGCTATGTGCCTGTTTCGTAGAATGTTTTGTTCTATTGCTAGGTGTTGTTTGCTGTTAGTTTCTTGTGATATGGTAGTGAGTTTTGTTCTAAGGAGTACACCGCATAATTTATGTTGCTTTTGTTGTTCTAATTCTGATTCTATTGTGTCTAGGTGTAGTGCATTCCTGGCTGTCTGTTTTGTGAGTTGTATTGCTGTTTGTATCATGTGCTCTTGTTATAGTCTGTTGTTATGTATGATGGATGCAAATTGTTGTGTTCTATTACGTATTGTGTTCTTTAGTAGATCCCACAATTGTGTTCTATTACGTATTGTGTTCTTTAGTAGATCCCACAATTGTGTTCTATTACGTATTGTGTTCTTTAGTAGATCCCACAATTGTGTTCTATTACGTATTGTGTTCTTTAGTAGATCCCACAATTGTGTTCTATTACGTATTGTGTTCTTTAGTAGATCCCACAATTGTGTTCTATTACGTATTGTGTTCTTTAGTAGATCCCACAATTGTGTTCTATTACGTATTGTGTTCTTTAGTAGATCCCACAATTGTGTTCTATTGCGTATTGTGTTCTTTAGTAGATCCCACAATTGTGTTCTATTGCGTATTGTGTTCTTTAGTAGATCCAAGAATTGTGTTCTATTACGTATTGTGTTCTTTAGTAGATCCCACAATTGTGTTCTATTGCGTATTGTGTTCTTTAGTAGATCCCACAATTGTGTTCTATTGCGTATTGTGTTCTTTAGTAGATCCCACAATTGTGTTCTATTACGTATTGTGTTCTTTAGTAGATCCCAAAATTGTGTTATGTTGTCGGCTGGTGTACTATTCGTGTATGTGAGAATGAAGTGTGTCACGTGTTGTACACAATCTGTGTGTTGGTGTAGTGTGTTGTTGAATTTCCAATGTGGTGATCGTGATAAGGATCCGTGCGTTTCTAGTGTCTGTAGTGATATATGCTAGTGCTTTGTGATCTGTGTATTGTAATGTGTTTTATGTGTATTATGTGGTGTGTTGCAGGTGTGTATATTCTATCTAGTCTAGCTGATCTTTCGTCAGTCCTATAATTAAGTATTGTTGCAATATTATTATGGTGTCTGTGTCTGAAAGCGTCTGTTAAATTGTGTGTGTATAAAGTATTCTGTACTATATCCATTTGGTGCATTCCATTACTGTCACTTCTCCTTAATTGTGTCTTGATTTCTGCCTTTCTCCCCCTAGAATATCTAAATCTGAAAGTACAAAATCGAAGTCCTCTGCAATGATAACATTTTGTCCTCTGTATATTTGTGTAAGCAGGGTGTCTAATTCTGGGTAACAAAAAAAAATTGGTTGATGATTGTAATTTGGTGGTGCATGTATGTTCACTATGGTGTATGCATGCATACTATTCCTACCTATATGGTGGATATGCTTGCATATCTACAAATTGATGGGAAAGACATTAGACTTCTAAAAAAACATATATTGGAAACAACAAACTGCCATAAGGATTGATAATGAAGAGGGACAATATCAGCCTATTAAGAGAGGTGTTAGGCAGGGATGTGTAATGTCTCCTGATCTGTTTTCCCCATACAGTGAACATATTTTCAGAAATGTAGAGGATATAAATGGAATCAGCATTGAAGGACAAAACATCAATAACATTAGATATGCAGATGATACAGTATTGATTGCAGACAATGCGCAGGATCTGCAACAATTAGTAGATGCGGTTGTTGTACACAGTGAGCAATTGGGGTTAGAATTAAATTGTAAAAAGACACAGGTTATGGTCGTCACTAGGAAGAACGAAATACCACAATGTAATATACTATTAAATGGGAATATTCTTCAACAAGTGAATCGGTACAATTATCTCGGAACAGTCATAACATCTGATGCGAGATGCCTTGAAGAGATTAGAACAAGATTCGCTATGGCGAAAGTAGCCTTTAGCAAGATGAAAAACATTCTGACCAATAAAACGTATACCATGGACAGACAGAAAAACAAATGACCAAGTACTACAGGATTCAAGTGACAATCGTAAATTGATTATAGAAATTAGACGTAGGCAGTCCAAATTTTTTGGACATGTTATGAGTAGAAATGGATTGGAAAACTTAGTGACAATTGGCAAGGTCGAAGGCATCAGACCAAGGAGAAGACCGAGAGGAAAATACCTGGATGGCTTGGCCACATGGCATGGGCGAGACAGGAACGCTGAGCTGATCCACGACTCTGGTGATCGAGTGAAATGGCGAGTCATGACCGCCCACGCTTTCCGGCATGGCACATGATTGATTGATTGATATTATGCAGATTCGTCCCTGGTCATCTGTGTGTGTTCTAATAATATCCCACCTGTCTGATGTATGCAGTATAGCTGTTCCTGACCCTATTTTGTGTATGCCTAAACAAAAGCATGAATGTTTGAGGTTGGTGACAGATCGTCTGCGGCAGTGTCCAAACTAATCTAGTGACTGCAGTAGTCTTCTGTCTGCTCGTTTGCTCTTCTTTGGATTGCTGACGATTTGAAAACTGCTAAAGTCTTCCATTTGGATTGTTTTCTTGTGTGTTGTTTTCTTGTGTGTTCCTGTCTTCTTGTGTGTTGAATTAACTATTGGAAGTTTGCGCCAGTTCAGTTCTATTCTGAGGAAGAATTTCTCGCACGAGACGCGGAATTCTTCTTGGCTTTGTGTTATCATGATATGAATCTCAAGTTAAAGAACATTGTTTTAATGAAGTTAAAATGAAAATAATACAGATGCTCAAAAGGTGATTTAGTACATTACGTCTTCATTGGTTCAGAAATATCTGTAGTCTCTCCTGTTTCTCAAACTCAGCCCGAAGCTGTTTAGAAAATTCATTATATATGTTATCTTCCCTACATGGCTGTCATTAGGTGCCTGTTCTTCACCCGTCCAGTGTTCGGCGGGGAACTCTTCAAATTCGTCATCTTCCTCCAGAAGTCCCAGATCAGGTTTGGTAGGATTGTCAGCCATGATGTTTACTTTGTTAAATCTTGGCCTTTTGTACAGGCCGGACAAAAATTTATCTGTTATATGGTCGTTTTTACTGACATCGAAAGCAGAAAACATTTTATGTAATATCAAGGAAAAGTACGAAATTGCATTATACAATTTTATGTTTATAAATCTTAGCCTCTAGTTGTACGCAAACTTTAAAGGTAACTTAATATTCTTATCGTTTATTTAAAGGAAATATTATCTTTATTAATTTCTATGAAAAAGTTTAAAACAGATTAAGACAAATACTAAAATTATGTAACTGGTTTAATAAAGTTACACCACATTTAGTTATGTCCCCTGGATTTACTGTTATGTTGTTAGGTCTCTATCTTCTTCTTCTTCTTCTTCTTCTTCTTCTTCTTCTTCTTCTTCTTCTTCTTCTTCTTCTTCTTCTTCTTCTTCTTCTTCTTCTTCTTCTTCTTCTTCTTCTTCTTCTTCTTCAGCATTTCGAGCCATTGAGGTTCTGTGCTGCAGATACAAGCCGTCTCCATTCGTCTCTCTGGTTGACCTTCTCTTGCCAGTTGCTGATTCCAAGTGCTTGTAGGATCTGTATGTATATTATCTCTCCACCGTCTTCTTGGTCTACCTCGGGGTCTACGGTCATTTATGTCCTGAGTGTAAGCGAGTTTTGTTTCCCTATTATCTTCCATTCTTTCTATATGCCCCAGCCATTGTAGTCTATTAGCCTTCATGATACCAGTGATTAGCGGGGACTTAAACAGATCATACATGTCTTTGTTGCTTCTTCTTTTCCACTCTCCACTTTGTGTATCCGTAATGAGTCCAAAGATGCGTCTTAAGACTTTGTTCTCAAAGGTTTGTAACAAGGCGTAGTCACCTTTAGTTGTACTCCAGGTTTCAGAGCCATACACAACAACTGGTCTTATTAGTGTTTTGTATATTGTGATCTTTGTGTTACAAGATAGGGCATTTGATTTTAGTAGATGTTGTAGTGCATAGTATAACTTATTTTCAGAGTTGATTCTAGCTTGTAATTTCTTCCCTTATTATGTTGGAGCAGTTGAAGATTGTACCCAGGTATTTGTATGTTTCCGTTCTTTTAATGGTCATATTATCTATTTGTATGTGGCCAGAGTTTTTAGCCGTTCCTTCTCTTGAAATTACCATATATTCTGTCTTATCTTGGTTGATAACCAGTCCCATTTGTTGAGCTTTTCCCTTTAAGTGAGTCAATATTTCCGATGTCTTTTGTTCATTTTCCCCTATAATATCTATATCATCTGCATAACCAAGCATTTTAATTGCATGTCTACCTTTTAATGAGGTTTTATTTCGTACATAATAGTGTGTAATCACAAGGTGCATTGTGCATTTTCCTTTATATTTACAAATACAACAAGATCCCAGTCATAAAATGCAGCAATGTTCTATACTTGTTTGTGTAATGACTGAATACTATTTATTATTTCTTTTACACAAACTTTGAAGATGACTAAAAATTCTTATCCCATTATTTATGCTGCATATAACTGACACCAATTTCTATGAAAATGTTTATAAAAGATTATGATAGATACAACAAATATGTAAATCACAGAGTACAGTTATAATAATTTTAGTAATTCCCCTTGAAATAACTGTTATGTTGTTATGTCCATTTCTTCTATTTTGGTTTAATGTTCACCTTTTAATTTGGTTTTATTTCGTACAAAACAGTGTGTATTCACAGTGTGCATTGTGTGTTTTCCTTTACATTTGCAAATACAACAAGATCCCAGACATCAAATGCAGCAAGATTCAATAATTGTTTGTGTAATGACTGCATATTATTTATTATTCTATACATTAATACCCTGCAGACATTAAATGCGGTTTGCATTCAAAAATTGCATATGAATAGGAATTGTAGGTATTCTATTCAGACATTACGTTTTTATTGTCAGAAGCTACAATCAAACGTTTCTAGTCCTATAGTGGGAGGTGCCTTGAAGAGATTAGAACAAGAATCGCCATGGCGAAAGTAGCCTTTAGCAAGATGAAAAACATACTGACCAATAAAAAGATGTCAATGGAAACGAGAAAAAAAGTGTTGAGGTGCTACATAGAACCTGTACTTTTATATGGATGTGAAGCTTGGACAATGAGCAGTCAAGCTGAAAAACATCTGATGGCTGCAAAAATGTGGTTTCTAAGGAAAATGCAAAGAATACCATAAACAGACAGAAAAACCAATGAATAAGTCCTTCAAGAAACAAATAAAGATCGTAAACTGATTAGAGACATTAGAAGTAGACAGTCAAAATGTTTGGGCATGTTATGAGAAGAAATGAACTGGAAAACTTGGTGACAACTGGAAAGATCGAAGGGAACAGACCAAGGGGAAGACCTAGAAGTAAATACCTGGATGGCTTGGCCACGGGGCATGGTCGAGACAGGAACACGGAGCTGATCCACGACTCTGGTGATCGAATGAGATGGAAAAACTTGACCGTGGGCTATAAAACATGGATTTAGCTTGTGTGATACCCACCTTATCATCCACTCCAGTGTCGGTTGGGCTATAAACATGGATTTAGCTTGTGGGATACCCACCTTCATCATCCACCCTAGTGACGGTTGAGCTATAAACAGTGGATTTAGCTTGTGTGATAGCCACCTTATCATCCACCCAGTGTCGGTGGGGCTATAAACATGGATTTAGCTTGTGTGATATCCACCTCATCATCCACCCAGTGTCGGTTGAGCTATAAACATGGATTTAACTTGTGTGATACCCACTTCATCATCCACCTAGTGACGGTTGAGCTATAAACATGGATTTAGCTTGTGTGATACCTACCTCATCATCCACGGAGTGTCGGTTGGGCTATAAACATGGATTTATCACCATATACCCAATGCGCGAAAAGTGTGTAAAAGGGTTCTTTATTTACATACTTGCTTGCTGTTTGCTGCCTATTGGTAAGTTTGCGTTCAGTTGATTGCCCTTGCAGTATTAGGCATATTATGTTTTATCGGAGTACCAACCCCCGGGAAGGTTAACCCGGTCATGACAAAGCCGTCGGTGACGTAACAGTTGTGAGAAAGGAATAGAATCCTTACAAGAGGGAGGATGGGAGGAGGTATAGAGAAGGAATGCGTGCGAGTCAGTTGGTTTATAGTAAACCGTCGTGCATAGACCAGCAGAACCTAAAAGAAACTGTAATGTCTAAGAAATTAACAGCCGACGAGGAAATAGTAGAGGTGAGTCTGATGCTTGGATGAAAGTCGGAGAAATAGGCAATGAAGTCCTGGAGATCAGACAATGGTATGTCTGAAACACCAAAACACTCATCGATGTACCTCCTGTAGAGCTCCGGGTGTATTGACTCCATACCTGATGTTCCAGATAACCCATGAACATACAGACATATAACTCGGACCCATCTTAGTGCCCATAGCCACCCCGCTAATCTGGTCAAAATAGTCCCCATTAAACTCAAATGATAATATTAATAAACTCATATTGTTTATGTGATCTCGTGTTCCTCGTCCTTGTCTAAATCCAGCTTGAACTCTTTTTTCCATTTTCTTACGAAGTCTTCTCATACGATTTTTAGGAGAATTTTACTTGCATGACTGATCAGGGCAACAATTCTATAGTTGGTACATAATTTCAAGTTGCCTTTGTTATGTATTGGAATGAAGATAGTTCTCTTCCAATAGTTTGGCCATATACCATATTTCCATATGTTTTTACATGATGCATGATAGATTTGTATGCTCTCTTCTCATCCCGATTTAATTAGTTCAGCTGATATCTCATCACATCCAGGGGATTTACCATACTTCAGGTTCTTTATTGCCGGCTTCCTGGTCTAGAGGTTAGCAACGTTCTTCTCCGTAATCTCGTATACTCTCGTAGGTAACGTGACGACGGTGAGAATCAGCAGTGGTTCGAACCACGTAGGTAACTCACGGGTATGTGAACCGGCCTTCTCTTGAGGCTGACCGGGATGACTTAGGCCGTTCTAACTTTACCAGCTGGGATGTGGACGATACAACAACAGTGAGGAACACACCAGAAAGGCTTAACGGGGAAAAAAAAATATCCGCAGAAGTCAGATTGTGCCTGCCTAAGAGTGCAAATAAATGGTACAACGCAATTACATCTGCAAAATCACCCCAGGCGGGTGTGAAAAGTCAAAATTATTAGCCTACGATTGACCCCGCAGACTAAACAAGTCGACCCCCACCTCCACGTGGTGTAGACCGGAAAAACCACGACCACGAGATCATGGTTTCACAGCACTATAGCTGTCCCACCCCCACGGTGGGGGGGGGGGGTGGGTGGGGGGGGTGGGTGTGGCCTGTACTTCCTAAGGTTTAGGTTTTGTTCTAAACCTGCGACTCGGCCTAACAAGGCCGGCACGAGGTCTTCCATACTTCTCGTAGAAAAACTAACAAGATGAATGAATCACCGAAAAACGAGAAGTAGATTGTGAGCTTTACTAGAGCACGACTACAAGAAACAAAATGGACGTTGCGGCCAAAGCCTTCGTCAGCAACAGAACAAACAAACAAAATATGACAAACAAATACACGACAGACACTACATGAAAGTATTAATGTTACTATCTGTATCCTTGCTTGAGCGGCTATCCGTGGATGGAATAAACGGATGTAGTGGTTAACAGGGTCAACTGACTAAAGGTCAATAAATCGAGAAGCTCGGGGATTGGCTAAGACGACCGTGTGAGGGAACCCACTAGCTGGGGGGATGGGGGTGCGCCCATGAGAGCGAAAAGGAAAAATATGGATAGGTAGAGCACTGTAGCAGACTCTGTGGCGATGTAACGGATGCAGTTCACAATTCCGCACTCCAAGCTCGAAACACTGCTGCGGCGATAGGATGCAGACTCACCGGCGCTTGTCATCATAAAATAGCACAAGTGCCGGTTGTTCAGAAAGCAATGAGAAGCGACTGAACGCAAACTAACCGGGAAGTCACAGAAGGCAAAGATAATGCTGGCGTTGACTACGACGTCCTGTGAAGGACATGCAACTGGCTTATTAGTGGACTATACGACTACGGGGATGGGAGGGGCAGGGGGCGTACGGGACTTAAATAAAACTGTGTTGGACATTGAGGCCGTGAGGGGAGAGTGAACCCAACTGGAAGATGAGCGGTTTTCCAATGTCTTGCGATCGCGTTCGTGAGATGTGCACGATTTGATCGCCGTGACCTGTATGTCGGCAACGCCACAGTGGTCGGAACTGTTGAAGTGTAGGGGTACCGGTTTCTGGGCACCACTGTTGATATCATAGAGGTGTTGCCTAAATCTGTCCGCCAGACGAAGACCTGTCTTCCCAACATATCTCATGTCACAACGTGTGCAGATGATCGCATAGATAACGTTGCGACTCGTGCATGAGAAACCCTCCCGGATGTGGAAAGTAGTCTTAGGGAAAGCCAGACTCTGGGTTTGAAGGACATGTGGACAGGTCTTACAACGAGATCGAAGACATGGCGCAGTGCCAGGAAGAGACTTGTGAGGTTGGGGTAGAGTGCTATGGACCAGCGCATCCCTCAGGTTACGATCCCGCCTATATGCCACCAGCGGGGCCTCTGAGAAGACATCACGACTGACCGGGTCTGCCTGGAGAATGGATAGCTGCCTCATGAGAATATTCTTGGCAGCAATATTATGAGGATGGAACGTTAGTGAAAGAATAGGTCTATTATTACGTGGTTTCGGCCTGCAGGAGAGAGCCTCGGCACGACTGATAGACTGGCAGCGGTGAAGAGCTGTAGACAGAACATTCTCAGGATAGTCTCGAAGGCGGAAGAAATCCAACATTTAGTAGGATTTTTGTCGGAAGTCGTTATTATCATGACAAAGCTGTCGGAGACGTAACAGTTGTGAGAAAGGAATAGAATCCTTACAAGAGGGAGGATGGGAGGAGGTATAGAGAAGGAATGCGTGCGAGTCACTTGGTTTATAGTAAACCGTCGTGCATAGACCAGCAGAACCTAAAAGAAACTGTAATGTCTAAGAAATTAACAGCCCATGAGGAAATAGTAGAGGTGAGTCTGATGCTTGGATGAAAGTCTGCGAAAAAGGCAATGAAGTCCTGGAGATCAGACAATGGCATGTCTAAAACACCAAAACACTCATCGATGTATCTCCTGTAGAGCTCCGGGTGTATTGACTCCATACCTGGTGTTCCAGATAGCCCATGAACAGACAGGCATAACTCGGACCCATCTTAGTGCCCATAGCCACCCCGCTAATCTGGTCAAAATAGTCCCCATTAAACTCAAATGATAATATTAATAAACGCATGTTGTTTATGTGATCTCTTTTTCCTCGTCCTTGTCTAAATCCAGCTTGAACAACATTAATCTCATTTTCCATTTTCTTACGAAGTCTTCCCATATGATTGTTAGTAGAATTTTACTTGCATGACTGATCAGGGCAACAATTCTATAGTTGGTGCATAATTTCAGGTTGCCTTTGTTAGGTATTGGAATGAAGATAGTCCTCTTCCAATCGTTTGGCCAAATACCATATTTCCATATGTTTTTACATATTGCTTGATAGATTTGTATGCTCTCTTTTCCTCCCGCTTTAATTAGTTCAGCTGATATCTCACCAGGTGATTTACCATTCTTCAGGTTCTTTATTGCCCATGCAATTTCATCTAATGAGGGTTCAGGTTCTGTCTCTGCTGTCATTGGTTCATGTATCTCATTCATATCCTCACTCTCATTCATATCATCATTCCACTCCAGTATTCCTGCCATCTTTCTAGAATTTGTCTAGATTCTGTTAATGTATTTCCCAACTTGTCACAGATAACATTCAGTTGAGGTTGAACATTTCTTGTCAATAACTTTATTTCTTTGAACATTTCGTAATCTCTTCCAGTCTTATGATATTGCTCTATTCTGGTACAGCAATCTTGTATATATTGGTGTCTGTCCTTTCTTGTGATCTTTCTTATTTCTCGAGTTAAAGATTTATACTTCATCCTGCTGATATTGGATTCACTTCCTATCTGTTTCAATTCCTTCGTTGCTTTATTAATTATAATGGTCTGATGTAATTCATTCCTTATGTTGATTTTTCTTGGTTGGAATTAAATCTTTGGCTGCAGTTCATCAAGATATCTCTAGCTTGTACTGCCAGTTCATCAGGTATCATTTCCTCTTGTACAGACATCAAGACTCCAAAACGATTCCTCACTTCTACGGTGTATGCATCTGGTATTTTTGTGAGAGCAAAACGAAGTGGCCTTGGTCCTCGGGTAAGCTTTTTGAGTTTTACTTTCACATCTGCTACTTCCTCCGAAGTCGGAGAGTATCTGCCTGCACGGAGAGGAACCACCAGTCCGCACACCAATAAGCCAGACATGGGACAACGGATACTCACGCAAACCTCAGGTCCGGTATGACATCACACTGATGTTGGACAACAGAATGTCTTCATCCGACATACAGGACGTCACGCTGGAGTTCACAGCCAGCGAACGGAAGCAAGCACATCTGCTACTAATAACTGATGATCTGTATCACAGTCTGCACTTTGTAAGGTTTTTGCCGATGTTATGCTTGATCTCCATCTTCTGTGTATTAAAATATAATCTATCTGGATTTTGGTTGTGCTGTCCGCGGACTTCCACATGAAGAGTCTTCTTTGGTGTTGTTTAAAAAGTGTGTTGGCTATCGTTAACTCATTTTCTGTGCAAAATTCAATTAATTTGTCATCTGCATAATTTCTATTTCCCAATCCAAATTTTCCTAAAACGTGTCTCTCATATCCAGCTCTTCCTGTACCCACTTTTGCATTAAAATCTCCCATTATTATTGTTACGTCATTATGACCAATCTTATGTAATGTGTCTTGCAGTATGCTGTAAAAACTTCAATTTCGTCTTCCTCTGCTGTTGAAGTAAGTGTATAAATCTGTATGAGAGTTGTGCTTTTTGGATGGCCTTTAAGTCTGACAGTGAGGATTCTATCACTAACCGGGTTATATCCAATTAAAACTTTTGCAGTTATTTTATCTAAACAACATGCCACTCCGCTCTGGCCTCCAACATCTCTACCAGAATATATGTACAGACTTCCATTTTCAGTTGTAAAGTGTCCCTTGCCTCTCCAGCCATGTTTTCAATTTCAATAGTTTATTTAGGATCCTGCAGTTCATGCTTCATCCCGCGAAGCCGTTCATAATGTGGCGCTTTTGCTTCCGGTGTCAGCGTAGCGTACCATCTTTCCATCCATTCATCATGTGCCATGCCGGTAAGCGTGGGCGGTCATGCTCTGCCATCTCATTAGATCACCAGAGTCGTGGATCAGCTCCGTGTTTCTGTCTCAACCATGCCACAAGGCCAAGCCATCCAGGTACTTGCTTCTAGGTCTTCCCCTTGGTCTGTTCCCCTCGATCTTACCAGTTGTCACCAAGTTCTCCAAATAATTCCTTCTCATAACATGACCGAAGAATACCATCTTTCAGGGTCCTCAAAACCGTAGATGGATTTGATCCCTTGCCTAACTATCCCGCAAGTCCCTCATCAAGGCGCTCGCCATCAGCGAGTAGGTGAACCGAAAAACCTGAGGCCCTGATATAGAAAACACAAGTGTGTTTGCTTAGTGGAGCGCTCCTCCCTCAAAAACTTCACTCGTGTTGGCTGTGATACGTTTTATAATTTGGTTTTCCATCTTCTATAATCCGTGACAGAGTAAATCTTTAATCCTGATATACATGTGGTGAAGATAAAAAATTACTTCCACAGAATTAATATCATTGGTGTGTTAAAAATCACTGATGTATTTGAATAATCCGTGACAGCGAAAATCTATAATCCTGATCTGCACGTGATGAAAACAATCGAAATCAATGCCAGAAAATTAAAATCACTGATGCGTTTGAATAATCCGTAACAGAGAAATCTTTTCTCCTTGTCCCCTTATTGAAATCTTTAGTAAAAGGCGAAAGATTTATATGTTGCACAGAGAAACCAGAGAAGATACATTTAAGGATTATTGGCCTTTTACAGGCCGGACAAAAATTAATAAGATATTCAATTGATACGTAAGTAATTATGGAATGGGTAAAACATGTATGTAATATCAAAGCAAAGTAAAATAATGTATTATAAAATTCTCTTGTTTGCAAAATAAGACCATAACTTTTAAACATTTTCTGGAAATATCTTAAAACTTTTATAATTTTCTTTATCAGGTCTATATCTGCAGTTAAATTCAATAGAAACGTTATAGACATTAAAAAAAAAATATAATAATGTAAATCACATAATATAGTTATACTACTGTTAGTAATGTCCCTTGAAATAACTGTTATGTTTTTATGCCCCTTTCTCCTATTTAATTAATGTCTACCTTTTTGAGAAGAGATGCATTGGAGAATATCGTGACGACTGGAAAGATCCAGGGGAAGAGAGGCAGAGGCCGACCAAGAGAAATTATGCTGGATGGATTGAGACGGTGGCAGAACACCAAAGACCGAGATATGTGGAGAGACATGAACGCCAACGCCAGCTGGAATGGCACTTGATGATGATGATGTTGGTTTATCTTTTAATGTGATTTTATTTCATATAAAACACTGTGTATTCACAAGGTGCATTATGTGTTTTCCTTTACATTTGCAAAAACAACAAGATTCCAGATATCAAATGTTTGACAAAATCAGAAGACATAGATGGCGCTGCTCAGTTTGCCGCCACCATCACACGCATCGCAGCCAAACCCCGCTTGGCCTTTGTTATCACCTGGTCAGTGTGCTCAGTATAAGCAAAGCTTCGATCAAATCGTATCCCCAGGTAATTCATTGCCTGCGTTCTTTCCACCGTCTCTGAACCCAGATTTACAGTTGGCGTTGGGGTGTTGACAATATGGTTATTCAAAGATAACCATGTCACTGCTGCCTTTGTTGGATTGACCATTACACCAGCTTTAACACACCAAGTGTTTATGCCACTGAGTTCTGTTTGTAGTTCCACATCAGCCCGATCTCTATCCTTACCCTGACGATACACTAACACATCGTCGGCACGCGACAATGTCCTCCTCGGTCTTGTGATCTGCTCACCGGTGATTCTCACAGTGTAGGCGTGGAACAGCACAGGAGATAATGGTGATCCCTGTGGCAGGGATTCTGCGCCATGATATTCGTGTAAGGACTTTTTTTTAAATTCGCATATCTTTTACAGGACATCGGTGTCAACAGCAGCATCTTTCAGCTGTCTGTTGATTTCTTGGCAAGATTACGCTCAGTAGTTTGCCATTGCTTTCAGAGCGGCCGGCTCAGTTATCCCGCAAGTCACCAGCGGGGGTAGAACCGCTTCCAGCTCTCGCCCGCTACGAGACTCTGTGTGATAAACGGGATTACGGAGAAAGTGGTGTAACCGCTCGGCCAGAGAGACCGGCTGTGTAATGACTGCATACTATTTTTTTTTTCTATATATTAATTCCTAGCAGATATTAAATCCGGTCTGCATAAAAAAAAAAAAAAAAAATTGCATATTAATAGGAATTGTATGCAATTGTATTTAAACATTAAGTTTTTATTGTCAGAACATACAATGAAACGTTTCTAGTCCCATAGTGTGAGTTATTTCTCTTGGAACAATGAGACCATTCATCTGTATTAGATTGTTCCCCTTTAATTTACAACATTTATGTTTCCGTCGCCTTCTACTAAATGGGTGTGTGGCACGACACTGTGAGCTGTGCATTTCGCGTGGAATGCTTTTACATCTGTACGCGTGAACTGAATGTTCGGTATTTTTTGCGGCCGGCTGTCACTGAATTAATTGAATTGCCTTTTCGGTTCACGAGTGCATTTTTCTCGGAGACTCCTGTGGGTCGTCGCTGGAGCTACGGAGTGTGTGCTTTGTGCGGGCCGCTCTGTTTAAAGAGACCGAGCCATATGTGATAAAACCTGGTTCGACGATGGACTGTATTTTTCGTGGAGGACTTTTGTGTTGGGATCCTGGCGGCGACATTATGCACTGTGTAACTGTGCGGGCTGTTGGCTTGTCGAGACTCCTGTCTGTTCCACGTTTCACATTGGGCAGTTTGAGCATTTTGTGTGATTTTCACTGGCACAGGAATGGGGCATAGTGGGGACGACCGTTGCCATGAAGTTAGAACCGCGACAAATTAAATAACTAAATTACAACATTATCTTTATTTCCAATCCATGGACACAAATATTTCGTTAGAATGTTCCACTATACGCAAGAAAGTTTGTCTTTTTCAACCGCAAGTACGCTTTCAACACGGAAGCCGAGCTGGCGTAGTGGCTAGATGCTCGATTGTCGGCTCGGTGGTCATGAGTTCGAATCTGTATCGGGGAGGAATTTACAATGGATCTGGCCTCCCTGGTCGTCCCTGGCTGATGAAGGCTAGTCGTTGCAACGTCCTTTGTTTTGCGCCATTGTGTTCTGCACAACTGCACTACTTGGTGTTATTTTATATTGTTTACATTTCTACAGCTTTACCGCAGACAAGCTAGGAAACATCTAATGGCAGTGGAAATGAGATTTCTGGTGAACATGCAAAGAAAGCCATGGATGGACAGACAAACAAATGAGAATGTCCTTCAAGGAACAAATTAAAAACTGAAGGGAAAAAAACAAACGCAGACAGTCTCGTTTTTGTTTTTTAAAATCATGGTACGATTAAAATAAATAAATAAATAAATGAACTTGAGAACTTATTGACCACTAAAAGATTTTACGGGAAAATTGGGTGTGGAAACGAAGAGATATATGCCAGGATGGCTTAGCATAATTAAAACAAAAACAGAGATCCGGCCATAGACTCTGGCGACGGTGCGAGATGGCGAACCAAGATTGCCTAAGCGTAGTAGCATTGCACAGATAGTTCTATGTTCCTAATGTGTACCACTGTCCTCTATCAATCATTCTTAGTATAATTGCCATCATTTATGTTTTACCATCTTTAGTTTCACTTGTTCCTTTCCACCCAAAGAGTACTCCACAGATATACAGGAGTGCACACTACAAACATATATTAATATCATCGTCAAGAACCAATATTCAAAAACGAGAGATATTTAGGCCCGTGGATCCTTTATTTAGATATTTACAATAGCCATCATGTGGGTAAACAAAAAAGCACATTTTCCTTCTTTGTCATCGGAGATTGGAAAACATGGCACTACGGTAACAACAAATACTGGAGGGAAGAGTAGGAGGCAAGCCAACCAGATCTCTTACCTCTTGTCTTTTTCTTAACCATCATCATCATGTGCCATGAGGATAAGAGTAGAAGGTCATGTTTCACCATCTCACACGATCACCAGAGTGACCTCGGTCCTTTGTGTCAACTCTGCTGATGATATTCCTTCGTGCCACCGTCTAAATCCACCCAGCACCATTTCTCTCGGTCAGCCTCTGCCTCTTTTCTCACTGATCTGTCCAGTCGTCACGATGTTATCCAATGCCTCTCTTCTGATCACATTGCCAAAGGAAGCTGTTTGTCTCTTTTTCTTGTTGCATATAATGTTCTGCTATCATTAGTTTCTTCAAGGAAATCATTTTCTGAAATACATCATTTCCTTGAACATTTCTGCCCTTAATCTCCAATGTCAAACTGCTGAACCAAACTTGTCCTATCATTATATGCATTGTCTCTGTTTGTATATTTTATTGCATGTCTCGTATTGCTCCTGTTGCCTGTTGCGTTGTATGTTTTGTTATATTGCTATGTATTGTTTGCTGGGAGTTTCTTGTGATATGATAGAGAGTTTAGTTCTAAGAAGTGCACTACATAATTTGTGTTGTTGGTGTTGTTCTAATTCTAATTCTAGAGTGTGTAGGTGTAGTGCATTCCTGTCTGTCTGTTTTGTGAGTTGTATTGCTGTTAGTATAATGTGCTCCTGTTGTAGTTTGTCTTTATTTATGTTGGATGCAAATTGTTGTGTTATATTACGAATTGTGTTCTTTAGTGGATCCAAAATTATGTTATGTTGTCGGCTGGTGTACTATTCATGTATGCGAGAATGATGTGTGTCACGTGTTGTACACAATCTGTGTGTTGGAGTAGTGTGTTGTTGAGTTTCCAATGCGGTGATCGCGTTGAGAGCCGTGCATTTGTGGTGTCTGTAGTGACATACGCTAGTGCTTTGTGATCTATGTATTTTAATGTTTCTTGTAGGTGTTTTGTGTGTATTATGTGGTGTGTTGCAGGTGTGTATATTCTATCTAGTCAGGCTGAGCTGCTGTGAACCCTATTTGTGTGTATTATTGCAATGTTATTAGGGTGCCTGTGTCTGAGAGCGCCTATTAACATCTGTGTGTCTAAGGTATTCTGTAGTATATCCTAATGGTGCATTCCATTCCTGTCACTTCTCCGTAATAGTGTCTTGATTCCTGCCGCCCCCCCCCCCTACAATATCTAAATCTGAGAGTACAAAATCGAAGTCCCCTGCAAGGATCACATTTTATACTCATGTATGTTTATGTAAGCAGCGTGTCTAATTCTTGGTTAAAAATACCATGGACAGACAGAAAAACCAATGAACAAGCCCTTCAAGAAACAAATGAATATCGTAAACTGATTAGAGACATTAGATGTAGAGAGTATAAAAAATTTTGGGCATGTTATGAGAAGAAATGAATTGGAGAACTTGGTGACAACTGGCAAGATCGAAGGGAAGAGACCAAGAGGAAGACCTAGAAGTAAATATCTGGATGGCTTGGCCACGTGGCATGGTCGAGAAAGAAACCCTGAGTTAATCCACGAATCTGGTGATCGAGTGAGATGGCGAAACATGACCGAACACGCTTATCGGCATGGTACATGATGAATTGATGGTATGGAATGCATGCATAGTATCTCTTACTTATATTATGCAGATTCGTCCCTGGTCATCCGTGTGTGTTCTAATAATATCCCACTTGTCTGATTTCTGCAGTATAGCTGTACCTGACCCGATATTGTGTATGTCTACAAATAGCATGAATGTCTGAGACCTGGCTGTGTGGTGGTTTGCTGTGCGAAAGTTCTTAAATTTATGTTTGTTTCTTGTAGTAGTATAAAGTCTGGTTTGTGTTTGTCTATAAGTGTGATGATGTGTTGTAATTATGTACGTATAACATAAATATTTAAAGTAATAATAATTAAATCACTAGTCATTGTAATTTTTTTAAACAAATAAATGCGATATAACCACTATATAGATTCGGACACCAAGTTGTTTTCCACGATGGTCACGTCTAGGCGAGAAAATTTTCCAGTAACAAATGTTTATGCAAGTGGATTTTCTTGATCCTCGTTCTTATCACTTGTGTTGGTGTCTACGAAGAGTGTGTCTGGTATGCTGTATGTCTCTTCTTCGTCGTGTACTTGTTTCTCCTCTTGTTCTTGTTCATTTTTCTTTGTCTTGTGATGTTCTATAATGCCTCTGGGTCTTACTTTCTTTTCCAGGATGGATCTGGTTGGTGAAATATCGTCTGCGATAGTGTCTCCCCCGATGGTGTTTCCACCTTGTCGTGGTGGGGGAGCTTGAGTTTCTCAATGACCCTGAGAGCTATGCCGGCGGTAGCGTAGCTAACAGCAGGGCCTCCTAAGCCGGACAGGTCAAAGGGTATGGAACAGACAACGAGAAACACCCTGGTCCTCCAGGTTGGGGGTTGAAGCGTGGGGTTAACATCCCCACCTTTGTAAAAACCATTTTTGTTACGAAACAGATACATGAGCCTCGAATTTGGACTGACTTATCTGGACAACTGACCTTGGAACGTTAAAGGACTTTTGAGATTTGGAACATGGAATGTACGGACACTATATCGAGCTGGAGCGGCCGAAGAACTAACCCGGGAGCTGGTTGAATATCAAATGGATATAACAGCAATTCAAGAAATAAGGTGGCCAGGAGAGGGTACTTTAGAGCAAAATGGAATTAATGCAATATATGGAGGAAACACCCACAATAAACATGAATTAGGAACAGGATTTGTCATCAAAAAAGAGTTATGGGGGAACGTTTTAAACTGTAAAGCTGTTAATGACAGGATTAGTAAATTACGAATAAAAGGTAAATGGAAAAATATAACGATGATTAATGTACATGCACCTACTGAAGGAGAAAGACGATGATATTAAAGAAGACTTTGATAATGATCTGGAAGATGTCATAGAAGAAACCCCCAAACGGGACATCCTAATTGTGCTGGGAGACTTCAATGCAAAAATAGGTAGAGAGCAAACTAATAAAAAAGTGGCCGGTATGGAAAGCTTACATACAACTTCAAATAATAATGGATGGAGAGTCATCAACCTGGCAGAAGCCAAAGGACTGCAGATTAGCAGTACCAGACTACAATGAAAGGATATACATAAACAAACTTGGAAATCATGTGACAAGAGAACCTATAATCAAATAGATCACATTTTAATTAACAACAGAAATATATCAAACATACAGCAAGATAGAAGTTATAGAGGAGCTGAGTGCCACAGTGACCACTTCCTCGTTGGAGCAAAATTTAAAATAAAACTTAAGAGAGCTTTCTATACTAAATTACAAAGATTACACCCAACATATAACAGAGAAAACCTACAAGAAATTACAGTCAAAGAGAAATTTACAGATGAAATAAAATGTAAACTTGAAACTCTGCAAAACCCTTTGGAGGAAAGCGTTGACCAAACTTGGTTGAACATCAAGAATACAATTCAATCTACCGCAGAAGAATGTCTCGGTGTGTTAACCACGCATAGAAAGAACAGATGGTTCAATCAAAAATGTGAAGAATCAGTCATTAGGAAAATGAATGCCAGACATTTATGATTAAATGACATCAACAACATCCAAAAGGAAGAGCATTATAGAAATGAATGTAAAGAGGCTACAAAAATAGTCCGACAGGCAGAAGCGATAATATATGAGTAATATAATCAAAGATATGGAAACTAATCACCAGAAAAATGAATCCAGAAAGTTTTTTAAAGAACTGAAGATCAATGAAACGAGGGCACCAACAAAACACATATGGTTTAAAAGACAAAAATGGGAATATGATAAATACCAATGAGGAAATGTGCAACACATGGAAAGAATATTTTGTTGAATTACTAAATTGTGAAGCTCCAAGTAACACTTTCCCACAGGAAGAGGTTCTAACATGTGAACCACAAATTGAAGAACCTACATTTGAAGAAATCCTATATGTAATCACACGACTTAAAAACAATAAGGCAACTGGGACTGATGGAATTGCTACTGAATTTATAAAGGCAGGTGGCCATGCATTACATCTAAAGCTATACGAACTAATAATAAAAATCTGGAGGACAGAAGAATTACCCCATGACTGGAAAGAGTCATTATTGATACCTATCTTTAAGAAAGGAGACAAGTTCCAATGTGAAAATTATAGAGGAATATCACTACTGTCCACAAGCTATAAGATACTATCCGCAGTATTACTAAATAGACTAAAACCATATTCAGAAGACATATTAGGTGACTACCAGGCGGGTTTTAGACAAAACAGATCAACAATAGATCAGATATTTATCTTACGACAAATAGCCGAGAAAAATTGGGAATATAAAAGAGATCTCCATAACATTTTTGTGGATTTTAAAAAGGCTTATGATAGTGTCCATAGGAATAGTCTATGGAATGCTATGCAGGAATTTGGAATACCAAGGAAGTTAATCAACATGACCAGACTATGCATGGAAGATACTTATAATATAGTAACATATAAAGGCAGGAAATCATACCCTTTCCAAATAACATCTGGCTTGAAACAGGGTGATGCACTATCGCCGCTACTCTTCAATCTGGCTCTAGAGAAAGTTGTAAGGAAGGTAAAGGAGGAATGTGATATTGGAGGAACATCCAAGCTGCTTGGTTATGCAGATGATTTAGATATTATAGGGCAAAGTGAACAAAAGACATTGGAAATATTGACTCACTTAAAGGAAAAAGCCCAACAGATGGGGCTGGTTATCAACCAAGATAAGACAGAATATATGGTAATTTCAAGAGACGGAATGGCTAAAAACTCTGGCCACATACAAATAGATAATATGACCATTAAAAGAACGGAAACATACAAATACCTGGGTACAATCTTCAACTGCTCCAACATCATAAGGGAAGAAATACAAACTAGAATCAACTCTGGAAATAAGATATACTATGCACTACAACATCTACTAAAATCAAATGCGCTATCTCGTAACACCAAAATCACAATATACAAAACACTGATCAGACCAGTTGTGCTGTATGGCTCTGAAACCTGGAGTACAACGAAAGGAGACGAAGCCTTGTTACAAACCTTTGAGAACAAAATTTTAAGACGCATCTTTGGACCCATTAGGGATACACAAAGTGGAGAGTGGAAAAGAAGAAGGTAACAAAGACATTTATGATCTGTTTAAGTCCCCGCTAATCACTGGTATCATGAAGGCTAATAGACTACAATGGCTGGGGCATATAGAAAGAATGGAAGATAATAGGGAAACAAAACTCGCTTACACTCAGGAAATAAATGACCGTAGACCCCGAGGTAGACCAAGAAGACGGTGGAGAGATAATACATATACAGACCTACAAGCACTTGGAATCAATAACTGGCAAGAGACGGTCCACCAGAGAGACGAATGGAGACGGATTGTATCTGCAGCAAAGAACCTCAATGGCTGGGAACGCTGAAGAAGAAGAAGAAGAAGAAGAAGAAGAAGAAGAAGAAGAAGAAGAAGAAGAAGAAGAAGAAGAAGAAGAAGAAGAAGAAGAAGAAGAAGAAGAAGAAGAAGAAGATAGTGTCTAAACTGTCTAGTGACTGCAGTAGTCTTCTGTCTTCCCTTTTGCTCTTCTTTGGATTGCTGACGATGTGAAAATGGCCAGAGTGTTCCTTTTTTGGATTTTTTTCTTGTGTGTTGTTTTCTTGTGTGTTTCTATCTTCTTGTGTGTTTATTTGATTATTGACAGTTTGTGTCAGTTCCAATTCTTTTCTGAGTAGGAGTTTCTCGCACGACAGGCGAGACATCTTTTTGTCTTTATCACCACTTGCCGCTGCTGTTAGTGTTAATTTTTTATCGTTATTTTTTTTTTAAAGTTAAAGAACATTGTGTTAATAAAGTTAAAATGAAAATGATAAAGATTCTCAAAAGGTGATCTGGTACATTATGTGTTAATTGGTTCAGAAATATCTTGATTCTTTCCTTGTTTCTCAAGCGAAGCCCGAAGCCTTCAACTATGTTATCAGGTTTGGTAGGATTGTCAGTCATGATGTTGCTTTGTTAAATTTATTTTATGTTTTCATTTGATGTGTTCACTGGGCATATATGAATATATTATTCTTTCCTTGGCCTTGTACTGGCCGGACAAAAATTTAACTAATCATTGTTTATTGTCATGACATCGAAAAGAGAAAATAATTTATATACTTTCAAGGAAAAGTAGAAAACTGCGTTATAAAATTCTCATACTTTTAAAATAAAGCAATTATTTTTACACAAATTTTAAAGAATACTTACAATTCTTATCTCTTTATTTAAAGGAAATATACTCATTGTTAATTACTATAAACAATTTATAATAGATTAGGATAAATGCTACAATTATGTAAATCGTGTAATACAGTTATACTACTATTAGTAATGCCCCTTGAAATAACTGTTATGTTTTAATGTCCATCCAACTTCATCATGTTCCTCTTGTACCTTGCGGTGTCGAGGTGAAGCATAAACAGCGGGAGAGTGCCCGCTTATGGGCTTCATGTATCGATATTCCCATGGACTCTCTTATTCCCTCCGTCCATCGATTACTTGGTCGTCACTTCTTAGTTTTTCTACGAGCAGTATGAAGATCCCCTGCCGGCTTGCTAGGCCAGTAATGTCCATTTCTTATATTCTAAATAAATGTCTACCTTGTAATGTGGTTTCATTTCGTAGAAAAACAATGTGTATTCCGCCCGTGTTTTGCCGGGGCCCATACGGGAGAGCAAAGAATAGTAACAGTGTTGCCTACCATGCACGTTGTAAGACGCGACTAAGGAGGATATGGTTGCGACACTGTGAGCTGTGAGTTTCGCGTGGAACGCTTTTACATCTGTTCGCTGGTTGTTTTTAGCGTGAACTGCATGTTCGAAACGATGGCGGCCGGCTGTTGCTGGATTGACTGGTTTGCCTTTTCGGCTCACGAGTGCATTTTTCAAGAGACTCCTGGGGGTCACTGCTGGAGCTACGGAATTCGCGTTTTGTGCTGCGCTTTCGGCTGGTCGTCCTGTGGAGGAAGACCGAGCCATGTGGGATAAAACCCGGGTCAATGAAGTCTTTCTGGTGACTGCCGTTTCCATTGACGATGAACTGTATTTTTCATGCAGGACTTTTGTGTTGGCATTCTGGCGGCGGCGTTATGCACAGTGTACCTGAGCGGGCTATTGGCTTGCCGATACTCCTGTCTATTCCATTGTTCACTTTGGACAGCGAGGAGCATTTTGTGTGATATTCACTGGCACAGGAACGGAGCAATATGGGGACGACCCATTGATGTGAAGTTGGAACCACGACTAACGACTAACAATGTGCATTCACAGTGAGCATTGTGTGTTTTCTTTTACATATACAAATACAGCAAGATCCCAGACATCAAATGCAGCAAGATTCTATAATTGTTTGTGTAATGACTGCATACTATTTATTATTCTCTACATTAATACTCTGCAGACATTACATGCGGTTTGAATTCCAAAATTTCATATGAATAGGAATTGTAGGTATCCTATTGAGACATTAAGTTTTTGTTGTCAGAAGCTACAATCAAACGTTCCTGGTACTATCCATCCATCCATCATGTGCCATGCCGGAAAGCGTGGGCGGTCATGACTCGCCATTTCACTCGATCACCAGAGTCGTGGATCAGCTAAGTGTTCCTGTCTTGGCTATGCCATGTGGCCAAGCCATACAGATATTTACTAGTCCTATAGTGTGAGTTATTTCTCTTGGAACAATGAGTCCATTCATCTGTATTAGATCTCAAATTTATGGACACAAATATGTCGTTAGAATGTTCCACAATATGCAAGAAAGCTTGTCTTTTTCAATTGTAATTACGCTTTCAGCACGGAAGCCGAGCTGGCGTAGTGGCTAGATGCTCGCCTGTCGGCTCGGTGGTCATGAGTTCGAATCTGTATCGGGTCGGTATTTTACAATGGATCTGGCCTCCCAGGTCGTCCCTGGCTGATGAAGGCTAGTCGTCGCAACCTCCTTTGTTTTGCGTCATTGTGTTCTGTAAAACTGCACTACTTCGTGTTATTTTATATTGTTTACATTTCTACAGCTTTACCGCAGACAAGCAAGGAAACATCTAATGGCAGTGGAAATGAGATTTCTGATGGACAGACAAGAATGAGAATATCCTTCAAGGAACAAATGAAAAACATAGAAAAGTTAAACGCAAACAGTCCAGTTTTTTTTTATTTTTTAATCATGGCACGATGAAACATAAACTTAAAACTATTGACCACTAGAAAACTTGACGGGAAAAGAAGATGTGGAAACGAAGAGATATATGCCAGGATGGCTTAGCGGAATTGAGACAAAAACAGTGATCCGGCCATAGACTCTGGCGACGGTGTGAGATGGCGAACCAAGACTGCCTAAGTGTATTAGCATTGCACGGATAGTTATATTCCTAATGTGTACCACTGTCCTCTATCAATCATTCTTAGTATTATTGCCATCATTTATGTTTACCAACTTTAGTTTCACTTGTTCCTTTCCATCCAAAGAATACCCCACAGATATACAGGAGTGTACACTACAAAAATGTATTAATATGATCGTCAAGAACCAGTATTTAAAATGAGAGCTATTTAGGCTCATAGATCATGCATTTACATATTTACAATACTCATCATGTGGGTAAATGAACAAGCACATTTTCCTTTTTTGTCATCGGGGATTGGGAAATATTACCACAGCCAGGGACAAAAGTTCACCCAACTACCCAGCACACAAGGAGGCGAGACCTCATAGGTCAAAGATCTTTGTCATCTTCAACAGCCAGCGAAGAGTTTCAATACTATGGTACCAGTTGCAAGCTGATTGTCTGTCCGTCTTGCTTTACTTCTGAGTGACGACTGTCGACCAGATCCTCTGACCACCCTTACTGTTGCATTCTCTCTATATTATGATAGTCTATCTATTCGTCTGCATTATTCACGTGCTCCCAGAGGACCTTCACCACATCTGCCTTATCATACATCACATCACCCCTTAATCATGCGGCACCAGTCAATCTGCCTGTCTGTTAATTTCCAACCACACCAGAGTGTCCTGGAGAAAAGATCCAGCGAATGCTCACAACCCGCGACCTCTGAATCGATGCATGCCATTCTGCACGAAGCATGCCAGTCTTCACCTTTACCAGCATGCTTTGTGAATCAGTTACAGTAATGACATGCGTATACAGTTTGTTCTCCAACCAGCGGAAAGCTGCAGTAACCGCCTCCACCTCCATTTTCAGAAATTCAAATTGAAACGCTGAAGATGTGGATATACAGAAGAATAGGCCGCATTTGACTGAAACAAAATCAACTAATACAGAGGTTCTAGAGAGGCTGGGAATAAAAAGAGAGTTAATGATAGAAATAAAAAAAAGAGACACCTTAAATACTTCGACCACATTAACAACATGTTGGCACTTTGGTTAAAACAAAAATGGACGAGATGAAGGCAGGCGAGCCGGATCTGCCACTTCGTGTTTTATATTTAAACATCATCATTATGTGCCATGTCGATAAGAGTAGGAGGTCATGTTTCACCATCTCACACCATCACCAGAGTGATCTCGGTCCTGTGTGTTCTGGATCAACTCTGATGATGATATTCCTCCATGCCACCGTCTTAGTCCATCCAGCATTATTTCTCTCTGTCTGCCTCTGCTTCTTTACTCGCTGATCTGTCCAGTCGTCACGATGTTTTCCAACACCTCTCTTATGATCACATGATCACATGATCAAAGAAAGCTGTTTGTATCTTCTTGAATAATTGCATATAATTGTCTACTTTCATTAGACTCTTCCAGGCAACCATTACTGATTTTGCTTGAACTATTCTACTCTTAATCTCTAATGGCGAACTTCTAAACTAAACTTACCTCCTCCTTCTTTCTTTCTTCTTCTGCCCGTTCTCCCCTGTTGGGGCTTAGGCCTTAACAAAATCACGAACTACGCCCGTAACATCTCCCCACGAAGCCGGCAAATGTGTATATACTCATCTCTTTTACACAGCCGTATATTTGTATTGTACGTTAGTCAGGTCATAGTAGATATGACTGAGCTACCTTATGACAGTAGACGGTACTACCTGCTGTCTGTCAGCGCCGGATGTTGTTGGTCAGGTCTTAGTAGATATGACTGAGCTATCTTATGACAATAGACGGTACTACCTGCTTTCTGTCAGAGCCGGATGTTGACTCGACACCCCACATTGTGCCAGCGGTTTCGGGCGGAGGAGCGCAATTGGGAGGGTACAAGCGTTACCCCGGTGCGAAGAAATGCAACCTAAAGAATAAATGTCACGGCAGGACAGACCAGGTCCCAAGCCTTGATTGGCAGCTGGTCTAGGATCAAGGAAGTTATGAAAAGGAGAAGAGGCAGGGAAGACCAAGCAAGAAGATGCTGGATAGTTTAACTTCATGGCATGGAGGAACTTAAGCATCATACATTACTGCAAGCATACGAGACACAAGGACAGCCATTATTACGAAAGCCCCACGGTGTGCTATTGGCGGATAGGCATGTTACAATGGACATATAGGCAATTAATGGTAAACATTGGAGTTCTGGGGAGCGGAAGTAGTGTAGTAGCTAGACGTTCATCCGCTGGCACGGTGGTAATGAGATCTGGACGCGGCAGTAATATGGGTGACTAGACGTTCATCCACTGGCACAATGGTCAAGAATTCGAATCCGCATCGTTGACCTGGGCTACCTGGATGAGTAAAAGGACATGTCTTGGGAAGTAAATGGTAGCTTTTGTGATACCCACCTCATCATCCACCCAGTGTCGGGTGGGCTATAAACATGGATTTAGCTTGTG
>JACEFZ010000478.1:0-46302 GCA_014155875.1 Cepaea nemoralis
CTCCTTATGGTAAACCTTTTTTTTAGGTTTCCCTGTTGTTCCAAGGGATATTCCCTGCCCTCGCTGGTTCCCACTTCTGTCTCCACTGCAACTGCCATTGTCATGAGGTGAGCTGCCTTGTCTCCGGGTCTCTCTTCGTATTTCCGCAAGAGATTGATATGGAAAATCTTCGACTTTCCCCGGATCCGGATCTGATAGTTGGTTCTGGATATTACCCTTTCCACGGGAAATGGTCCTTGCCAACCTATCTCCAGTTTGTTGTTTCCCGTTGGGAGTAGCAACAAGACTTTATCTCCCACCTCTAGAGATCTTTCTTTAGGACCTACGGTTGTAGTAAGCCGCATGTCTTTTCCTGGCCTTTTTCAAGTTTTGATTTGCCAGAGTCCATCCCTTGTGGAGTTTTTCTTTCAGTTCCTCCACGTATTTATAGGATGAGATCACTTCTTCTGACGTCCCCTCTTCAGTTCAACTCCTCAACATGGCTTCCAACGGTCCTTTGATTGGACGACCAAACAGCAACGTAGCGGGTGGTAGTCCTGTTGAGCCATGAGGAACTTCCCGATAGGCAAAGAGTGCTGCTGGGATATATTCATCCCACCTATCAGGTTTTTCCTGCGCTAGTTTCCTGAGCATTGTCATCAACGTGCCGTTGAAACGCTCTACTTGTCCATTGGCTTGAGGGTGGTAAGGGCTGGTATGTATGTGGTTAGAGTGAAACACCCTAAATACCTCCTCCATGAGTTTTCCACAAAACTGAGATCCATTGTCCGTCAGAATTTGATCCGGAAAGCCTAATCTGGTAAAGGCCTCCAGCAGTGCGTCCGCCACTCTTTTCGAGTCAATCGTGGTCAACGGTATAGCCTCACCCCACATTGTACAGCAATCCACCATTGTGAGTATATACATGTTCCTCTTCCTAGTCCTGGGAAGTGGACCCACGATATCGATGGCTACCCTCTCGAAAGGAGAGTTCATTATGGCATCTCACCCAACACCACCGGTGCTGTCCAGTGTTTCGGTGCCACCCTCTGGCACTCAGGGCATGACTTCACATACCGACGCACATCATCTGTCATTCCCGGCCAATAGTAGTGGCAGGAAATCCGCTGCATGGTGGCGGCAATACCCATGTGTCCACTAAAGGAGATGGTATGCCCCATATGAAGAATCTGGGACCGGTGAGCTTTCGGGACGACCAACTGACCGTATAGGTTGTCTCCCCTTCCTGCTCTCCTGTAGAGTATCCTATTCTTCATGTAGTACTGCCCCCGTCCTGGTGGATCAGCACTTTTCTGCAGCTTTTTGTAGCAAGGACGTAAAGTATCATCCTCACTCTGGGCAGTTCGTAGCTCCCCCGGCATTGGGTTAGTCACAATTGCGTCTGCCTCTTCCGTTTTCGCCTGAGAGCGAGTCTGCATTGCTCCCATATGAATTGGCTCCCTGGGCATTCCCAGAAAGACATACCGGCAACCTAGGATGACTGGAAAAATGGGATCGGTCAATACAGCGGCCTTGATGGTGCCGGTGACGTACCTTGACCGAATCTCCACATTAGCAATAGGCAACTTCATGGTTACAGCACTCTTCTGTGCAGGCTGTATATCCAAGGTTTCACCTGTGAATTGTTCTGGATGTACCAGATCCGCAGAAATCACGGCCTCCCCGTCCAGTCCTGTGTCGTATAAACACTCCACTTGACGACCGTTAACCTCTACCAATTCCACTACAGGTGGTTTTTCCTGGTCTGGAGTCTCTTCCTCGGTCTCAACCTGTTCGGTGGGCTCCATCCTTAGGTTTTCCTGAGCACACGACGAACTGAGTGTCTCCTGACTTTTCCCTGCATTCAATAGCATTGTGCGTGTTTGACTTGCATTGGTTGCACCATTTCCCTGTCCTAGATTTTCTATTGTCGGACTTGAGTGAGCTCTCCTGGTGGCGAGCTTCCTTGTTGACCTTGGCATTTTCCGTGACAACCTCCTTGGAAGTCACTTGACATGCTGCAAAGTGAGGGTTCTTAGCCTTCGATTTGCAGTCCCTCGTATTGTGAGAGGGTGACTTACAAATTGAACACCACTTCTCCGACCACGGTCGTTTAGGTGTAGAGCTTGAAGTGCTCTTGCTTCCCTCCTTCTTCTTCTCTGAACTATCCTCTGATTTTTGCACATAAGGTTCCCACTTTTTTGTTCCTGAGTTTTTGGCTTTCTTCTTGTCATGTTTCTCTTGACTTTTGGAGTTGGTGGAAAAGGTTTCCCCTGCCTCCCCATGTACCTCGACGAACCGTTCTGCTAATTTATTCACGAGGTCAATACGTTCCGCTCCTTGTTCTCCCAGGAACGTCCTGAGAGGTTTAGACATTTGCTTCTTCAGCTGGTCGACCACCATGAGCTCTTCCAGACTCTCATAGTCATGTGCGAACCCAGCCAAATCCATCCACTTATGGAGATAAGATTTTAGACGCAAACTGTAGGCGGCAAACAACTCCCCCGGCTCTCGTTTCGCTGCTCGAAATTTTTTCCGGTAGGTATGTGACGTAACCTCGAATCGTTTCAGCAGAGCCGTCTTTAACTCGTCATAATTGTTCTCATGTCCTGGTGGCAGGCGAGTATAAACCTCGTATCCGGTCCCGCGTAATCCCTGGGATAGCTTAAGATTCCATTTGTTACGCTCCAGACCCATAGCAACTGACATAGCCTCGAAGCGTTGAAGGTACTGGTCAATCTTCTCTTTGTCCTCCTCGTAGACCGCTAAAGGAAACTTCATAGCATGGTACCCATGTCCACCTACTGGTGTTGATCCTGGGATGGAGGAACCTCCAACTGCTCCCTCAGTTTCTCCATTAGATTGACTCTTGAGCTCGAGTTCCCGCATCCGGTACTCGTGCTCCCTTTTCTGTGCTTCCTGTTCAGCTTCTAATTTCCTAGCTATTTGCTCAGCTTCAAATTTCCTAGCTGCTTGCTCAGCTTCCAATTTCTTAGCTGCTTGCTCAGCTTCCAATTTCTTAGCTGCTTGTTCCAACTCCATCCTTCTCAATTCCAGCTCGGCCTTTCGATCTTCCCGTTCAGCTTGACGATACTCTCTCTCCACTTCCTGTATGTAATCCGTTAGAGCAGAACCCGCCAATCCCATTTCTTCCCCCTTTGCCTTTAATTCTGCTGTGCTAAGTTTAGGGGTGGCCATTATACAGAGAGGTAAGCTAGCAGGTCTAGTACAATATAACTGCAAATTACTATACCGATATATGAACAAGTACTATAAATCTAGATATTACCACACACAGCACATTCACTCAGTGACAAGAGTAGAATCAGGACCACAGACCTATGCAGACGTGTGAAGTGTGAACAGGTAAGATATTAATTAGTCCTAACCCCTATCCACATTCACTCTAGCTGGATTCTCCAAAATGATATCTCCCTCTTATAACTAAGGATCCCGTGTCAAAAGACCCCGTTGTCAGAAGATCCCACTGTCAAAGGTTCCTGCTTGCAGGAGATCTCGCTGTCCAAGGATTCCGTTTACGGGAGATCCCGCTGTCCAAAGATCACGTTTACGAGAGATCCCGCTGTCCAAAGATCACGTTTACGAGCCCCCAATAATGTCGTGTCCTCCTTTACAATGTCGTCCCTGGAGTGAAGAGAGTCGACACTCACATTATAATATTTTTTTTCCCTCTCAATATTCTGGAGAATCCACCAGCTTCCGTCCAACACACTCCATCAGCCTATGGACACCTTTTCCTATCACTCTCTCACTGTCGTACTATGCCCCCTCTCATACTTCCCAACGCAACATACTCAACAACTCTCGCTTCTAGAAATTAATAGAGATTAATTTATTAAACGAAAAGTGTAACGTGTATGAGACGTGTATGCGAAGAAAATGTGTGACGTGTTCTATAAAGTGTGTAGAATCGGACTCTCAGACCACAACCCAGTCAGCTAATCCCAGCAAGGATAGACCACAGCACGTTACGTCAGAACATGTACATCTCACCCAGTGCCGAAACCATCTTGCCGGATACTGCTTTGCCTCTGTAGACCTCTGGTAATCCAATTTCATGATCATCCGAAATAGACACCGGTGGTATTAACAGTTAATCATGGACCGGTTGCACCCTACACAATGTCCGTTCCTATCTATCCTTAAAAAAAAACTGCACAAGTCCTTTGTAGTGTGTACACAGTTATTAATGTTAATTGTTAATGGACTTGATCCTCACTCGTGTCTATCTAGCCTCAAGTATCATGTCTTGTGTTCTATTACACGAGATTATATCACACTAGGCAACTATTAGACTTAGTGTTCTCAGTTAGTTACTACTGTCTGATGCTGTGTGGTGCATCAGTAATCATCACTCTCTTTGGTGAATCAACTTTCTTCTAGCTTTAGTTACGTTCTGTATGCAACTTTATTGATTGTTGAACTGGTGTTCTTCCGAATGGGATTTGATTCTTTCCCAAAAACTTGTTGAGTTTCCTTGGATCTGGTAGGGAACCTAGGATAGAAACAACACATCTGGTGATAGTACTAGTCACTGATCCTTTCGGCTGAGTGTAAGCCTATCGCCTTGCTTAATGATCTTTAGCTAACTAGACTTAGTCATAGAGCAGATTAGCTACCCACCTAGAGCCGAATCAGGCTATGACAAGAAGACCCATACAGAGTGCAAAACCCCAGCGGGCAAGTTCCCCGTCTCCCAATTATCCATCAGTACTCTATTCTTAACTAGCAGAGCTAATATCACTATTCTACTCTAACTAGTTTCCACTAACAGTGCTAATCATCACACTATAGTTTAACAAGGCCACAGTCTATATTAATTAGAACGAATATATTATAATAGGTTATACCTTACAGCACTGCAGTTTACACTAAATTACATCTAATGGTAGCCATACAGGCTCGTGTAAACTAAATCAAATATCTCCTTCACACGTTAGATGTTCTAACTGCTGCAGTGACAAGCATGTCTGCCTAAATCCACATTTTCAAGTCCCCCTAGTTGGTCCCAACTCGGGTTTATATGGCAAACTACCAAAGTTGGCCACGTGACGTTATCCTTTATGCCCCCACACAGGTGGCACATTGGCAGATCATCCCCTGTCAGGGATCCATCCCCCCTCTGGCTCCCTCCATGTTAGATTTGTCATCACTGCTTGAGACATCCAAAACAAGCCAGCGAGTTCCTGTATACCCCCAACAACAGTTGCAAATAACCCGTCAATCTTCTCGATGTTCCGGAAACCAAGAATTGACATATGTACTGTTACTTCCGTGCTAAGTACTTCCGTTTTCCCTCTGATATGTTTATGACTTGTCAAAGTGATATATGATTCAGCACACTCACTTCCTCTATACCTCTGCCACTGTTTAATTTAGTCCGACAGGTGATGGCCAACATCCGATTGCCACTATGACCCCACTGCTTCCATTTGTATTCAAATGTTGACAAACTGTCACGGCGCTGCCGGGATCTGTCTCCATCACCACCAAATGTTCCAAATCCGTTTGAGATGTACACGTGCAGCTACAAATATCGTCCTGGGATTTTGACATCCGCTTTGTTTTTTTTTTCAGTTAGTAAAAATAGTTGTCGCTGGCAGATCGTCCGCTTAATCAGAAAATCTCTATAATAATCAACTGGTTAAACACACGGTTTTATTTTGTGACAGCAGTCATCATCATCATCATCATCATCATCATCATCATCATCATCATCATCATCATCATCATCATCATCATCATCATCATCATCATCATCATCATCATCATCATCATCATCATCATCATTATGTGCCATGCCGGTAAGCATGGGCGCTCATGTCTCGCCATCTCACTTAATCACCAGACTTGTGGATCAGCTTAGTGTGCTTGTCTTGACCACGCATCGTGGTCAAGCCATCTAGGTATTTACTTCTCTGTCTTCCTGTTGTTCTTTTCCGCTCAGTCTTTGCTAGTTTCACCAAGTTCTCCAATTTATTTCTTCTCATAACTGATAAAAAAAATGTTGACTGCCTAGGCCTAATTTCTGTAATCAGTTTACGATGTTCATTTGTTTCTTGTAGGACTTGCAGCAGTCAATTTGAGCTTATTGATATCTATATAGAGCTTTTCCTCCAACGAGCGGGTGTTGGCCAAAACAGATTTCTCTGTTCTGCTTCCGCTTGTCACGCCTCCATCAAATGTTTAGGTGACACCTTAACAGTTCTGCGGTTACATTAATCAATATTGTAAATGATAAGACAGCGTAAATAGAAAAAAGTAATGACCTTAATATTTTAAATGATAAGAAAACGTACTTAGGTACGTGCACAAATGGCAAAATCTGCTCATGCTTTATGAGTTAATTTAACCCTCCTAGGTTTTAATATATTTAAGAGCTATACAGAACCTGTTTTGCTGTATGGCTGTGAATCTTGGAATATAAATGAACAAATTAGAAAGAGATTGGAAGCAACAGAGATGTGGTTCCTTAGACCAATGTTGCGAATTCCTTATACTGCCAAAGTAACTAACAACCAATGTCTTAAAGAGGCTAACGAAACTACAACATTATATACAACAATAAGAGAGAGACAAACAGCATTATTTTGGGTCATGTGATGAGAAGAGAGGCGCTGGAGAACATCGTGACAACTGGAAAGATCGAGGGGAAGAGAGGCAGAGGCAGACCACGAGAAATGATGCTGGATGGATTGCGACGGTGGCATGAAGGAAAATCAACTGCAGAGTTGATCCAGAAAACCAAAGACCGAGATCTGTGGAGATTAATGAACGCCTACGACAGTCGGCACGGCACTTAATGATGATGAGGTTTTAATAAATGGGGTACATACCGTGTGCAGATGAAGAGTCCGTGCGCAATTTTGAATACCAGTTCCCGAATAACAAAAAGACGACTGGCACTAGCGCTATCACGGTGGCAGCTGACACAAACAGGCGTACTGGCACACGCATCTTCTCCTGTAGTGACCAACAGAAAACTGAAGTTAAAGACACATTGTTATCATAGGCTAATATCGTCTAGTATAGTAGGTATTGCAAACATATAAAGGACCCTGTCTCCGCGCACTGTGGAGTATTGGGTAATTGATTTTAGTCCTACATGTTTACATACAAAGAATTACTAGATGGGTGATGTGGTCAATTTAACACCGTCCCTTTTTCTTCACAGTAAATCTCCTGGAACCCATTTTAGGTAGAGTCGAGCTGGGAGTCCAGGTCAAATCTAAAAATATCCTCGCCTCGATGGGGATTCGAACACATGAACACCAGACCTTAGGCAAACGTGCTTCCCATTATTGTACCACGGCTAATTGTGTAATATAATTCCCAGTTAGGTTAGAATGTCCTCTCTGGGGGCTTGAACTGGAGTACAAACGTTCTCCACATTATTGTACCACGGTTTATTGTGTAATATAATTCCCAGATAGGTTAAAATGTCCTCTCTTGGGGCTTGAACTGGAGTAAATTAAAATATTAAATTTTAGTAAGTAAATAGCTGATTGTATACTAACTAACTATGACAATTCGCTGCACGGGAATGAAAAGAAAACATGTAGAAAATTTCATCTCAATCGGATGGAACGTTATCGAACGCATCAAATACATCCCTACATACATTGTCTTTTATATATATAGATATAATTCCCAGATAGGTTAGAATGTCCTCTCTGGGGGCTTGAACTGGAGTACAAACGTTCTGCACATTATTGTACGAAGGCTAATTGTGTAATATAATTCCCAGTTAGGTTAGAATGTCATCTCTGGGGGATTGAACTGGAGTACAAACGTTCTCCACATTATTGTACCACGGCTAATTGTGTAATATAATTCCCAGATAGGTTAGAATGTCATCTCTGGGGGCTTGAACTGGAATACAAACGTTCTCCACATTATTGTACCACGGCTAATTGTGTAATATAATTCCCAGATAGGTTAGAATGTCCTCTCTGGGGGATTGAACAAACTTTCTCCACATTATTGTACCACGGCTAATTGTGTAATATAATTCCCAGATAGGTTAGAATGTCCTCTCTGGGGGGCTTGAACTGGAGTACAAACGTTCTCCACATTGTTGTACCACAGCTAATAGTGTAATATAATTCCCAAGAGCGTCGCTGTGGTTTGAATGCCCTCTCTTAGTACTTGAACTGGAGTCTTATCCAGAAAATTGCGATTTTCTATGCAATTTCACGTCCAGTAGATTGAATGTTGCTTTCTAAAATAGAAATCAACATTTAAGCTCAACTTAATACCGGTGTAGGGACTGAATTTCTACCTCTTCATTAATGCACCGGAAGTATAAGAGCGAGCGTTTTTATACTTTCGGCCATCCTCACTTCGCAAATGGTGTTAAAAGTTAGTTAGCTGCATATCCTTTACAGGATGTTGCAGTCAATTCAAGTACATTTTCTGCAATATGTGATCTCTTGGCATGTTTACATTCAGTAGTTTGCCATTTCTTTCTGAACGACCCGCAACCATTTGAGTTTATAAAAATCCAACACAAGGCAGTCTGCTGCCAAATCGCCCGCAGCTGTATTTCGAACGTGCTACAGGAAACGCAGAAATGTAGGTGATGCAGTAATCAAATATAGTCAGAAATGTTTATGTTCTTTGACATTATGCACTACAAGTGAGATTGTAAATGAATAGAAAGAAATGAAAGTATTATGCATGTAAATCTTCACACCTCACGTACTCATACGTTACAGTAGTCAATATTTCCCGATTACACCTGTGGGGCCAGGTGGAGAAAGAGGTGGAACAGACTGAGCACCTGTATGAGGAGAGAATGACATGGCGGGGGATCGGTACCTCAAAACTGAGAAGGAAGACCAGGAGAACTTTCAATCAGGTGACATTTGGAACCATCAGCAGTATGACTCTTCGCTGTCTGTTCAACGAAAGGGAATGTACTGAGTGCAGTGATGTCGTGTCTTAGCTCAGTTCAACTCAACTCCCAGACACAATATGTTAATGTGCCTAATGAGCTTCTTCTTCAATGGTCAATGTTTGCTCTATTCCGGAATGGGTCATGAACAGGACGTTTTGCTTGGTTGGCAACTGCCAGTGTAGTAAATCCTTATTAACAGAGTGACTGTTATAAGACGATATGATAGAGCTCGGACATAGAATTAAGATGACGAATTTATAAATTAAATTTAGTTTAGGATAGAATGTGATATAGCAAAGCGCGCCGAAACGCACTAAATATACGTAGAGGAAAATTGGGTAGGAACTAGGAAATGACGATACTTTTGACGACGGAAGACCGTAAGATAGCAACAACAAGCTAGAGAGTTGACTATTTGAAGCTATCAGGGAAAGACATGTTTTAACATCATAGAGTCCGAGAATCCATCTGGACCTAGGTAAAGACTAAGAATAAGAAAATGAGACTACATGCCTGTGAAGAGAAATAAATGTGCAGTCCTGTGAACTAGATAGTTGAAGGAAAGAAAATGGATTTTTAATTTTTTTTAAATGCATAATAAAGGAACATGTATGTGCAGCTGAGTGAGATTTAAACTGATGCATTTTCGTATGTAATATTGACTCCGATGAACTTTTTTTACACCATGTCAGAACAAATAATCCAACAAGCGAATAAACAAAGATGCAAAAGAAATATTCTACATGATCTTGTTGATATTTATTCATGAAATTTGATTCGTTTTATGAAGTTATATTGATAGAAACAGCTTGAAGGGAATGAACACCAAGTTCTGCTACTAAAGGTCACTGGTTTCTTGAACGGTTCTCGACTACAGCAGATCTATATTGGGTTAGCGAAGCTGTTGGACTGTTACATCTTGACAGTATTGAACATCTCACTTGTCAGCAAACTGTTGCTTGTTGTTACTATCATCGTCCTCGTCGTCATCGTGTGCCACGCTAATAAGAATAGCCATATTACACAATCGGATCAGATCTTTGTTATGTCTCGATTATGCCATGTAGCCAAGCCATTCAGATATGTATCTCTTCGTACTTCCCTTATTATTTACGAATCTAGATTGTCAGATATCTCGAAGCCCACAAGTTATGTCTTCGTATAAAGTGCCCACAAAATTGTTTGTTTTTCTAATTAGCGTGTTAGTTCTGTGGCGTGGTATTCCGAGGGTGCGAACACACTCGTACATGTACAAACCTTTAAACTGGACCAACTAGACAGTCTACCCACAGCAGGAATTGCCGATGAAGTTGGCTAGTGGAAAAGAGCTTTGGGAAGTATGATATCAGGTCCCTATAGAAAATCAGTTAGACACTACAGTGGAGCAGAGATTTGAAGAGTATACTGTACGTTGTCAGTGTTTAATTATAACTCAATAGATGGTCTGTTTATCCCGGCCACCTATTCTCTGCTATAAACAATAAAAAGTAAATTTTGCCAAGTGCTCTGTCATACAAGCAAACAACAGAAACACAAATAAGCACACAACTTTCATTCACTAACTAATGTCTGATGGTTGACATAACGAAATCCTGTACAGCAGTAAACATGTATTGGAAGTAAAAGAAAACTGCAATTGTATTTTTGGTTTAGCAAGTACGCTATCGTGTAATGAAACCACTTAAACTATGACAACAAAGATTGTAGTAATGAATCTAGGATGCTAATTCTGGTGTACTAAACACTGAATGTGCATCCTGATATAAATCATGCCACATGCAATGACTAAACAACAAGGATTAGTAACATAAATTTGCAGTAAGATGAAATGGTGAAACCAGCCTTGATGATGGGAGAGATTCAAGTAGGGATGGCAATCTTCCTCCGATTGCTGACGGTGATGGTAGATTCCCTTTCTTAGGTGATGGTAGATTCAGGATCCCAAATTGAATGTATTTCAAATGCACTTAGCAAAGGATAGTAGAGGTTCTTTACTGATGAGTGTAATATGTCTCTCAACATGATCCCATGAAATAATGATGTTATGATGATCAAATTAGGTACACCACCTGTCAGCACCATGTGACAGCAGGTCGTACATGATCGATTCTGGTTTTGTGATCAATAATGTCCGTTCTTCGCTTCAGTCAATTTCTCATAAGTATTGGTGGAATCATACAAAAAAGTCCCAACTTAAGGACCAGTCATTATAAAGTACTCACTTCCTGGAACCATTCAGATTGACAGGATTGGTGGTTCGGAACCGTCTGGTTTGCGAGCTAGACAATAGTCGTGCGAACTAGCATTAAATTGTTCTTATGAGTTGTGTAAAATTATGGACTCTCGACATTAAGGCTGGAAATATACAACACGACAAACATCGGCATAAGCGACTGCTTCAAAAATGTTCTTTCTACATCTTTGAAGGAACTGCCCTCTGCTCATAAGGCTTTATTGTCCTGTGCATCATCCAAGGATCTACCTGCCCGTGAGCTTATTTAATTTATTTAATTCATGAACTAGAAAAGCGAAGAAACAAATAACCCGCATCCAGGGCGTCCTAGCTTGTGTTTGAATGTACCACTCTATACCCAGGTAGGTTAACACAAATGATAAAAGTTAGCAGCCCTCGTAATCTGTCTAAGTTTGGTGCACTTAAAATACAGAAACCACAGGGAAGTGGACCTGAAAGAGATCATAACCAGAAGACACAAGCGTTCCCCTGACCACACTCGCGCCCCATCTAGGCACTACCACACGGTGAATTAATACAAACATGGGATTACTGGTCACGCTGGCAAAAATGCATTTAAGATAGCCATGTGTCTCTGTGGCGGGCACCGTAAAAACTGACTATGCTTTAAGTGCGCCGGTCGATTGTTGCAGAGGGGTATTTCAAACCCAGATAACCCCCGGGAAGGTTAACCCGGTCAACAAATGCCCGCAGAAGTCGGATGTGTCGGCCTAACGGCGCAAGAACGCAGCTCTGCTGTAAACAGGCACAACGCAATCACATCCGAAAAAAAAACTCCGGATGAACGAAGAAGAAGTAGAAGAAACCCAGATAACTAACACTAGCCAGGTGTGGCCAATAAGTGAAGTCTGCTAAGTCTCTTCGCGCTGTGCCCTCGGGTAACTTATTAATATTAAAAAGCTAAGACATGCATACATCTTGCAAACCATTCCCAGTATTATATTATACACATAATAGTAGCAACTAATATTATATTACGATAACAAATATTGCTAACACGTATGGTTAATATATCAAAAAATATGGTGTTTGTCCATCAAGAATGATGATATTCATTCCATTAATTTCATCCAGTGGGGTTGAAAGTTTGGAGCCGTGAGTTCTGAGATGGCTGGTAAGGACTACTTAGGCTCTGAATGTTTTTTTGACAATGTCGGCAAAGAATGCTTGATGTTCCAGGAGGAGGATCTCCTGCTGTGGTTTTTTGTCCAGCCCTTTTTTCACAGCTTTTGCAGTCCTGTTTGCTTTACAAGTGACTACACCATTGCATAATGATGTACGCCTTTAATTTCGATCTTTGGCAGCAGTCTCCCAAGTGGCGTGATAAATTCCAAAAGCTTTTAGTGAAATCTTCAGTGTGTCTTTGAAGCATTTCCTCTGGCCGCCTATGGACCGTTTGCCACAGGGAGCCTGGGATCTGGCATGCCAGTCAAGTGTCCAGCCCAGCGAATCTGAATCTTCATTAGTAGAGTGTGAATAGTGGCCATGGAAGCTCTTTCTAAGACTTCAGTTATTTACTCCTGCTATCAACTGCCTGTCTTTTCCAGTCAGTCTGTATGAGTGTCTGTGTGATGTAGTTACCTCGCTTAACGTCCAATGAGAGAGAGAGAGAGAGAGAGAGAGAGAGAGAGAGAGAGAGAGAGAGAGAGAGAGAGAGAGAGAGAGAGAGAGAGAGAGAGAGAGAGAGTCTCCGGTATTTCATCACAAGTGCAACGAATGGCAATAGCCAACTAAATATTATTAAGAAAGTATGTCCGTGAAAAGCGCAGATCTCTGAATTGAAACTCAGCTCATAATCTGCTCCGTGGAATTAGAAATTGGCATTTCAATCACCAATACAGTAGGCTTTGAACTATACATGTGACAATTCCATAGCTAGGAATCAGATGGGTAACCTTTGTGTATATATATATATATATATATATATATATATATATATATATATATATATATATATATATGCCGGTCTCCCTGGCTGAGGGGTTAGCAGCTTTCTCCGTAACCCCGAATACTCTCGTGGTTGACGTGAGCGCACGAGAACTTGAAGGGGTTCGAGTCGCGCCAGTGACTTATGAGAGTATGGAGCCGGTCGCTCAGAAAGTCGTGGCGTGCTGAAGAGCGTAAACCTAGCCTAGGAATCAACATACAGCTGAAAGATGCTGGTGTTGACCGCAATATCCTGAAACAGGATGGAAACGAGAAAAAAAAAATTTATATATGTGTGTGTGTGTGTGTGTGTGTGTGCGCGCGCGCGCGCACGCGCGTGTGCATGTGTGTGTGTGTGTGTGTGTGTGTGTGTGCATATAGTTGTTTGAGTGCTGACGAAGGCTTTGGCCGCAATGTCCAATTTGTCACTTGTGATCCTTTTCTAGTAAAACTTATTGATTCTGCTTCTGATGTTTGTTAATTCACTCCATTGAATTAGAAGACTTGTAATATAAGAATATGATCTAATTCTGTCATTTGTCTCGGTGGTCATGGTTTCAATCCGCATTGGGGTGGATTAGAATTGTAAAAACTGACCAGGGCTCCCTGCATAAAATTGGTACCGGGGCAGATCTTGGGAAGTCAAGGCTGTCGGTACGATACTGGCCTAGTCACACACTGAGAGCCGATAGGTTGATAAAAATGTGTGTCTAGCACCATATGCACAATGCCCCTTACGGCGTTCAGCGGAGTCCTTTACTTTATCTTTACTTGTTACTGTAATTTGTTCTAGCTTGAATCATGAAAGTGGGTCGAGATATGATAAACGTGAAACGTGGCAGCGAAGAGCACCAAAGATTGTTTGTTCTCTTGAGCAGGTGCCGTTAATCCACCATAGCCTTGCGAATTCTACAAGACTACTTAGCCTTGCACAAATTATGAGCGGCACAGGAACTGACGTCAAGGAAAGGAAATAAACAAGAGGAGTGCCGTGATCATGTAACGCCAAGCTCCCCTTCCCTACTTTTCCCCCATCAACACACAAGCCATGACGTGAGATTGCCTCAGTTGGCGTGGTAACGGAAATTAGCACCGACTGCATCGTGTGTAGTTAGACGTTAGTTTCATGTTTTTCAGGTCGTCGCACTCAACCCCAGAATTTATTGGCTGTGTATGATTTACTGGGTAAATTTACGTTCAGTAATTTATCATTGCTTTTTTTTTTTAAACGGTCGTCGCTCATACCAGCCTAAGGTTGATTTCAAACCCTCGTTTGAACACCCATCATCACACAAGCCATGACCAGGGTTGCCACTTTTTGTTGACAAAAAATATCTAGAAACGGTCCAAACAACATCCATAAATATCTAGATTTCGTTGGAAAGTATCTAGGAAAAATATTGAGCAAGATTGAGAAAGTAAGAAATTACATATGTATTGATGTGACTGCCGGTCTCTCTGGCGAAGGGCTTTACGCCAACCATTACCGATGCATTATCGGTTCCAATTCCAGCCTAATTCTTCAAGTTTAAATGTTTACTGACCAAAAGTTTCTTCAGTGACTGGACTATGCTTTTTGCATCACACTCTTCCAAGTGAACTAGTCCAAGAAATGTAGAAACTACTTTGTCTGTGTTGTTGCTATAATATATAACACATGTACCAAGCACTTTCGGAACCGAAATGTCATTCGATTCGTCTAATAATAAAATATATTTATTTGTAGAAATATAACTAATCAAATCTTCTTCAAAGTGAGAAAACAAAGTACTCCTGATCATATTTGTACACTTGCTGCGATGCATTTTCACGTCCTTTGGCATTTTACTGTCAGAAATGGTGTTTTTAAACAAATCAATTAAATGGTCACAGTTCACAATTGCACAATGACAACTTAAAAAACATTGCGACAGATCCTTCAACTTTTGATGATTAATTACTCTGTGTAGTTCTGAAAACAAATGTCAACGGTGGCATATCCCTAAATGGCACTGCATTTTTATGTTTTTTAGTCTCTGCATGTTTCTTCAAGTCTTGTATTTTCGCTTTCATTTCACACTCGCAGTACTTACAACGAGCCTTAGTTGCATCTCTATGAATTGACATTACCCAATCTTTAATAATATCTTAATCCAATCTCTTACCCAATCTTTAATATCATCTCTTATATTTCTATAATGAGAAATGTAAACGATGATATAAACAGGGAGCTATATGAAGCCCTAAATATCAGCGGTCATGACATACCAGAAATTCGATATGCTGATGATACAGGTTCTTCAAGAAACAAATGAAGATCGTAAATTGATTAGAGAAATTAGACGTAGACAGTCAAAATTTTTTGGGCATGTTATGAGAAGAAATGGATTGGAGAACTTGGTGACGACTGGTAAGATCGAGGGGAACAGACCAAGGGGAAGACCTTGAAGCAAGTACCTGGATGGCTTGGCCTTGTGGCATGATCGAGACAGAAACACGGAGCTGATCCACGACTCTGGTGATGGCAGAACATGACCGCCCACGCTTACCGGCATGGCACATTATGGATGGATGATACAGTATTACTATCCACATCACAGAATGGCATAGAAAACCTAATAGCCTCAACCCAATTGAACAGTGAAAATCACAACTTATATTTTAACATAGCAAAAACAAAGATAATGCATACAGACAAAACTACTATGGAGACAGAAATATACGTTAATGGGTAAAAATTGGAGGTGGTGGAAAATTTTGAATATCTTGGGTCACTGATTACCAACAAGGGTGACACAGTGATAGAAATTAAACGGCGACTATCAATTGCTCTTCAAAGACTAAAACAACTTAATAAATTATGGAGTGGGACAGACAGAACTACAAAAATTAGACTTTTAAGAGCATGCATCTTTCCCATTGCAACATACGCCTGTGAGAATTGGACACTTACTAAACAAGCTGAGCAGCGCATAAATGCCTTTGAATATAAATGTTATAGACGAGTTCTAAGAATATCTTGGGTAAAGAAAAGAACAAATGCATCCATACTTCAAGAATTGAATATTGAAGAAGGTTGGCTATTAAAGACGATAAAACAAACAAAATTAAAATATTTTGGTCACTTGAAACGTCACGATAGTTTGGAGAGAACAATAATGGAGGTGTATATGCATGGGAAGAGAGTGTGATAGCGCCAGACCAACGAATTTTGGTTTGGTCGATCTCGAGTTAAAAACCTGGCAACGCCGGAAACGCCACTTGAAAAAAAGGGACCGGGGTCCATTTTTCCTTGTAGCAGCCAGCGGTGTGAAGGCAGGCGCTGGGGCCCTGTGTAGTTTTGTGGCCAGCCCGCCTTGAGACGAGAGATGTGTGGTTTCCCATGTGTTCGTCAGTGAACAAACTATGTCAGAAGAAAAAGCTGAGTGGCTGACTAGTTAGTGTCAGCGGGCCTGGGTTCTTGGTGGGATAGTAAATTGTGTCACAACTTTTGTGTTTATGTCGCGTCTTGGGGTTTATGTTGTGTAACCTATGTTTTTGTAGTGTCTTATTGTTGTCTGTGCAGTGTGGCTTGTGTCAAAGTTCTTTATTGTGTCAGTCTAACCAGCCATTGTTTGGAACACCTGTGTTGTGGTACTTGGTATACCCTGTTGTCTTAAGTGTCCTGATTGGTTAGGGGCCACCCTTGGTTGATGTTTGATATATGCAGTTGTCTGTTGTATCTGTAATTGAACATCCCTTATTGAATGCTTTATTCAATATGTTTGAACACAAATTGTCACCAAAATTTGTAGTTGTTGATAAATAAAGAGCTATTTTTGTACTGTCTTTAATTTGTTTGTTTAGTCTCTTTTAGTTTTTACAACCACTATTTCTACCACAATCTAACACCTTAATCCATTGCCTGGGTCTCAAATATGACAGTTATTGTCCAGAGTTGAGGCTCCTGTCTGAGATCTCGTATATCTTCTTATCTAATTACTATCCTCTTTTTTTTGTCGGTTGAGGCGGTGTGAGGTTCTCTCTCTCTTTACTATTTTTCTTCTTTGGCCGTAACGAAGTCAGAACTACTCTTTACCTCTTAGCACCGTAGTGAAGGAAGCATCAGTCTTTATGATTGTCTCCCTTTGTCTTTTACCATCGACTACAAAATGGCGACCCCGACGAGATATAGTGGCAGCCTTTGAATTTTTATGTTAGAATTGTCTTAGTATCTAGTGATTGTTTTGTGTCATAGGTCAGTGTTTATGTTTGTGGTGTCCATTGTCTTTGAGTTGTGACATTAGAACCCAGGTTTGCTGCTGAGATGCCCCAGGCATTCCTGTACAAGAGAGGAGACCCCTGTATAGTGAGTGGGCTCAGATAAATTGCCTCCTAGTACACTTTCATTGTATCCTATCCAGAGCAAGGATGGCTCTGTCTTCAACGTTAGGGACCGTAGTTCCCCTCCCAGTTGGTGCCCCTGACGTCACAGGGCCCACTGGTGAAGTCAGGTACGTAGTTGCACCTGTGAAGATAGAAGTTCCTTGTTTTGGCCAGAAAAGTGGGCCAACTGTTGAGAAGTATGTGAGGAAGGTGAGATCTGCCTGGAGGGCTGGTGCGGTGTGCGATGAAGATAAAGTGGACATTATTTGTGAAAGTGTTGCTCCCAGTGTGTGGGCGGAACTTGAACTTAGGTCAGCTTGTAATGACCCTGAAGAGATGCTGCAGACCATTCAGCAGGTGTATGGAGAGCAGCGCAGCATGGTGGAACTTGCTGCAGCTTTCTTCCAAGTAACACAAGATGCTGGGGAATCCATCATGGATTTCTCTCACCGGGTCCACAAAGCTTTTCGTTTGGTGCTGGAAGCACAGAGAAAGAGGGGCATGGTTGCTTGGGATCCAGTGATCCTAAGAGACTGGTTTGTTGCAAAACTACATAATGTTCTCAGCAGGAGAATGGCAGAGGAGAGGATATCGCATGACCCGTCAGTGACTTTCCTTTGTGTTAGAGACTTGGCCATGCGATGGGCTGGTGTGTCATTAGCTCCAGAAGTCTGTACATACCAATATGTAGAACGTCAAGATTACAGTTCAGAGAGGTGGCCTAATGCCAGTGGTCGAGTGTCAAGGGGTCCAGCATGATGATGTGGTGGTGGAGGAACTTCGAGCTGAAGCTAGGTCGGATGAGAGCCTTAGCTGATTCGTTGCTGCAGCCCAAGGTACAACGCAAGAGGTGCAATGTTTGTCGAAGCCGCACACACCTCCAGAACAGGTGTCTGAAGAGAGGGGTTAGTGTTATTCAGAACCCCCCTGGAGTCAATTGTAGCGAAGCATTTGCCAGCGTAAGCCACCGAGACCAGCAGGGCCTTAAGCGACAACAGAGTCCGCCCCAGGTTGATTCCTTCTAAAGGATCAGCCCCAGCAGTTCAGGTGGGTGCAGTGTCAACTTCTGATAGCCGGATGGTTATGTGTGGCAACCAGAGAAATTCTTTCGCAGGAAGAGGCGGAGGAGGAGGGGACGATGGAAGTCTCCTGGTGTCAGTGTGGTCGACCAGTTAGAAGGTGTCAGAAATGTGACAGGTGGACCGTGTATTGTGACTGGTATGGGCCAAAATGTTCTGCATACCAATATGTCATCTCGTGACTTTGTGCAAAAGGGGATTGTGAAAGACCACCAGCAAGAACTTTTGCCCGTTAGACATGGTTGTGAAAGATAGAGACTGTTTTCATCTGTTTAGGAATTCCAGTCTTTTGGATTGACAGCCTTAGTGTAGTTAGTTAATTAGCAGATATGTTTTGCTGTCTTTATGTATTATCATTACAGGTAGATGGTGTCATTTGATGACATGTTTTTCTTTTAGAGTGCAAGAACACCAGGCAGACCAGGTGAAAGGGGTGGTTCTGTTGTTCATATGGTGTTGTCATTACCATCATGTCCAGTAAGAGAATATATTCCAGGGTGAATTCATGAGGTGGTATATTATTGAGATAACAATGTTTTGTTGGCCCTGTATGGGGTGTTCCTTTGTGTTTATATCTAGGTTATAGGTGACACAGGATGGAATGTTCTTTTTAGTGTAAGGGTACAGTGTTAGAAGCACAAACCACCCAGGTATCTCATTAGCTGCAGGAAGCTTATATTTGATCCGAAGAGACAAATGGTATTATTTTTAAATACATTTTGTGTTGAATTTACAGAGTTAAGATGAGATCACAGGTGACTTTATATTTTTTTTTTGTTGGCATTTTGATGATGATTTATGTCTAGATGTTAGTAATTGCTTGCTTGATTACTATTTTTTATTTTTGTGGTCACTGAAAAGGAATTAATTTTTTTTTGGAACTTTGCATTAACTTTTAAAGAGATAGTTGGGGTGAGGAGATATGATGGTCCATTCCTTTTGATGGGACGTCAAAAAAGTAAGGGGTTGGATATGTGATAGCGCCAGACCAACGAATTTTGGTTTGGTCTATCTCGAGTTAAAAACCTGGCCACGCCGGAAACGCCACTTGAAAAAAAGGGACCGGGGTCCATTTTCCTTGTAGCAGCCGGCGGTGTGAAGGCAGGTGCTGGGGCCCTGTGTAGTTTTGTGGCCAGCCCGCCTTGAGACGAGAGATGTGTGGTTTCCCATGTGTTCGTCAGTGAACAAACTATGTCAGAAGAAAAAGCTAAGCGGCTGACTAGTGTAGTGGCAAGCCTGGGTTCTTGGTGGGATAGTAAATTGTGTCACAACTTTTTGTTTATGTCGCGTCTTGGGGTTTATGTTGTGTAACCTATGTTTTTGTAGTGTCTTATTGTTGTCTGTGCAGTGTGGCTTGTGTCAAAGTTCTTTATTGTGTCAGTCTAACCAGCCATTGTTTGGAACACCTGTGTTGTGGTACTTGGTATACCCTGTTGTCTTAAGTGTCCTGATTGGTTAGGGGCCACCCTTGGTTGATGTTTGATATATGCAGTTGTCTGTTGTATCTGTAATTGAACATCCCTTATTGAATGCTTTATTCAATGTGTTTGAACACAAATTGTCACCAAAATTTGTAGTTGTTGATAAATAAAGAGCTATTTTTGTACTGTCTTTAATTTGTTTGTTTAGTCTCTTTTAGTTTTTACAACCACTATTTCTACCACAATCTAACACCTTAATCCATTGCCTGGGTCTCAAATATGACAGTTATTGTCCAGAGTTGAGGCTCCTGTCTGAGATCTCGTATATCTTCTTATCTAATTACTATCCTCTTTTTTTTTGTCGGTTGAGGCGGTGTGAGGTTCTCTCTCTTTTTACTATTTTTCTTCTTTGGCCGTAACGAAGTCAGAACTACTCTTTACCTCTTAGCACCGTAGTGAAGGAAGCATCAGTCTTTATGATTGTCTCCCTTTGTCTTTTACCATCGACTACAAGAGGAAGAGGAAGGCCAAAGAGAAGATGGGTGCAGGATGTAGCGGATGATCTCCAGATGGGTGTATCAGACGCGGGACATCTTGCTTATGATCGAGAGGTGTCCGGAAGGTTGTTATGGCAGCGAGGTTCTGCAAAGGACATGCTACTGAATGAATGAATCTTTAATTATGTCATCCTGCAGGCACTCTTTCTGAAATGTTTGTTTATATTGCATTTACTTTTGGCTTATTGAAAGATTTGTTCAAAGTGGAAGACACATATGAAGGCGAGCAATTACCAAAAAAAAAAAAAAAAATCACATGAAAAAGAATCGTCGGCACCACAGCAATAATTCGCAACACGATGAATTTACAGTTCAAATAATGTTATTATAATTTATGCGTCCTTTTACTCATTACCGGAGGGTTGCCAGATTGTTGAGCGTTGAACCAAGTCAGTTCAAAGTTTAAATAATGGCAGTTACCATAATTTACGCGCGTCCAGACCAAACATAAAATGGGTAAATGCACCGAAAGAAAAGTAATATCTAGATTCTAGAAAGTATTCAAAATATCCGACTCCAAATGGAAAGTATCTAGAATTGCATCCAGCATCCAAACGTCTGAAAACGGTATCCAGACGCCGGCAAAAACATCTAGATCTGGATATAAAATATCTAGAATGACAACTATGGCCATGACGTGAGATTGTCTCAGTTGGCGTTGCAACGGAAATTAGCACCGACTGCACCCGTGTGTAGTTAGACGTTAGTTTCATGTCTTTCAGGTCGTCGCACTCAACCCCAGAATTTATTGGCTGTGTATGATTTACTGGGTAAATTTACGTTCAGTAATATATCATTGCTTTTTTTTTTTAAACGGTCGTCGCTCATACCAGCCTATGGTTGATTTCAAACCCACGTTTCAAAATGTCCGATAATTGTGAAACTAGGTTCACTAACCCTGAAACCACAGACGGGAAAATCTGTATAGCATATAACGCTGGATATCCCAGACAACAAGCTACTATATCCTCAATGCGTTAGGAGGGAGGGTGTTCAGGTATTGTAATCACTTACGTAATTAACGTTCGGGGTTACTCTTGGGCTAGCCAAAATGTGAATGAATGAATTTGCCTAAACTGCATCACACACAAGAAAATAGACACAGTAGATGGAGAAGTCACTAAACATGAAGCAGACCTGCGAGTGACTGATTTTGTTAAAGTATCCCAGACAACAGACCACTGTTTTCTCTATACTTTAGGAAGTAGGGTGGTCAGGTACGTTAATCATTTACGTAATTAACGTTCGGGGTTACTCTTGGGCATGAATGAATGTGAGCACACTGCAAGACATATAAGAAAATAGTCACACAAGATGAAGAAGTCACTAACAATGAATCACGTGCTTGGGTGGCAAGAGATAAAATGGCACCAAGCATTTAATAATTGTAAATAAAATTAACAAACATAAGCTGTAAATTTATGAACTTTTAACAATGTTTCATTAAAGTAGCAATCAGTTAAACTTTGGTTAAATCACCTCAATTAAAACAAGGTTGTTCATGCACTACTTGACCTGGGACACATAAACCGAACAATCGAAAAGACATATACTTCTGTCCGAGTTTCATTTTATTGTTTTGAACACGAGTTTCATCAAGTGAATTCCGTTGCACTGTTTCGTCAAGCCTATTGCTTAGTTTATCCGATTTCGACAAACATTGTTTCAGACTTGAATATGAGTTTTATCTTATTGTATTCGATTCGAGTTTCATTTTATTGCCACGGATAAAATGTTCACCGTATCGTCTTGGACCAAGTGTCATCGTATTTTCTGAAGCTTCTTGGCTAAGAACATTTTATTTCCTTAATTATCCAAATTTCTGCGGGCATTATTTCTGTATTGAAAGTACTCGTTCATAGACTATGACACTGTGCTATGCGATAACGTAGCATGTGCATAGCACCTAATGAATTTCTACCTCTCCTTTGTTCTTGTTTCGGTGAGTGTGTCACCCTTAGCGATGCACCAGGAAGGTCAGCGTGTCCGATTTCGGCATGCATTTATGTAAGGTTTGCATTCTCTAGACCAGTGGTTTTCAACCTTTTTTGGCCCGTGCCCCCCTTCACCATATTTTCAGAACGTCATTCCCCCCCCCCCCCCATTTCCTATCAAACATTTGGCCCGTGGCTCCTTTCACCGTATTTTCAAAACATCATTCCCCCTTTCATATTTTCTATCTAAAAATCCTCCCACCCCTACACAGTATACGTAAAATTGGAAGGTAAATTTAATAGCATATACTAAAACAAGTCTAGACATCCACATAAAACATGATTTGTGGGTCTACTTACTTTATAAAATGAATTTTAGAAGGATGAAATGTACATAACTGTAAAGTATGAAGGGAAAAACAATATCAAGTAATCGGTTCTTGTATTAACGCGATATTGAAATGGTCTTCATCCCCCCCCCCCCCCCTGGAAACCCTAAAATTTCCCCCTTGGGGGGAATTCCCCACCGGTTGAGAACCACTGCTCTAGACATATTCCAGCCAAAGTAATACAAGACCGTGGATGGATTATCTTTTGTAACGAGTTTTGCCAGAAAGGTGACCTTACTACCTACTCTTTGAGATTTCTAACTGTCGTGGGATTTTTAAAGTGCATAACGCGCACACGAGACCTTCTGGTTGTTGTCGTTCGCCGAGTAGCTTAGGCATCCAATCTCACTACCCAACTGATCAAGGTGCGATATTAGATACCAGCGTTTCTTGGGGAATATGTCAGGCCCTTTGATGGGATCGAACCCAGTAGCTTCTGAGTCTGAGAGTGGACACCGTAACTTCTCAGCTCCACCATCCGATGGATGTTATCAGCGGCGAGATAGTTGTTTGTTTACTATAATGCTTCACATATCATATAATACAACTCTTCTTTCTCTGATATCCGTGTCACATCTGCTATCGTCTGTTATTACAAAATCAAGATAGTAGAAACATTTAACCTCTACTATTCCATTCCTATTTATTAGTAGTTGTAAATATACGTTTACACCGGGCTGCCAATTATCACAATCTTCCTCTTTATTAGATGTAGTAGAAGTAGTTGTTGTACGGTTCCAACTTTACAGCAACAAGACGCCCCGCAGTATCACCGACAAACGACACGAAATGCTCACCATTGTGCCTGATGAACTTGTGAAGGGAACAGTTGTTTCGGCAAGCCAAATCGCCAGAGCACCGACCAAGGGCCTTCCTTCAACTGAATGTGCAATTCATTGTCGAGGAGACAGATATGCAACAAACACAGCCCGCACGAGCATTATCGTATAAAGTGGCCACCCGGCATGCCGGAAATACAGACGTCCTCCATTTTCAGAATCAGTTTAATTTCCCCACAGTCTCAGTTGACACAACACAGAAAAACACCCTGAATGAAATTCACAGCTAATATTGTCGTACCAAGCACTCAACCCAGTTTCTGGACGACGACACGGGGTCCTCCAAGTCTAAACATTGTGAAAATGCACTAGTAAACAGTGCCAGGAGACAATCAATTCTTCATGTTCTTGTCGGCCCGACTGCCTATCCGTCATATCTTTATTAGATTGTAACACCCAACCATATTCACGAATGATGATGTTACATGTTTATAAGGACTGATCGCTATCAAGCTGCATCATATTTATATGTAAGGTTAATAATGGATCTGCCATATGTTTTCAACCTAATAGCTCAATGAACGTGCAAGGCAACAAAGACAGAAAATAATATTTAGTTAGTTGTTCTAGCATGACACATGAAAGGAAACGAGATATGAAAAAAAAATATGTAGCAGCGAGGAGCGCCATTGCTTGGTTGTCTTTAGGACAGCAGGTGTCATTAATCATGATTGCTGCACGAGTAATTAACGGCACTGCCCACGGAAGAACTGGTACCAGAGAAACGAAATAAGCAAGATGGCTTTTTATGAATTACACAGACATTCTCCCTTCTCAAAAGCAACGGGGTTGGTTGCTAATGATGAACGAACAGATAATGATAGTCTCAGATACTGCTGAGGAATGTAAGGTGCCAGACACTCGTATATCCTCAGGAGGATCTTAGGCATATTTTTAGGCCTTGGTGAACGGAGGAATAAGTGTCCAGTCTTTCCTCTCTCCTTCTCATGGCGAGTGCAGGCAATCGAACCCTCATCCGACCTCACTCATGACATTGTCGGTGCAACTTCAAAAATGAGACACCATCTCGCCCGCTACACATATAAATATATAAATCCATCCACAAAATTTACTTTTTGAAATTCCATTGACATAGGAAACAATGTATATTTTTGAATAATTTCACATTGATTATATTTTACAGTTCTATCTTGCTTTTTCTAATTGTAAAGTCATAGAAGATCAGGTTCTCAAAACAACGCTTTTGGCAGGTCGCTCTATGGACAGAAGCGAAGCTGTATGGGGTAAAACGCGGTACAATGAAGACGATCCATTTGCCTTTCAACTCTCTTTATAACCATTATGATGATACGAACAAATCTACGACACACAGACCGACAGACCGAGAGACCGACAGACAGACAGACAGACCGAGAGACCGACCGACAGACAGACAGACAGACAGACAGACAGGCAGGCAGACAGACCGACCGACCGACCGACAGACGGACGGACGGACGGACGGACGGATGGACGGACGGACAGGTTTACAGTGAATGTCGAAGAAGTAAGTGCAGCTGATAACAGATGGCTGAACCTGAGCGAGAGAGATGTTTTGGGACGAGCAATTATTTCAATAAAACATTTATAATAAACAATGAAGAGCTGATGGGCGTTTGGGGAACATCTCCTCCACTTCCTCGTTTTCTCACCACATCTGCATGGGCAATTATTGCACTTCAGATTATTGCAAATTAATTGCAAGTAAATGGATGACAGCCTGAAGGTTATTGCGGATTAAATAGGCTAATCACAAAAAGAGTAATGAAATGCTGGATGGCTTAAAAACAAAACCTGACCGAATAATGAATATGCAGCAACGGGGAAAGAAAAATGGGCTAGAACCATATTCCCGAGACACCCCAATGAATACTTGCTACTTGACATATTACCGATACATCTCAAGATCTGCAGTACTTTACTTGTTTACGTTACTTATCATATTCTCGATACACTTCAAGATTTGTAGTATCCTTTAATTCAGGCCGCGGGTAGTCATGTTACGGTCCGCGGAGTGAGAAACGACGATGTGGACGAAGCTGTAGCACGCTTGCTTGTTTACTTTAATGTAACAAAAAAAAATTATGTGCTTGGCCCGGCAGGAAATATTATTTCTGAAATTTGGCCCGCCTGCTGACAAGGTTGGCCACCTCTGCTTTAATTGCTTACGTTACTTATCATATTCTTGATACACATCAAGATTTGTAGAGTCCTTTAATTGCTTACGTTATTTATCATATTCTTGATACACCTCAAGATTTCCAAAAGTGTTATTTACTTATTTACATTAGTTATCAAATGCCCGATCCTCCCCAAGCCGTGTAGAAAGAAAAAAAAACAACAACAACCAAAAACCGTGGTTTTCTTTACAGACCAGGATGCTTAACGTAAGTAGTAGAGACTAGAGAAGAGATGGTGATATTAGAAAAGAAGTTTTTGTGGCACTAGGGCGAAACTACATGGAAAGACATGAAGTGAAATGCTTTCAATCAATCAATCAGGTGCCTTCTCCGCAATGAAGGTTGGCTGCAATGGATCTTCAACACTGTCTATCTCTTGCCTTGACTGTACATTCTGTCAGGCTGATGTTCGTCCATCTCTTGATGTTATCCTCCCACTTGTATCGTTGTCTACCTCTTGCTCGCTTGCCTCAACCTTACCTTCCAGTATGGTTTTTATAAGAGTACCATTTCTTTTAACGTGGCCAAAATATTTCACTTGTCTCCTCTTTATTTATTTCATCAACTCTCTCTTCATTCCCAGTTTTTCTAGGGCCTCTGCATTTGACTGTTTTTGTTTCCATGAAATACGACCTATTCGTCTGTATATCCACATCTCCAGGGCTTCTATGCGACTTTCTAGTTGCTTGTTCAATGTCCAGGATTCGGCGCCATACAGTAGCGTTGACTATACGTAGCATTTGACAGTTCTCATTTTTAATGCGTTATTAATCTCTCTAGATGTTAATACTGATTTCATGCCGTTGAAAGCATTTTTGGCCATTCCCGTTCTCTTTTTGATTTCCGTTTAACTTCTGCCATCATCTGTTATTATATGTTAAAGATAAGATAAACTTGTTACTTGTTCTAGTATCTGCCCGTTTACTGTGATGTTCATTGATGACCTTTCCTTTTCACTGCTAATTATCATAGTTTTTGTTTTTTGGATGTTAATATCTAAGCCACATTCTGCACTGTTCCTGTTTACCTCTTCCACTAGGTCTTGCAACTCTTGCTCACTTTCTGCTAGTAATACGGTATCGTCAGCATATCTAAGATTGTTTATGATTCTTCCATTGATGCTGAGTCCAGGCATTTCAGCTTGTTTAAAAATTCTTTCTGTGTATAGGTTGAAGAGGCTTGGGGACAGTACACATCCCTGCCGTACTCCTCTTTTCATCTCTATAGGTGACGAATAGTTATTACCGAATCTAACAGACGCCACTTGTTCCCAGTATAAGTTACTAATAAGTCTGATGTCCTTTCCGTCTACTCCTATATCTTGAAGGCACGTAATTAGTCGTTCATGTTGTACTCTATCAAAAGCTTTCTTGTAGTCTATAAAACAAACATATATACTTTTTTGAACTTCTATATATTTTTCAATTAACTTTGGCAAAACACAAATACCGACATACAATGATTTGCTAAAATCATTGTCGACAGGACGCATATGGTGGGGATAAAAGGCCGATAAACGATTCATGTGAGGAGTAACTGAGTAAACAAAGATTGGAATGCATTAGGTACAAACCAGAGATCGTCCCAAAAAGAAAATATTCATATCCTGACGTAAATGACAAATAGGAGAAGAGAAAATTAAAGAGATTTCACCACTTAACTGCTAAATGACATGAGAGAAATATGAGGCTTTATGAAAGATTTTAAATGACAATGTTACGATACTTTGTAAACAAGGTGGCGGGCGGACACAAAAGTAATGATGTGATAACATGATGAGGCACATCTCTATCACTGTACCAGACGTCACATAATATAATAACAACGGATATTATGTCTTATGGTGGTGCACACGATACAGTATTAATTTTAAACATTTTCAGGTGTGTTTGTATGTAGATAGAGAGAGATACAGAGAGAGAGAGAGAGAGAGAGAGAGAGAGAGAGAGAGAGAGAGAGAGAGAGAGGTAGTGAGGCGAGGAAGACAGAGAGGGCGAGAGAGAGTTGCAGAGAGGGAGAAGGAAGGAGAAAGGAGAGCAAAACAGAGAGAAATAGGGAGGGAGGGAGACAGAGAGATAGATAAATAAAGAGAGAGAGAGAGGGAGAGAGAGAGAGAGAGAGAGAGAGAGAGAGAGAGAGAGAGAGAGAGAGAGAGAGAGAGAGAGAGAAATGCGGCGAATATTACGGACAGATACAAAGAACATGAAAGAATCCATTAACAGAAGCTAGGAATAAACAGGAAAGTACTAAAGGAAATCATGGTTTGACAAGTAACACAGGACACATGAAAGCCTGTTGAAAACCATTTGACTGCAGGGTTGTTAGTGTAGACGTGCAAGAGGGAGAGAACGGTTTAAATTGGAGGGTACCATCAAGAGATGGACAGGAATTATATTAAGGCTGCACCATTTTGACGAGAGACAGTGTGTGCTGGTGACGCACTGTAGCTTACCTTCGTTGTGAAGATATGTGATAGGGACAGAATAATAAACAAGAAATCAATGAGGGCAAGTGGGTGGAAATAAAGCCATAAACATGAGAAGGACGTCAACAAAGTATTGTAAGGGAGACACGTGTTTATTGTTCACAGACTCCAAACAACACTTGGGAGAACGAGGCAGACAGGAGGATATTATAAAAAATATTAAAACATTATAACATTGCTTACATAGACCTCAGATAAATAAATGTTACATTCGTAACAAACAGCCCCAATAGGACCTGAAAAAAAATTAACTGATTATCTACAGGATTTTAAAATGTGCTGTAACAGATTTGATTTATTGACGTTTTTCAGACAGAGGTGTGACTACTACTGTAGCTAATTTGTAATATTGTAATAATTTCCGCCTTCATGTCTTGGGTTTTTATTTCCTTTGTGATAACAACACACGAAGACAAAATGTCTACTCAACTGCAACATCAGAGTAAATGAAATCAATCTGAAACAAATGGATGTATTTAAGTATTTGGGTACTTTAAAACAGCAGATGGAAGATCTACAATCTGATTATATGTCCGTCTCGCCTTTCCTCTGAGCGTCGATCGTCGGCCAGATCCCCTCATCACCCCTTGCTGTCGCATTCTTGCCAGACCATGGTGATCCATTTGCTCATCCGAGGTGTACACATGCTCCCACAAGGCCGCAACCACGTCTGCTTTGTCATGCATCAATACTCCACCAAGTTTTGCTGAGCCAGCCAATCTGTCTGCCTGTTCATTCCCCAGCACACCAGCATGCCCCGGAGAAAAGATCCAGACGATGCTTGTCACCCGTGACTTCCGACGCGAAGCAAGCCACTCTGCACGAAGCCTGCCTGTCCTCACCCTACTCAGCATGCTTTCTGAGTCAGTTACAATCACGATGTCTGCGTGTATCGTATTCGCCATCTAGCAGAAAGTTGCACTGACTGCCTCCACCTCCATTCTTAAGCTAGATGTTGTGGTATCATGTGCCAGGCTCTCCTGCACCAATCGTCGACCATAAGCTTTTGCTAAGAACCCTCAGGCACTTCTCCTACATCTCAACACCTACCCATCTGTGTAGATAATCACATCACCAGAGCGAGCATTATCCTGAATTAGTTGCTGGATTTCCACTTCCGTGGTCCCTGCTGGCCACTCCCTGCACTCCCGGCTTAATGTGATTATAACTCTGCACAAGGCTGACTGCTCCGCTGGCACTCTGACCCACTCCTCTCCTCTCCTAATGTTCTCCAAAGGACACACCTGTCTGATTGTATCCTCCGCCTGAGCCATCCATGATTTCCCTCTTATCAGTCGATGACCCTTAACGGCGTCCAGCGCCTCATGCAACGGGTGATCTGTGTCTGCAGCTACTCTGAGGTATGCCTTCGCCTGCATCACCTTGAGCCTACCTGCGACAGTCGGCAAACCGAGGATATAACGCATACACACAACTGGGGTGTCTCTGGTGCATCCCAGAATTACTCGCATTGCTTCGTTCTGTATGCGCTTTAATTTCACCAGCTGACTCTTTGAGACAGTGAGCAGTCCTAGTCCATAATCAATCACTGAGAGGATCAAGTTCTGGTATAGTGTGAAAAGCATTCTATGCTCTGTGTCCATTGCAGCCATAGTTTTAAGTGCATTGAGTCCCTTTTGAGACCTTGTCACAACCGTCTCCACATGGTCCTTGAAGGACAGGCTCCTGTCAAATGTGATTTCTAGATACTTCAGTTTGTTCGCTCTGCTGGCGCTTCTACCATCTATCGTGAGGGAGGCTTGGGACATCACCTCTCACAATCCTGTTGTCCAGAGAGCACCACAAAACAGCTGCCTTTTCTGGGTGGATGAGAGCACTCATTTCAGTGCACCAGTCAATCACTTTGTCTACTGTCGCCTGTAGCTCCTGGGCTGTTTGCTCCCTATCTCTCCCCTACCTATATGCAAGAATATCATCTGCAAATGTTAGTATCCTTCCAACCCCGGTGCTTCTAGGTTTGCAATCTTGCTCGTATACATATTAAAGAGTACCAGTGAGATTGCTGATCCCTGTGGCAGTTTTCGGGGTTAAAATATGTGGCTCTGAGGTCCATGCACCCAGACGGAGAGCAACCCGACGAGAATGTAGACGGTGCTATCCAGTTCACCAACCAGGGATTGACCCTCTTCTCTATCAGTACGGTCATCAAAATATCATATCGAACTCTATTGTATGCATCCACGAGATCAAGCGCTGCCGCCGTCGTTTCCTGTCTACTCTGGAACCCCTCATAAACATCAAAGGCAAATGTGGCTGCATTTGACCAGGTATCTTTTCGTGGCCTGTAGCTCCCCGGGCCTCTTGGAAGAAGCTTCTCCCTTTCCAAGAACTCTTGCAGCTTGACAGCGACTATCTTCTCTAGAACCTTCCCAAATGTATTTTGAAGGGTGATGATCCTAAAGCCACTAAGCTTTGATTGGTCCTTGAATGGTTTTAGGAGAGGGATGAGATAGCTGTGTACCCAATCCTGCGGTACTGATGCTGTCCTAATGCTCTGGTTAAAGCAGTTGGTCATCTCCTTCAGGTCTGCATCGCTCAAAGCCTTCATGTCGCCATACCTAACCCCATCGGGCCCTGGTGCCGTGTCGTTTGCCTTTTTCAAAATATGTTTAACATCTTCAACCCGTATGATGTCTTCATAATGCATATTCTTCATGGTGCCAGATAATTCCTCTCTAACTGCATCCCTGGTGTCCGCATCATTATGATTGGTCTGCTCTAGAAATCTCTGGAGAAACGCCTTCCCCTTTCTCTGTGTCTGTTGTCAAGCGCACACCATCATCTCTACAAAATGTTCCCACTGTCATAGGCCGATCTTTTCTTTGCATTTGTCTGTGCAGTTTCCAGAAGCAATGTTTTATCACCTCCAATCGCCTTCATGAAACATTCCCATTTTGCGTTTTTGGCCTCTGCAACACAGCGCTTGAAGACATCCACCTTGTTTTTCTTGACATTTTGCGCGGTGTCCACTTCCTCTCGTGAGCTTCGGGGTGTCTGTCGCACTTTCCTTAGCTGCTTCACTGCAGCTCTCTTTGCTTTCCAGGCCTGGTCTACTTCTGGGGTCCACCATGGGGGCTGCAAAAAAGGAGTTTTAACATTCCTGTTGCAAGCCCCCTGTCTGAGGCGTCCAAGAAGGCTATCGGACAACTCTTACCGGAAGGTCTTGCGCGCTCTCCCAGCCTTAACTTTCCTGGACTTAGAAATCAGGACTGAGCATGGCATGTGATCACTCCCATGGTCATTCACAACAGTCCACTTTACATTAAGGACTGATGACTGGGAGACAAGTGCCAAGTCAATAAAAAATTATTAAAATGTATTAAAGATATTTTAGAAGTTACCTCACAGAGAGAACTGGCTGAAACCATTAGAAGAAGACATCTCACATTCTGTGGCCATGTCATGAGAAGTGGAAAGCCGGAGTATGTCGTCACAACGGGAAATTCGGAGAAGAGAAGAAATAAGGGGTGACCAAGAGAAAAGATTCTAGATAGTTTGAGATCACAACATGAAGGAATATCTTTTTTTTTTCTCGCATATCCTATTATAGGACATCGCGGTCAACACCAGCATTTTACCGCTAATGTTGAATTCTTGACAAGATTGCGCTCAGTAGTTTGCCATTCCTTTCTGAGTGGCCGGCTCACATATCCCTAAGTAACGGGCACGGCGAGACCGCTACCGATTCTCGAGCAGCTGCCTTTGCCCACGTGAATAAACGGGATTACGGATAAAGTCTCTAAACCCTGGGCGGCGAGACCGGCGAAGGAACATCAGCATAAAAAAATTATCAACAGTGCACGATAAGAAGGCCGTGGACAAACATGATCACTATTACCACACGATATGGACTATAAGAAGACGTCTTAGGTTGTGTCGAAGCTTCCAGCCAAATCTTCCATAGATTGTTCATACCAAATAACAAGAAGAACGGCACAATACCGGGGAGGAGGGGAAGGGTAGAACAGGAACATATGTAAAATAAGCATACACAGATATGTCAATGCAGGCACACGTCGAATTAAAGAGAGCATTACAATTTAGACAACTGTGGGATAGAATGACTGGGAAACTTCACGACCAGGCCCAGCTCTGAAATACTAAATGATGGTGATTTGGAAAACATTTACAAGAGCTAGAGCTTATTTTAAGGTTTCCTTATAAACTGTATGAAGTGTGGGAACAGTGCGTACGAACAATGGGAAATGTTAAGGGATCCATTCACCAACCAAGCAAAGAAATATTACCAGAGGGAAGCGAAACGGCTAAGATTGATTGATTGATTGATTGATTGATTGATTGATCTAGGAACCTACATCACAGCATTCGGAGCATTCCCATAGGCGCTCCGTCCCCATCCTCAGCAGCCAGAGAAGAGTTCCAACACCAATAGTACCAGTAGCAATCTGATTGTATGTCCGTCTCGCCTTTCTTCTGAGCGTCGAGCGTCGGCCAGATCCCCTCGTCACACCTCGCTGTCTCATTCTTGCCAGACCTTGATGATTTATTTTCTCCTCCTAGGTGTACACGTGCTCCAACAAGGCCGCAACCAGTCTGCCTTGTCATGCATCAATAATCCACCAAGTTTTGCAGAGCTAGCCAATCTGCCCGCCTGTTCATTCCCCAGCATACCAGCATGCCCCGGAGAAAAGATCCAGGCGATGCTTGCCACCCGTGACCTCCGAAGCGAAGCAAGCCACTCTGCACGGAGCATGCCTGTCCTCACCTTCCTCAGCATGCTTTCTGAGTCAGTTACAATTACGATGTGTGTGTGTGGTGTGTATGTGTGTGTGTGTGTGCGCGCGCGCGCGTGTGTGTGTGTGTATGTGTCGTATTCTCGATCCATCTAAGAAAAAATGGTTGCCTGAAGCAATCTCAAAGTTGATGGACAAAAGAAAATAGAGTTAAAGTAACAAACAAGAGTAGGATAAGATAAATAAAGAAATAAGACATAAATATGTGAAGACAGAAGAAAGTTGGTTAAACGAGCAGTGCGAGAAAATTGAATTGTAGTCTATTAAAGATACAAAATATATGCACATCAGTGAGGACACAGAAAGAAAAAAATTACAGTAAACACAAGGTGCTTGAAATCAAAAATAGGAAAGATATTATTGGAGGAAGATGCTGTAATGAAGATGTGGAACGAGTATATAAGAGAATTATATGATGGAGACAGGGAAGAATTAACAGACGAAAGTAACTTAGAAGGTCCATCTATTTTAAAATAAGAAGTCGCTGAAGCTATCAAACATATGAAGAAAGAAATAAAAGCCGGCTCAGATGGAATCACAATAGAAGAATTATATATACTGGGGAAATTTGGAGTTGAAATATTAACCAAAATGTTGAAGGATATTTACAATAGTAGATATCTAATAATATGCTGAAATATGTATTTATCCACCCATCCATCATGTGCCATGCCGATAAGCGTGGGCGGTCATGTTCTGCCATCTCACTCGATCACGAGAGTCGTCGATCAGCTACGTGTTCATGTCTCGATCATGCCATGTGACCAAGCCATCCAGGTATTTACTTCTCGATCTTCCCCTTGGTCTCTTCCCTTCAATCTTGCCAATCGTCACGCCAAGTTCTCCAAGTCATTTCTTCTCATAACATGCCCAACAAATTTTGACTGTCTACGTTAAAGACTCTAATCAGTTTACGATCTTCATTTGCTATACTAAAAAGACCAGGAGCAACTGAATGTGACGATTTTTATACAGTTAACCTCATAAACCATGCCACTAAGCTTCTACTAAGAATTATAATGAAAATAACACGAAAGGCCAGTCTCCTTGGCCAAAAGCTTGCGAACACGGTCAGTGAGCCGCTTACCAGCCTTTCGAAACGCAGCCGCGACCGATTTGTGCAGCAGACCGTGTCGCATTGTGTTATAACGTGTTGGTATGGGATCCAGTCGTTCAGAAAGCAATGGCAAACTACTGAACGTAAAATTTGCCTAGTACAAATGCTGATGTTGACTGCAACGTCCTGCAAGGGATATGCAACATTTAAAAAAAAAAAACACGAAAGAAAATGAAAATGGAAATTATGGAAGAACAGTATGGATTTGTGGAAGGAAAATGTACAAACAAAGCAATATACATATTGATAACACTAATAGAAAGATCCACAGTGTCACAATCCCCTGCAACCGGCAGACATTGGCTGTTGTCTAGAGACCATATATTATGCATCTATAACTGAATAGTGCAGGATGGGTCAGCCAGTTATTCCAGATCATTAACTATGATCAACAACTAGTAGTCACTCGAGAAACACCATTTTGCACACACATAGTTTTATTTCGAAACGAATTCGATGACATTTATTCAGGAACATTCAGAAATGATCTACATATATCTTTTTCACTCCTGTGGAGTACAACACTGCCTTCCACAGGCCTTTATAACACCTCGGTAAATGAACTGTTACGACGAACTTTTAGTTGGACCGAGGATAACCAACTCTCCTGAGTCTATCCCTTTTGGGCCATGTTTTCCTCACTTACCCAAGATTTACTCACTGGGCGAAGTTGCAATGAGTCATTATCATTGTATGAAAGAAATAGAGTATATTAAACCTGTTTTACTATATGGCAGTGAATCTTGGAATGTAAATGAACAAATTAGGAAGAACTAGGAAGAAACAGAGATGTGTTTCCTGAGACGAATGTTGCTAATTCATTGGACTGCCAGAGTAACAAATGACGATTGCCTGACAGAGGTAAATGAAAATAGAACATAATATACAACAATAAGAAAGAGACAAACATCTTTCTTGGGTCATGTGATGAGAAGAACAAATTGATGGGATAGACCTTAGACTTGTAAAACACATATATTGAAAACAACAAGCAGCCATAAAGATTGATAATGAAGTAGATCAATATCAGTCTATTAAGGGAGGTGTGCGTCAGGAATGTGTAATGTCTCCAGATCTTTTTTCCCTGTACAGTGAAAATAGTTTCAGAAATTTAGAAGATATGAAAATAATCATCATTGGAGGAAGAAACACCAATAAAATTAGATATGCAGAGGATACAATATTGATTGCAGACAATGAGCAGGATCTGCAACAGATTGTAGATACGGTTGTTCCACACAGTGAACAACTAGGGTTAACATTAAATTGTAAGAAGACAAAGATTATGCTCGTCACTGAGAAGAATTAAATACTAAAATGTAATATATAAGTAAATGGGAATATTCTTAAGCAAGTGAATCGGTACAATTATATCGGAACAGTCATAAAATCTGATGGGAAATGTCTTGAAGAGATTATAACAAGAATCGCCATGGCGAAGGTAGCCTTTTCTAAGATGGAAAACATACTGACCATTACAAAGGTGTCATTTGCAACGAGAAAAAGAGTATTGAGGGGTTACATAGAACCTGTGTTTTTGTGTGGTTGTGAAGCGAGGACAATGAGCAAACAGGCTGAAAAACTTCTGATGGTGGTGGAAAAGTGGTTTCTGAGGAAAATGCAAAGAATACCATGGACAGACAGAAAAACCAATGACCAAGTCCTACAAGAAATAAATGAAAATATTTAACTGATTATAGAAATTAGACGTAGGCAGTCAACATTTTTTGGTCACGTTATGAGAATAAATAAATTGAAGAACTTGGTGGCAAACTGGCAAGACTGAGGGGAAAAGAAGAAGAGGAAGGCCGAGAGGTAAATACATTAATGGCTTGCTTGACCACATGGTATGATCAAGACAAGAACGCTGAGCTGATCTACGATTCTGGTGATCGAGTGAGATGGAGAGGCATGACCGCCTACGCTTACTGACATGGCATATGGTGATGATGATGATGAGAAGAGTGGCATTAGAGAACACAGTGACAACTGGAAAGATCAAGGGGAAGAGTGGCAGATCGGACCAAGAGAAATGATGATGGATGGACTGAGACGGTGGCATGGGGGTATATCAGCAGCATAGATGACCCTGAACACCAAAGATAGATATGTGAAGATACATGAATGCCTACGCCAAATGGCAAGGCACTTGATGATGATGATGAAGTGTGGTATTGCCAGCCGTTTGTGGTCGCTAAAGAGGTCAGAAGTGTTGAATATATAAAACATAATGCTAAGCTAGTTAGTTAGTTAATTAGTTAGTGAGTTTGTTTGTTAGTTAGTCGACAGATCATCCTCAATGCACATCGAACCATTCAGTCCATAAGTGCTCGGATCCCCTCCTCAGTAAATCCCGCAGCGTGTAGCGGCTAACGACAGGAATTCTGTGTTGGTTTATCAATCTTCTTTGGCTTCCTGCGTAGTGTTCTTGTTCTTGCTAAGCTAGAATTCGAACTTATTTGTTTTCGTTGTATAGGGAGCATATAGTAAGCTATACAGAAAATATACCACACCATTCATAGTAGTAATATAAACACACGGCAAGTGGCAGCCACGACTGCTAGCCGAGCCGGTTGTGACGTACTTGGATTCACCCGGGCTCATAAGTCAACCCAGCTTAAAATGGTACCAGGAAATATCGTGGGAAGTAAAGGCGGCATGTTTAATACTACCACATTATCCATCGAGTGCTGAATGGTCTATACAAATATAGGTCTGGCACCGAATGCCGAAGACGCCTCAGGTAGTATGACAAGTGTCCTTGAACTTGTTTTACTTGTTAATATAAACACACTTCCGCTAAGCTAATGGCACCGTTTTGACAGCGAAGCGTTTCAGTGAACAATAGAGAAGGACATATACTGGGGTGATAGGACAGACAGCAACGGTGGTCAGACAGTCTGGTCATGGGTTGGATGCGCATCCGGACGGATTCGGATTTTAACAATTGACCGGGGCTCCCAGACCGTCACAGCCTAAAATGGGTACCAAGAAATATCTGGAAAGTAAAGTCTGCCGGCGTGACATTGACCACATCACCCAGCGAGTGCTGATTGGTCTATAAAACTATGGGTATAGCACCGCATATCCAGTGCGGCCAAGAGGTGTAGAAGGGTCCTTGACTTAACTTACTCACTTAATAGAAGGGACCAAGACATAGTCCTAAGCTTAATCATCAAACAAGGTAGAAGTCATGACAGCTGCCGAGTCAGATAGCTAAAATTTGCAGTTAATCACTGATACGAAATTCACATATTATCTTCGTTGATATAAATGGACAAAATTACTTGCCAGCCACGCATAATAATCAACAATTAAAAAAGTTAAGCTGCCTCACCCTTTGAATACGCTGACTATGCAATAAACAACAATTGGAACTGTTTAAAGGAAGTCGTAAGAGCCTGGCGATACCAATGCAGAGGATAAATATCGTGATATACCCATGGCACAATACCAGGAAGTAAATACAATAGCCGGCTTCGTGGCTTAGAGGTTATGACTTTTCTCCGTAATCTCGTATACTCTCGTCGGTTAACGTGATGACGGTAAGAATCAGCAGTGGTTCGAATCGCACCAGTAACTTACGGGGTATGTGAGCCGGCCGCTCAGAAAGCAATGGCAAACTACTGAGCGTAATCTTGCCACGAAATCGACATACAGCTGAAAGATGCTGGTGTTGACAGCGATGTCCTGTAAAGGTTATGCACACACACAAAAAAAATACAATAAATAATTGTGAGGAGGTCATTCTTTCCCAAGGAAACAGTCCGATAAGAATTATGGCCTGTTTCCCAGTCTGCACTGGCCCATCAACACCGTATGGTGACGTGTCCACGGAGGCAGCACAACTTACTCAACAGGCACAGCTCTTGGGTGGCCCGGGTCTCCTCAACCGGGTATCAATAATTATCTTGGGAAGTACCGGCAACCGGTCACGTCACACGCCACCTGTCCTCATGCGTTGTCTTTCATTGAGAATGTAGGCCTGAAGCTAAATGTGTGTGTGTGTGTGTGTGTGGGTGTGTGTGTGTGTGTGTGTGTGTGTGTGTGTGTTAGTACGTGAGAAACACCTACTTGCCTATATTCTTACCTATCTACACACAGACACACAAACAACATCCATCTACCCATCCACGCACGCACACAGACACACTGACGGACAGGCAGGCATGTATGTGTACATACATACACACAGACACACATACATAAACACACACACACACACACACACATCACACACACAAAAGCACACACACTCACACAACACATATACGGTACTCCCGTCTGCATTTCATACATTATATGCAAGTCTGTGAGCAAATGTATAACCTACTGTAAAACACGCATTTCGCTACATAGCCAAACTGTTCAACTCACCGATGTTGAATTTGCCACTAACCCATCTATGTAACCGTCGAACACTGAATCCCACTCAACGGAAAACCAGTTGCAGTTGTTGGGTGTTACACGTGTAGACTTTGCTTGTTTAACGCGCGTGAGCACAGAACGAAAGGGAAGCTAGCGATGGTTCCAGACGAGAACACACGAGCACAGACCGAAACTTTCAAAAATAGTTGGCCGTGCATAAACGCGCCACTGTTATATGGAACAGTGCATTGGTTCATCAAGCAGCCCGGAATGACCTAGCAATTTAATCTGGGAAGGGGGTAGGGTACGTGGGCAGACTGCAGAATTAGACATGTTATTAGCTAGTGGAATCTAGGTTACAGTTACCAGCACCGACTATTTTACACCCCGACAGGCAGAGGAACTTCATTCCAGGACTCGTATTACAAGGCTTGTTGGCAGGAATGCCTGGGGTAGCGTCAAATTTAAGTAAGTAAATATAATGCCAGCGTTGTGTCGAAGGGGTTTCGAACACTGTTCGTAACAGACATACACAACACACGTTGTGAGCGTCGGTCGTTCAGAAAGCAATGGCAGACTACTGAACATAAACCTGTGTAGTAAATAACAAACAGCCATACACACATATAGATACATGGGGTGGATTGTGATGTCCTGTAAGGAACATGGAATTAACTTTATTTAAGTAACACAATGCGGAGAAATGCCTATAGAGAGCCCGGCTAAGTATACCTATAGAATACAGGGACAGAGAGAGATAGAGAGAGGGGTGAGCAAGAGAGAAAGAGAGAGATAGAGAGAGAGACAGACAGAGAGAAACAGATAGAGAGCGATGAATCGCTACTCTATTGTGAGCTTTATAAAGATAGCATCTATCGCACTGTCATGTTGGCAGGTTTGTACTCTCCTTGAATGCATTCATCGGTTCTTCTTCTTATAATTCATTGCTGAAGATACCACGAAACTAAACAAATAAAACGATGACCCTAGTATGGCGATATATCGCCCTTCAGTCCAAATGGTGGGTGGAAGGAAGTTTTTGATCTATTTTGGCGATATATTATCCTTCGGCACTGAACCAGTTAACGCCTGCGAAGATCTCTTAATTGCACTTTCTATCTGCTCACGGTGTTCTCTCCATTCTCGTATAAAATCACAACTCCCACATAATCCCTCACAGTTATGCTTACTAACCATGATTCGCTTCCGTACATCAGTAATGGCTCAATATATTTCTTAAGAACTCTTTTCCTCACATCGATGATGTAGAGAATATACCTCATCTTGCGAAATGCTGTCTTTGCCTGGGCTATTCTACTCGTACATATAACTTCCTTAATACATCTCCCTTTTGTTTTTGCTAAAGCACCCAAATATTTAAATACATTGACTTGTTTTAGAATGGTTATATTTACTTTGATATTGCACTTAGGTATACACCTTTTGTTTGTAGAACCATTACCTCTGTTTTTCCCCTGTTATTCATATTCAGATATAGGCTATCGTAGATATTTTGCAGACCTCCGTGCTGTTTTATAAAAGAACGGAACAATGCTGCAGATGTTGATCTTGCAGGCAGAGGGAGACACTACATAAAAAAGCTGAAACGTGCCGGTTGTTGCAACAAAGATATGAATGATTATTATTGTTTCTCTTGAGCGACACTCGAAATCATTGCAGGCCGGAGATAATATAATACAAGTAGGAAGTTGAATTACGCGCCGGAAATTTGTCGGAGCTGTGTTAAGAGAAGGATGCTATCGTTACGTTGTATCCTAGAGCCTGTGAATAATAACTCTTTCCAGCAGTGCCGCGGATGCACACACTTGATTAAATCTCACACTTTAGACACACTTTAACGAACAGCTGTGTTATGACGTGCATGGGTAGCACTTCAACTTGCAGATAACATGCATTATCTCTATATAAATTATGCACACAAGTCCCAAAATAGTGTAGCAAATGCATCTCTCTCTCTCTCTCTCTCTCTCTCTCTCTCTCTCTCTCTCTCTCTCTCTCTCTTTCTCTATCTCTGTCTCTGTCCCTGTCTCTCTCTGTCTCTTTCTATCTCTGTCTGTCTGTCTGTCTCTCTGAATGTCTCTCTCTCTCTCTTTCTCTTTGTCTCTCTCTAGCTCTCTCTCTCTCTCTCTCTCTCTCTCTCTCTCTCTCTCTCTCTCTCTCTCTCTCTCTCTCTCTCTCTCTCTCTTGCTCTCTCTCTGTATTCCAGAAGTATATTTACCTGCAGGTAGGTAGAGACGTCTCCCAGTATTAAATTACTGGCTGCTAGAAAATTATACTATAAAAAAAGGAAGTAAGCCTGTCGTGATGTTTTTTAATGATGGAAAAATAGCAGGCAATCCCAGCCGCGGAACACAATCTTTACACAGGTTTTCAGAGTCCTGTCTAACAGACATGTGTAGTTTTAGAAGTCTCCTCCACCGTATCCTTCAATATCTTTTATAATTCTTTCTATATTCGTAATCCTGCATACTGCGTTCGAGACACAGCTGTGGGCAATTTGGAAGCAGGCCGCCCTGCGTTGGTTTCCTATACAAAAGGTATGAGTGCCGGTCGTTCAGAAAGCAATGGCAAAATACTGAACGTAAACTTGCCAAGAAATCACACACGGCAAAAAATGCTCGGGTTGACGCCCAGTAAACGATATGCAGCTAATTATGTTTTTAATAAAGTGAAAAAGTAAGGGTGATTTTCACACGCATTAAGTCGCACTTGGTAAATGGTCATCATGATAATGTACCATGCGGATACGCGTGGGTGGTCATGTTTCGCCATCTTACACCATCACAAAAGTCGTGGATCAGGTGCTTTAGATATGCAGATGACACAGTCTTGATTGCAGACAACGAGCAGGATCTGCAACATTTAGTAGATGCGGTTGTTGCACACAGTGGACAATTAGGATTAGAATTGATTTGTAAGAAGACACAGATTATGGTCGTCACTTGAAACAGGAAATACCACAATGTAATATACAAGTAAAGGGGCATATTCTTAAACAAGTGAATCGGTACAGTTATCTCGAAACAGTCATAACATCTAATGGGAGATGCCTTGAAGAAATTAGAACAAGAATTGCCATTGCGAAGATAGCCGTTTGCAAGATGAAAAGCATACTGACCAATAAAAATATATTAACTGAAACGAGAAAAAGAGTGTTGAAGTGCTACACAGAGACTGTACTTCTGTATGGATGTGAAGCGTGGACAATGAGCAGACAAGCTGAAAAACATCTGATGGCTGTGGAAATGTGGTTTCTAAGGAAAATGCAAGGAATACCATGGATGGACAGAAAACCCAATGAACAAGTCCTTCAAGAAACAAATGAAAATCGTAAACTGATTAAAGACATTAGACGCAGACAGTCATTTTTTTTTTTTTTTTTTGGCATGTGACGAGAATAAATTAATGGGAGAACTTGGTGACAACTGGCAAGATCGAAGGGAAGAGACTAAGGGGAAGACCGAGAAGTAAATACCTGGATGACTTGGATACGTGGCATGGTTGAGACATAAACACGGAGCTGATCCACGTCTCTGGTGATCGAATGAGAAGGCAAAACATGACCGCCCACTATTATAGGCATGACACATGATGGATGGATGGATATGGTGCTGGTCCCATAGTCTTATAGACCACTAGCTGACCCGGCCCGGCTTCGCCCAGACCCTGGTGGGGAGCATCTCATTTAATTCATATAAGTAGTCATATAAGTTCTCGTTCCCGTTACCGACTATTTGTCTGTCTGTCTGTCTATCTGTCTGTCTGTCTGTCTGACCCGGCCCGTCTTCGCCCAGACCCTGATGGGGAGCATCTCATTTAATTCATATAAGTAGTCATATAAGTTCCCGTTCCGACTATCTATCTGTCTGTCTGCCTGACCCGGCCCGGCATCGCCCAACTCCTGGTGGGGAGCATCTCATTTAATTCATATAAGTAGTCATATAAGTTCCCGTTCCCGACTGTCTGTCTGTCTGTCTGTCTGTCTGTCTGTCTGTCTGTCTGTCTCTCTATCTATCTATCTGTCTGTCTGTCTGACCCGGCCCAGCCCATGGTGGAGAGCATCTCATTTAAATTATATAAGTAGTCATATAAGATCCCATTCCCGACTATCTGTCTGACTGTCTGTCTGTCTTGGGTAAATGGAGGAGGGAGGAGGAAGAGGGAGGTGGAGGAGGAAAGAGGAGGGAGGAGGAGGGAGGAGACAGGAGGAGTAGGGAGGAATAGGAGGGAGGAAGAGGGATTAGGAGGAGGAGGGAGGAGTAGGGTGGAGGAGGAGGCGAGGAGGAGGGAGGAGGAAGACGGAGAAGGAGGAGGGAGAAGGAGGAGAAGGAGGGGGAGAAGGAGGAGGGAGGAGGAGGAGGGAGGAGGAGGAGGGAGGAGGAGGAATGTGAAGGGAGGAGGAGGGAGGAGGGAGGAGGTAGAGGGAGGAGGAGGGAGGCGGAGAGAGGAGGAGGAGGGAGGAGGAGGAAGAGGGAGGAGGAGGAATGTGAAGGGAGGAGGAGGGAGGAGGTAGAGGGGAGGAGGAGGAGGTAGAGGGAGGAGGAGGGAGGAGGCGGAGAGGGATGAGGAGGAAGGAGGAGGGGGAGGAGGGAGGAGGAGGAGGGAGGAAGAAGGAGGAGGAGGGGGAGGAGTGATGAGGAGGAGGGAGGAGGAGGAGGTAGAGGGAGGAGGAGGAGGTAGAGGGAGGAGGAGGGAAGAGGCGGAGAGGGAGGAGGAGGAAGGAGGAGGGGGAGGAGGGAGGAGGAGGGAGGAAGAAGGAGGAGGAGGGAGGAGGAGTGATGAGGAGGAGGGAGGAGGAGGAGGGAGGAGGAGGAGGGAGGAGGAGGAGGGAGGAGGAGGGATGAGGAGGATGGAGGAGGAGGAAGAGGGAGAAGGAGGAGGGAGGAGGAGGAGGGAGGAGGAGGAGTGAGGAGGAGGACGGAGGAGGGGGAGGAGGGAGGAGGAGGAGGAGGGAGGAAGAAGAAGGAGGAGGGAGAAGGAGGGATGAGGAGGAGGAGGGAGAAGGAGGAAGAGGGAGGAGGAGGAATGTGAAGGGAGGAGGAGGGAGGAGGAGAAGGCAGGAGGAGGGATGAGGAGGAGGGAGGAGGAGGAAGAGGGAGGAGGAGGAATGTGAAGGGAGGAGGAGGAAGGAGGTAGAGGGAGGAAGAGGAGGGAGGAGGAGGAGAGGGAGGAGGAGGAAGGAGGAGGGGGAGGAGGGAGGAGGAGGGAGGAAGAAGGAGGAGGAGGGAGAAGGAGGAATGAGGAAGAGGAGGGAGGAGGAGGAAGAGGGAGGAGGAGGAATGTGAAGGGAGGAGGAGGGATAGGGAGGAGGGGGAGGGGAAGAGGAAGAGGGTAGGAGGAAGAGTGGAGAGGAGGAGGGAGGAGCTAGAGGGAGGAGGAGGAGGGAGGAAAAGGGAGGAGGGAGGAGTAGGTAGGAGGAGGAGGAAGAGGGAGGAGGAAGGAGAAGGAAGGAGGAGGAAGAAGGAGGAGGAAGAGGGAGGAGGAGGATGGAGTAGGGAGAGGGAGGAAGAGGGAGGAGGAGGAAGAGGGAGGAGGAGGAAGATGGAGGAGGAGGATGGAGGAGGGAGAGGGAGGAGGGGAAGAGGAAGAGGGTAGGAGGAGGGGAGAGGAGGAGGAGAAGGAGGGAGGAGGAGAAGGAGGAGGAGGGAGGAGGAGGAAGAGGGAGGAGGAGGAATGTGAATAGAGGAGTAGGGAGGAGGTAGAGGGAGGAGGAGGAGGTAGAGGGAGGAGGAGGGAGGAGGCGGAGAGGGATGAGGAGGAAGGAGGAGGGGAGGAGGGAGGAGGAGGAGGGAGGAAGAAGGAGGAGGAGGGGGGAGGAGTGATGAGGAGGAGGGAGGAGGAGGAGGTAGAGGGAGGAGGAGGAGGAGGTAGAGGGAGGAGGAGGGAGGAGGCGGAGAGGAGGAGGAGGAAGGAGGAGGGGGAGGAGGGAGGAGGAGGAGGGAGGAAGAAGGAGGAGGAGGGAGGAGGAGTGATGAGGAGGAGGAGGAGGAGGGAGGAGGAGGGAGGAGGAGGAGTGAGGAGGAGGACGGAGGAGGGGGAGGAGGGAGGAGGAGGAGGAGGGAGGAAGAAGAAGGAGGAGGGAGAAGGAGGATGAGGAGGAGGAGGGTGGAGGAGGAGAGGGAGGAGGAGGAATGTGAAGGGAGGAGGAGGGAGGAGGAGGGAGGAGGGGGATGAGGAGGAGGGAGGAGGAGGAAGAGGGAGGAGGAGGAATGTGAAGGAGGAGAGGGAGGAGGTAGAGGAGGAAGAGGAGGGAGGAGGAGAGAGGGAGGAGGAGGAAGGAGGAGGGGGAGGAGGAGGTGGGAGGAAGAAGGAGGAGGAGGGAGGAGGAGGGATGAGGAGGAGGAGGGAGGAGGAGGAAGAGGAGGAGGAGGAATGTGAAGGGAGGAGAGGGATAGGGAGGAGGGGGAGGGGAAGAGAAGAGGGTAGGAGGAAGAGTGGAGAGGAGGAGGGAGGAGCTAGAGGGAGGAGGAGGAGGGAGGAAAAGGGAGGAGGGAGGAGGTGGTAGGGAGGAGGAAGAGGAGGAGGAGGGATGGAGGAGGGAGAGGGAGGAAGAGGGAGGAGGAGGAAGAGGGAGGAGGAGGAAGAGGGAGGAGGAGGATGGAGGAGGGAGAGGGAGGAGGGGAAGAGGAAGAGGGTAGGAGGAGGGGAGAGGAGGAGGAGAAGGAGGGAGGAGGAGAAGGAGGAGGAGGGAGGAGGAGGGGAGAGAAAGAAGGAGGAGGCAGAGGGAGAAGAAGGAAGGAGGAGGAGGAAGGAGGGAGAGGAAGGAGGGAGAATGAGGAGGGGAGGAAGGAAAGGGAGGTGGAAGAGGAGGAGGAGGGAGGAGAAAGAGGTAGGGGAGGAGGAGGTAGAGGGAGGAGGAGGAGGAAGGAAATGGGAGGAGGAAGAGGAGGAGAAGGGAGGAGGAGGGTGGAGGGAGGAGGAGGAGGTAGAGGGAGGAGGAGGGAGGAGGTAGTAGGAGGAGGAGGGATGAGGAGGGAGAGGGAGAAGGAGGGAAGATGAGGAGGAGGCGGAGGGAGTAGGAGGGAGTAGGAGGGAGTAGAATGGAGGAGGTGGGGAGAGGAAGAGGGAGAAGGAGGAGGGAGGAGGGAGAGGGATGAGAGGGAGGAGGAAGAGGAGGAGGGTGGAGGGAGGAGGTAGAAGGAGGAGGAGGGAGGAGAAGAGAGGAGGAGAGAATTCGCCATTCCGAATTCATACTCGTCTAGTTCTTCCCTTCTACACGACTGTAGATAACTTCCTTACACATAAAAAGATGAATTGTTATTGATATTGCCGTGGCATGGAGGAATATCAGCAGCAGAGTTGATCCAAACAACCAAAGACTGAGATCTACGGAGAGCCATGAACGCCTACGCCAGCCGGCACGGCACTTGATGATGATGATTGCCGTGTGACGATTCTGTGTAGTCACGTCATTTTCTTCCCTTTCCCTAGCGTTTTGGTTCGGGGATTCTTTCATCATCATCATCATATATTTACGTACGTATTTTGGGAGGGGGAGGAGGGAGGAGGAGAAGAAGAAAAAAAAACTGACAGTTGACAGCTCTGGAATGAAAGGAAGGCGTGTAGAAAATGTCATCTCAATCGGATGGGCCGTTCGCGAACAAATAAAGGACATACATATTTACATATTTTACATACATACACTTTGTTTTATAGATATAGATTTTCAGCATAGTTGAGTCGTCAATACCACACGACTGTCTTTACTCCCGAA
>JACEFZ010000479.1:0-82500 GCA_014155875.1 Cepaea nemoralis
AAGAAAATAAGGGGGGGGGAACCCGACCTTTGGGGGGGGCCCCGGGGGGGGGGGGAAGTTAGAACTGTGACTAATAACTAGCTAACATCTCACACGCTGGGTGTGGACTTATCTGCAAAAATTTTCCCCTTTTGTTTTTATTCCTTTTTTGATGTTTGCCCTCCATGCAACACGTTCAGTGGGACGTGCCCCAAAATGTGATTAAAAATGCCTGTATAAAATCATGCCGCTTACACACATCTTTCTATCGTAGTAGGGGCCGATCCTGAGATCTCTTACCATCGTAATTCCCCAAAAAAGATGTCCTTTGGATTTACCACACCCATCCTCCTAGATGTCACCACTAATTACGAGACGAGCATGGAAAAAACCGTCACAAAACTCATCTTTTCAAATTCAGTATTGTGATTTGTCATGCCATTAATCAAAATTCTTCGCACTATGAAAGCTGTTTAAACTTTTTCTTTTGGTGGAGTCGTTGTCCATTTCATGCCAAAAAAGAAGAGACTAAGGACACAGGTTGATAGACAAGGACTTTTTTTTTGGCAGTAAGCTTCCTTTTCTCCCGACTCTTTTTTTTAACTTTTCATTGTTGTTGCTGCCATTACCAATCCGGATGTTGATTTCCTGATCTAGAGATAATTTTGCTATTTACCAATGATCCTAGATATGTAAAATGGTCTACCATCTCTATTTTGGCGTCGTCAATAAAGATTGATGGTACCCCATGTGCACCTTGTGACATAATCTGTGTCTTCTTTTTGCTAATTGTTAAACCAAATTTAGAACAAGCATTGGAGAATGCAGATAGTAGACATTGCAATTCTTCCTCAGAGTGGGTCGTAACTGCAGCATCATCTGCAAAAAGCAACTCTCTGATCAATACCCTCCTAATTTTGGTCCTGGCCTTCGATCTCTGAGCATTGTAGAGGCCGCCATCTGAGCGTGAGTGAATGTATATACCACCATCCTGATCCCGAAAGGCATATTTCAGTAGAAGTGAAAAGTATATTCCAAAGAGGGTGGGAGCTAGTAAACAACCTTGCTTAACTCCACTCTTGATTTCAAACTCTTCAGAAGTTGCACCATCAAACTTGATTATACCCTTCATGCCTGTGTGGAACGATTCCACAATGGACAGAAGAGTTGGTGGGCAGCCAATCTTCTTTAGTGCCTTGAACAGACCCTCACGACTGACCAAATCAAATGTCTTTGTGAGGTCGATGAAGGCAATAAACAGTGGTTGATTCTGTTCAAAGCATTTTTCTTGCATTTGTCGCAATGAGAATATCATATCAATGGTAGACCGGTTCTGTCGAAAGCCACTGTGATTAGGGGTAGACTTGATCTCCAACCAGATAAGAGGTAAGATACCCTTATAGTTGTTGCAGTCGCTCCTACCGCCCTTGTTCTTGTGCAGTGTTATGATGCTTGAATCTTTGAAATCCTGTGGGACTTGTCCTTCTCGCCAGCATAGCTCTATTAGCTGGTGGATCTGTAGAGTGAGACTCAGGCCATCCCTTCAATAAAATGTTCGTCTCACATGTCACCTAAACCACTTCAATCATGATACTAGTTGCATCAAAGCCTCTATCCTAATACATGAAATAAGACATTTGTCTTATAATGCTTACCCAAAGGCGCAGAGAATAAGTGGGCAATTAATTATCCCCACTAACACTTAGTGACTCGCTAATTTGGAGATTTACATGGCGAGTGCCGGGATTCGCCTTTTCTAGGTAAGGCACAATTTTTGCCAGGGAACTCAGCCAATCAATAGGCTGGAATTGAAACCAAGTTAGTTTCATTTTATTGTGGAAAAAATGTTAATCGCCAGACCGTCTCTCTGTATCTGGGTTAAATTTTTGGCAAGTTTCCAGGGAAGCCTGCTGGATGACAAAACACTACCTCACAGAACGTAACATGAAATATACTGGACAGACCAGTAGATTATACAACACTCTGACAAACACGTCTTTGACCATTTAAATTCCACTGATTACAACGGAGTCGACAATGTACGGGTCACAGGATTACAGTCATGCTACTGTAACAGCTTAATTAGGCTTAAAATCAAGAGCCAGTTAATGCAACTATAACATATTGACAAACTATTCTTTGACCATGCAATGAGAATGTATTGAGAAACATTGTTGTTACGAGAAAGATCAGTGGAGAGGAGGCAGAGACAGACAGAGAAACAATGCTGGATAGCCTAAGACATTGGCATACCGGGGGCTGAGTGGTCTCGAGGTATGGTGTCCGCCTCGAGTGCTGAAGGTCTTGGGTTCAGGCCCCGGTGAGGACCGGGATTTATTTAAAAAAATCCACCTGGACTTCCAGTAATAAAATTTCCCCTGGTCTCTAGGTAGTGAGATCGGACGCCCGTGTGTATTGTTGCACACGTAAAAAATCCCTTGGCGGTTGGAAATCGAAAAAGAGTAGCCTAACGGCGCTGCCCAGGCAAAATTTCGAGTTAAAAATCTACCCAAAGTATTTCAGGATCCTCGCCGATACAACGAAGTTCGTGCATTGAGCTGAGTTTCTCCAGACTCAGGTTTGAGTTAGGAGGAAAACGGAGCACTTATGGGTTAAACCGTGTGCCGTGATGTTGATCCAACAACTAAACTAAACGATTGGCATACAGAAATATCATCAACAGAATTGATCCAGAACTCCAAAGACCAAGATCTGTGGAGAGACATGAACGACTACGCCAGCTGGCAGGGCACTTGATGATGATTGAAAAATTTGTCTGGAAACCCCCCCCCCCCCCCCCCCCCCCCCCCCCCCCCCCCCCCCCCCCCCCCCCCCCCCCCCCCCCCCCCCAAAAAAAAAATCCACCACCACCACCACGCAGCACCCAGCTACAACATGTCGCCACCATCAATTGTTGCATTACTTTACATATAACTGAAACCTTTACCTAATACATAATGTGGGCAGATCCTTCAGTATTGACATGTTTACTGTGTGGTCACCAGGGCAAGAAACAAAACTACCTCTGTGATTTCAAAAGAGAAACAAATAGTTCTCAGATGAAGTCGGAGAAACCAAGATCACAATATAAACTATGACAATATTAACTGTGACAGCATGAACTGGAACAATATTAACTGTAACAAAACAGCCACCAAGAACAACACAGACTAACATTCATCAGATCCAAGGCCATCTGTGGGGTGATATCCACGCATCGCTGCAAGCACTCTTTAGCCTCGACCCTCTTGCCTTCACGGAGGAACTGAGCTGCTTTCTTCCTGTGAAGATCTCTGCGTCTGAAGTTTACAAAGAAAAGCACATGTAACATCAAAACAAGATCCTCTCACAGAACGTATCATGCTGATACTAGGTCACGCCTATCTGCAGAGGAGATGGCCAGGTATATTTGTTGCAGACTCACTAGGTCACGCCTGTCTGCAGAGATGGCCAGGTATATTTGTTGCAGACTCACTAGGTCACGCCTGTCTGCAGAGATGGCCAGGTATATTTGTTGCAGACTCACTAGGTCACGCCTGTCTGCAGAGATGGCCAGGTATATTTGTTGCAGACTCACTAGGTCACGCCTGTCTGCAGAGATGGCCAGGTATATTTGTTGCAGACTCCAAAGTGAGGCAGCTTTCTATAACCTAGTTTCAAACCCAGATCACAAAGCCACATAAATCTGGCCTTACACAGAGTGAATGTGTTGGGTATTTATTTGTTTTTTGCATTCACTCGCTTTGAACTCAAGCGTAGTCCATACACATTACTTCCAGTAGTGTTGGAATGAATTTTGTGTGCGGATTAGCTTTACCTATTAAGTGTCCCTTGCCATCAGGCGAACCCACTTCAACTTCAGAGGTACTTGTAATTTACGTCCCCTAGTCAAGGACAAGAGATCAACATTTTAGTCCAACTGTCCGGTGTAAGGGTTGAACCCCTTACCTCGGCATCAGCACACCAGATGTTTAAGAATGCACGTTCTTATCCATTCAGCCATGCTGACATGTGTTGGATATACGATTATAGTTACAATTAATTCTTTATTACGTTTCATTAGATCTAAAAATTCATAGGGCAAAGACAATGATAATGAGACTAAATCAAGCAAACACCCATATCTAGTTTGGTGAGAGTCATCTATGCACTTATCTATTTGTCTTCCTTTTATCCTCTCCCCATCATGTTTTCCAACTGTCACTATGTTTTTCTGTTGTCACTAAGTTTTCCAGTTGCCTTTCCTCACAACACATCCAAAACATTTTGACTGCCTACATCTAATTTCCCTAATCAACTTCCAGTAATAGAGGAACAACAATAACATACTCTCTCCTGGTTTTCTCCACATCTGCTTTGGACTTGAGATGTCCGCCATCGAACACAAGAATTGGCTTGAGATTTTTCCGCAACATGTATTCAACATACTTCATGCAATAAAAAACGTATCTGTGGAACAGAAGTGTCATATGGATACAGTTATCTGCCATGATGGGGTTTATAGGATTACAGATCATGGCATCGTTCAGGAACAAATGCAGTCTATACGAAGAGGCCATGCAAAGTGATCCGCCACGAGCGTTGGTCACAAGAGCGTGAAAAGCGCTCTGGGCGCTTTGTGAAAGGACAAAGCATCACCTTCAAATTCAGTTGAGCTTGAGCCATGGTCAAGTGCGGACCTGGTTCTAGGTTTCAATTAGCGATGGCCACACAATGTGCCGCTACATTCTTAGTTAGATGTATATTCATTGTGCAGACTCTAAGTATTGTATATGATTGATAGACGTGCTGTATAAATGATAATGTGCAATATTTGTAGTTAAAATAATAGTGAAACTACCACCAGTGTTTTGTTCTTGAGGAAATGTTGAGTCATGTTGTAAATAGTTGGTTGTTATCAAATGTGCGGAGAGGAAGAGCTTAACCATAACTAAATATAAGAACAGAGTTGGCTACTGTAATAAGACCACGGCATCGCCAGACAGAAATAGATGGGCACAGATGGGCGATTGCACAATCAGAAAGATATAACATTTGCACCACAGCGAAACTTCTTCAAGTACTTGTAGTGCTTTGGCAATATGAGCAAGATGTGTTTATGGCAGAACAAGCGCTCTGTGCACCCACCAGTTTCAGCTAGGTTGTGATCTCATCCTTCGACAATAAACTCTTATCATCCATGGGCATATTAACATATATTCGCCCATGGCATTATCTATTTACAAGAGATTATTGTTTTACAAAAGTTGTGCAAACAGTAATAACAGTAACATCACACAAACTATAACAGCAACAGTAAAACCATCTATGTCTTCTTCTACAGACCTTTGAGGGCAGTGTGCCACTTTTGGTGATGCACCTCTTCACTACCCAACTCATTGTGAACAACTTGGATGTGCTTTTGTGTCAGCTTTCCTTCCCCTAGACAGACTCCCTCCAATCCATGTGCCATGCCGATAAGCGTGGGCGGTCATGTTCTGCCATTTCACTCGATCACTCACCAGAGCAACTGGAGGACACTCAGAACCCTTCACCATAAGATCTGGAGTGCGACAAGGTTGTGTCCTGTCCCCTCTCTTGTTCATAACATATATAGACAACATATGTAAAGAAACCAGCCAAGCAGAGACCGCAAGAATACCGCATGATGAGAACACAGGAGAAGAACCATCTGCAAATCTAACCATGAGAGAACTCCCGTTTGCGGACGACCAAGCACTAATAGTAAAATCAGAAACTGAATTATAAGACCAAATGAATAGTCTAAACGAAATGTGTAGGGAACATAACATGAAAATTAGCACAAGCAAAACAGTGGTAATGACTATAACTAAAGAAGAAAAAACAACAATTCACCTAAACAAACATACCTTGAAACAAGTAACAAGTTTCAAGTACCTAGGAAGTATAATATCATCAAATAGTAGATCAGAAGACGAGATTGAAAATAGGTGCAATAAGGCAAATCAACTCATTGGACAAATGGCACCAATACTAAAGAACAAACATGTATCAGTAACTACTAAGAAAGCACTTTACAACACAATCTTCCTACCAACTCTATGCTACCAATGCCAAACCTGGACAATGACAGAAAAAGAGAAAAGAAAAATCACAACAGAAATTAGAATGAGAAGAATACTCAACGTATCAAGAAGAGATAAGATCAGAAATGAAGAAATCAGGACTAAAGTGGAGGTTAAAGCAGCACTAGATTTTATCAGAAAGCAGCAAGTCAAATGGTTTGGCCATGCAAGTAGGTTACCAGTCAACAGCATACCACAACAAGCAATGATGTACAGACCAGAGGGAAACAGAGGAAGAGGCCGACCACGTAAACGTTGGACGGAGGGAATAGCAGAGTCCATGGGAATATCGATATATGAAGCCCATAATCGGGCACTCTCCCGCTGTTTATACTTCACCTCGACACCGCAAGGTACAAGAGGAACATGATGAGATGAGATGAGACTCACCAGAGTCATGGATCAGCTCTGTGTTCCTGTCTTGACCATGCCATGTGGCCAAGCCATCCAGATATTTACTTCTCAGTCTTCCCCTTGGTCTGTTCCCTTCGATCTTGCCAGTTGTCACCAAGTCATTTCTTCTCATAACATGCCCAAAAAATTTTGACTGTCTACGTCTAATGTCTCTAATCAGTTTACGATCTTCATTTGTTTCTTGAAGGACTTGTTCATTGGTTCTTCTGTCTGTCCATGGTATTCTTTGCATTTTTCTCAGAAACCACATTTCCACAGCCATCAGATGTTTTTCAGTTTGACTGCTCATTGTCCACGCTTAACATCCATACAAAAGTACAGGTTCTATGTAGCACTTCAACACTTTTTCGTTTCAACTGATATCTTTTTATTGGTCAACATGTTTTTCATCTTGCAAAAGGCTACCTTTGCAATGGCGATTCTTGTTCTAGTCTCTTCAAGGCATCTTCCATCATATGTTATGGCTGTTCTGAGATAATTGTACCGATTCACTTGTTTAAGAATATTCCCATTTACTTGTATATTACATTGTGGTATGTCCTTCTTCCTAGTGTATAATCGGTATAACCATAATCGATAACCATAATCGGTGTCTTCTAAACATTTAATTCTAACCCTAGTTGTTCACTGTGTACAACAACTGCATCTACTAAATGTTGCAGCATTGTCTGCAATCAATACTGTATCATCCGCATAACTAATGTTATTGATGTTTCTTCCTCCAATGAGGATTCCATTCATATCTTCTACATTTCTGAAAATATTTATCTGACTTTATATTAACAAGTTTATATTAACTTGCCTTTAATCAGTTCATTAAAGTAACTGCCAATAACAACAGCAGCAGCAGCAGCTGCAACAACAAAAACCTCTAGAGAGACTCACTGATCTGTTTTCTCGCCGAGAGCTAACTTCTCCGCACAAGAAAACGCCCCCTTGTGCAGCCAACAGTAGGCATCGATGGCCACGGTGGCACCTGGGAAGTCTGCGATGTTTACTGGCGTATGGATTGCTTTGAGAAACGGCAACAGTCCCTGAATGCCCATGGCTCTGATGAAATACTGGTCACCTGGCAAATGTCACACTGGTGTTATTTCAATCCACAATCAACATAACACCTAGCAAATGTTACAATGATGTCATTTCATTCCACAATCAACACACCACCTAGCAAATGTCACATTGGTGTCATTTCAATCCACAATCAACACAACACCTAGCAAATGTTACACTTATGTCATTTCAATCCACACAACACATGGCAAATGTCACACTGATATTTCAATCCACACAACACCTGGCAAATGTCACACTGATGTCGTTTCAATCCACAATCAACACAACACCTAGCAAATGTCACTTCAATCCACAATCAACACACTACCTAGCAAATGTCACATTGATGTCATTTCAATCCACAATCAACACAACAGAATATTGTATTCATTCATTCTGTGAAGTCAGTGAGGAAGGAGTTTGCTTAGTAAGGTGGAGAAAGGAATATTTTGTGTGGAATGGCTATCCCCGCTTCAGATGTCACAGATTGTGAAAATTGTATGGATATTTTGCCCTAGCCATGCGGGGGTGCAGGGGAATGAACAGGCTGATAGGCTGGCAGGGAATGCACCTCTTGTTGGTAGATTACCTATGGACAAGGGAGAAGTGGTCATGCACTTGTGGGAACAGGTGGAGAAGGCAGGGGAACAGATTGAGAACCCACATGTGGAAAGAATGAGATTGCGGGGATCGGCGGGGTTCTGGAAGAATCTCAAAACTGAGAGGGAAGACCAGGAGAACTTTCAATCAGATAGTGGTGGGAACGATTAGTAGTATGACTCTTCTCTGGCTGTTGAACGAGGATACAGAGTATGGGAATGTCCTGAGTGCAGTGATGTCGGTTCTTAACTTAACTCAACTGGAAACTAACCATACCATCTCATATGTTATGGCCTAGAATATGTGAAGGAAGGCCTCTCACCCTACAGACAGTATGTGCTATATGTTATACCCACCCTACAGACAGTATGTGCTATATGTTATACCCACCTACAGACAGTATGTGCTATATGTTATACCCACCTACAGACAGTATGTGCTATATGTTATACCCACCTACAGACAGTATGTGCTATATGTTATACCCACCCTACAGACAGTATGTGCTATATGTTATACCCACCCTACAGACAGTATGTGCTATATGTTATACCCACCCACAGACAGTATGTGCTATATGTTATACCCACCTACAGACAGTATGTCCTATATGTTATACCCACCCTACAGACAGTATGTGCTATATGTTATACCCACCCTACAGACAGTATGTGCTATATGTTATACCCACCTACAGACAGTATGTGCTATATGTTATACCCACCCTGCAGACAGTATGTGCTATATGTTATACCCATTCTATAGACAGTATGTGATATGTTATACCCACCCTACAGACAGTATGTGCTATATGTTATACCCACCTACAGACAGTTTGTGCTATATATTATACCCACCCTACAGACAGTATGTGCTATATGTTATACCCACCCTACAGACAGTATGTGCTATATGTTATACCCACCCTACAGACAGTATGTGCTATATGTTATACCCACCCTACAGACAGTATGTGCTATATGTTATACCCACCCTACAGACAGTATGTGCTATATGTTATACCCACCCTACAGACAGTATGTGCTATATGTTATACCCACCATACAGACAATATGTGCTATATGTTATACCCACCCTACAGACAGTATGTGCTATATGTTATACCCACCCTACAGACAGTATGTGCTATATGTTATACCCACCCTACAGACAGTATGTGCTATATGTTATACCCACCCTACAGACAGTATGTGCTATATGTTATACCCACCCTACAGACAGTGTGTGCTATATGTTATACCCACCCTACAGACAGTATGTGCTATATGTTATACCCACCTACAGACAGTTTGTGCTATATGTTATACCCACCTACAGACAGTATGTGCTATATGTTATACCCACCTACAGACAGTATGTGCTATATGTTATACCCACCCTACAGACAGTATGTGCTATGTTATACCCACCTACAGACAGTATGTGCTATATGTTATACCCACCCTACAGACAGTATGTGCTATATGTTATACCCACCATACACAGTATGTGCTATATGTTATACCCACCTACAGACAGTTTGTGCTATATGTTATACCCACCTACAGACAGTATGTGCTATATGTTATACCCACCCTACAGACAGTATGTGCTATGTTATACCCACCCTACAGACAGTATGTGCTATATGTTATACCCAAAGTCAACATAAAAAAAAAGATGCCTTCAATAACATTCGGAGAGTAGTGCAGCAGAAACTTCAGCACATGTGGAACTCCTGGCTGAGCAACAAAGATGATGAAATTCAAGGCTTTGGTGACAGACATGATATGAAAAACTCCTACGAATCACTGAAACCGGTCCATGGTCCTACATCACCAGGCATAGTTCCCCTCCTCAGTGCAGATGGGGGAACATTCTCTAATCAGAGCTGATAAGAAAGAAATCTTTCAACGCTGGGCAGAGCATTTCAGCAAAATCTTAAATGCAACTTCCTTCTTCGATGATGAAACCATCAACTGCCTTCCTCAAGTTCCCACCAATGAGACACTTGATGACCTGCCAACCATAGTGGAAGTAAACAAAGCCATCCGGAAACTCTCCAGCGGCAAGGCACCTGGTCCTGACTCCATATCTCGAATATCAAAATGAATGGTCATAGTCTAAGTGTTGTGGACAAATTCACCTATCTTGGCAGCACTGTCTCACAAGCTGCCACAATTGATGACAAAGTGAATGCAAGAATCTCCAAGGCCAGAGCGGCCTTTGGCAGACTGTACAAGAATGTATGGGACAGAAGTGGAATAAGCCTGCAAACAAAGCTGAAAGTCTATAAAGCAGTTGTACTATCCACACTGCTATATGCTTGTGAAACCTGGACTGTTTATCAGCGACACACTAGGAAATTAAACCACTTCCACACAGTCTGCCTTAGGAAGCTATTGAAGATTAAATGGCAAGACAAGATCCCAGACACTGAAGTCCTAGAAAAAGCGCCCATGCCCAGTATCCACACTCTACTAATGAATAATCAGATTCGCTGGGCTGGTCACTTAACTCGCATGCCAGATCACAGGTTTCCTAAACACTGGGACTTCTGACACCTGGGAGACTGCTGCTAAAGACCATAATTTGTGGCATACATCATTACACAAGGGTGCAGTCACTTGTGAAGCAACCAGGACTGCAAGAGCTGTGAAGAAAAGGCTGGACAGAAAAACCACTGCAGGAGATTTTCCTCCTGGAGTGTCAAGCATTCTCTGTCCACATTGTCAAAGAACATTTTGAGCCAAAATAGGGTTTATCCGCCATCTTAGAACCCACGGCTCCATACCTTCAACCCCACTGGGTGAAATGAATGATCATCATCATTCTTGAGGGACAAACAATATGTTATGGCCTAGAATATGTGAAGGAAGCCCTCTCAGCCTACAGGCAGTATGTGCTATGGGACTACAGATAGTGAAGTGTGAATGAACTATGCAGTCTTGTGATGCAGCGGAACTAGCAGACTTCACAGTCCTGACCTAACTTAAGCAATCTACTTACTACTTTGTGAAGTGTCAGTTTTCCCTGCTCTGTTCTGTTTGACGGAATCAATGTTAGAAGTTATAGGTAGTGATATCTTTTTTCTCAGATTATCTAAGAGGTCCTCGGTTGTAGACTGAGCCGTGCTGTAACGGTCGGTCAACGTCTGGCCACAACACACACACAGGTGACAGCTGATACAGAAGTGGGAGGAGATCTGGGGACTTGTGTTTGTTTTGGTAAGGCGAGAAACACAGCAATGGGAAGACCACGTAACAGATGCAGTGATGGTTTCAAAGACCGTCTTAGAGAAATTAAGACAACTTACCAAGCGTATTGTAAACAGCGCATACATGAAATGATCCTTACACCTTCCACACTTCGCCAAGTACAACAAAACAAAAACCGCAAATGGAGAAAGAGAGAAGGAGAGATTTTGGGCGGGTCTTTCCGCAACTAAACGATGTACTAGATAATTGAGCTGGAACTTGACACACGGAATGTATAGAATAGGTACTTACAGCAGAGAAAAGGTATTCCTATCTGCTCCTGTGGTCGTATAAAGTGACAAATGAAGGAAGATTGTCTACCAGAAGAGCCGAGCAACAACCTTCCATAGACATCTGAGCGAGGCGGGAAACTCGTAGCCCATGTCCCCGCTGACTTGATTCTAGCCCGCTCCTCGTCACGCCGGCCGCTCGCACATTTCTTCATCACCATCATCCTCTGCCAGGGCTGTAGCCCAGGGGATAGTGAGCGGCGCAGTTTCATAATTCCCTGACATGTCCAGTCGAAGGTTCGAAATCAGATGCTGGCGACCTAGAAGCAGACCGCTTCCGGTTGATTTAACTGGTATGAGGCGTCGGTCGTTCAGAAAATAATATCAAATTACTGCACTTACATTACTGCACATACACGACTTACACCTACCTCGTCTTACAGATGCGGAAACTGTGACAGAGATTGTCACTCTCACATTGGACTATACAGTCACCAGCGGTGCTGCCCGGTACATCCCCAGCGGCACAACTCTTCTATAGTTCTTCAGGACGGACAGAGGCTACTACTACTACTATTGCCATTGCCTAGATCAGTGGTTCTCAACCGGTGGGGAATCCCCCCTCCCCGGAGAGGGGGAAGGGGGGGGGGGGGGGGATTTAGGGTTTCCGTTGAGGGTGGGGGGGGGGGGGGGGGGTAAGTTTATTTCAAGATCTCGTAAATAGAAGAACCAATTACTTGATATAGTTTTTCACTCCATACTTTACGGTTCTGAACGTCTCGCTCTTCTGAAATTCGGTTTATAACGTCGTAAGTAGGCCCGCAAATCACGTTTTATGAAGACGTCTAGACTTGATCTAGTATGTGTTATTAAATTTAGCTTCCATTTTTGTGTACACTGTGTAAAGGCGTAGGGGGATTTATAAGTACGAAATACGAAAAGGGGGGGGGGGGGGATGACGTTCTGAAGATATGTTGAAGGGGTGCATGGGCCAAAAAAAGGTTGAGAACCACTGGCCTAGATAACCACAAACAGGCAATAAATTAAATGCGCAGTTGGGAGGGTTAGTTAGTTAGTTAGTTGGTTGGTTGGTTGGTTGGTTGGTTGATTGGTTGGTTGGTTGGCTGGCTAGCTAGCTAGTTAGTTAGTTAGTTAGTTAGTTGGTTGGTTGGTTGGTTGGTTGGTTGGTTGGCTAGCTAGCTAGCTAGTTAGTTAGTTAGTTAGTTAGTTAGTTAGTTAGTTGGTTGGTTGGTTGGTTGGTTGGTTGGTTGGTTGGCTAGCTAGCTAGCTAGTTAGTTAGTTAGTTGGTTGGTTGGTTGGTTGGTTGGCTGGCTGGCTAGCTAGCTAGCTAGCTAGCTAGCTAGTTAGTTAGTTAGTTAGTTAGTTAGTTGATTGGTTGGTTGATTGGTTGGTTGGTTGGTTGGTTGGTTGGCTGGCTAGCTAGCTAGTTGGTTGGTTGGTTGGTTGGTTGGTTGGTTGGCTGGCTGGCTGGCTGGCTGGCTGGCTGGCTGGCTAGCTAGCTAGTTAGTTAGTTAGTTAGTTAGTTAGTTGGTTGGTTGGTTGGTTGGTTGGTTGGTTGGTTGGTTGGTTGGTTGGTTGGCTAGCTAGGTAGTTAGTTAGTTAGTTAGTTAGTTAGTTGGTTGGTTGGTTGGTTGGTTGGTTGGTTGGTTGGTTGGCTGGCTGGCTGGCTAGCTAGCTAGCTAGCTAGCTAGCTAGCTAGCTAGTTAGTTAGTTAGTTAGTTAGTTAGTTAGTTAGTTAGTTAGTTAGTTAGTCGACGGATAATCCTCATTGCATATCGAAACATTTGTCCATAAGTGTTCAGATCTCCTCCTCAGTGCATGCATGCTTGCTTGCTTGCGTTCGCTGGCTATGAACTCCAGCGTGAAGTCCTGTATGTCGGATGAAGACATCCTGTTGTCCAACATCAGTAAGATGATATACAGGACCTGAGTTTTGGGTGAGTATCCGTTGTCCCATGTCTGGCTTATTGGTGTGCAGACTGGTGGGTCCTCGCCGTACAGGCAGACACCTCTCCGACTTCGGAGGATCCCCCTCAGTAAACCCCGCAGCGTGTAGCGACTGACAACATCAGTTCTGTGTTGGTTTATTAATCTTCTTTGGCTTCCTGCGTAGTTGGCAAGGTAGACGCTTTAGTTTAGTTCAGTCGGTGGATCAACATCACGGCACACGGGTGTAACCCATAAGTGCTCCGTTCTCCTCCTAACTCAAACCTGAGTCTGGAGAAACTCAGCTCAATGCACGAACTCGGTAGCACCGGCGAGGATCCTGAAATACTTTGGGTAGATTTTTAACTCGAAATTTTGCCCGGGCAGCGCCGTTAAGCTACTCTTTTTCGATTTCCAACTGCCAAGGGATTTTGTACGTGCGCAACAATACACACGGGCGCCTGATCTCACTACCCAGAGACCAGGGGAAATTTTGTTACTAGAAGTCCACGTGAAAAAAAATCCCGGTCCTTGCCGGGGCTTGAACCCGGGATCTCCAGCACTCGAGGCGGACACCATACCTCAAGACCACGCAGCCCCCCCCCCCTCCCCCAGTAGAAGCTTTATCCTGGTGTGAGGAAATGCTACCTAAAGACTAAATGTCATGGCAGGGCAAACCAGGCCCTGAACCTTGGTCATCAACTAATCTAGGATAGAAGCTCAGGCAGGGGCTGAGTGGTCTCGAGGTATGGTGTCCGCCTCGAGTGCTGGAGGTCCCGGGTTCAAGCTCTGGTGAGGGCCGGGACTTTTTCATGTGGACTTCTAGTAACAAAATTGTCCCTGGTCTCTGGGTAGTGAGATCGGACGCCCGTGTGTATTGCTGCGTACGTAAAAAAATCCCTTGGCAGTTGGAAATCGAAAAAGAGTAGCCTAACGGCACTGCCCGGGCAAGGGGGAAATTTCGAGTTTAAAAAATCTACTCAAAGTATTTCAGGATCCTCGCCGATGCTACTGAGTTCTTGCACTGAGCTGAGATTTTCCGTACTCAGGCTTGAGTTAGGATTAGAACGGAGCACTTATGGGTTACACCCGTGTACCGTAAGTTGATCCGTCGACTAAACTAAACAGGCGGACAGTTAGAGCATTGCTTTGCTGATCCGGCAACTTTTGCGGCTTGTGTTCTTGCAGATGTATTCGTGTTACCTTTCCTCTGGAGTAGACTAGGCAGGTGGAGAGAGGGATTATGCTGCATGGGCAACACATGGTCTCTACAAAGTCCAGGCTTTGTGCTATGGACAGGTTAGTATGCCCTTTGTTAAACACAATGCAACAAACCATCGTCTATCAAGACAGACAGCCAGGTGCCAGTAGCATTATTGTGCACCTGACGAGATGCAGCCAACAAATCGTGCAGCATATGTTTGTGAATTCTGTGTTTACATTCTTTAAGAGGCTACATTGGTTTGAGTCAGTCTATGCTGTGGTGTTCATTATCTAGGAGTGCGGTCCTCGGAAGGCGACTAACAGCACCCGCAGCTGGAGATTGGACTTTGACGGACATGTCATTGATTATGTTCACTTCTACAACTCGATGTTTGGACCACATTGCAGAGCCTCATTCTCAAATGCACTGCCCTCTTTGGTGATATGAGTAGACAGTTAACACGAGACAGCACAAGTTTTATATCTTGGCTGAGAGATTAGTTGGTTTCGATGTTATCCTTTGGCTATAATGCAATTTGCAGACAGGAACGCGAACCATATTACGGCAGAGACTTGTTCCGCCCTAGGTTCCGATTGTTTCATAGCCAGCGCGGGGCCTTTTCGGCTGCTTCACCAAGTTGTTTCTGTGCCTGCATTCTTGTCTGGCCTTTGTTACCCACTTGAGCACGCCACACAGGGAGTAGGAAACTAGACCTCTTGTACCTACCTCTACTGCGAATAGTCGCCTCAGACTTGCAACCATGTCACTATACTTTTCTATATTGTTCGTGTGCTGCTCCTCGCTTCTCGACTCGTATGGGACGGTCGGCTCAATCAGCGTTAGCTTGAGCCGTCGAGGAGTGTAGTTAGTATAATTTCAGGTCGCAATACAAACTATTGGACCGCTTACCATAGCCACATATATCTGAGGTACTGCGTTCATGTCCGGCAAGGTGGCATCGTACACACAGGTCGTTACTCTTCATGGATCCCCTACCGCGGTAGTAATTTCCTGGCCGGCAATCCTGAACTGCACTGAACGACCTTTCCGCCAGTCTGCCCTTCACGATCGATAGACGTCTTAATTTCTTCCGTTTGAGGCTCATCCAAACTGAACATAAAAATGACCAAGTAAATGAATCTAGGGTTGGGGTTTACGGCAACGTCCTATCAACAACATGCAGTATTAAGGAGACGTCTCTCTCTGCCCCGTGTTTGAGTCTTTGCGGGAAAGCTCCTGCTGTGACCATGAGCAGGATGTGGCTGAGACAGAAGCAAGGAGCAGGATGTGGCTGAGACAGAAGCCAGGAGCAGGATGTGGCTGAGACAGAAGCCAGGAGCAGGATGTGGCTGAGACAGAAGCCAGGAGCAGGATGTGGCTGAGACAGAAGCAAGGTGCAGGATGTGGCTGAGACAGAAGCCAGGAGCAGGATGTGGCTGAGACAGAAGCCAGGAGCAGGATGTGGCTGAGACAGAAGCCAGGAGCAGGATGTGGCTGAGACAGAAGCCAGGAGCAGGATGTGGCTGAGACAGAAGCCAGGAGCAGGATGTGGCTGAGACAGAAGCCAGGAGCAGGATGTGGCTGAGACAGAAGCCAGGAGCAGGATGTGGCTGAGACAGAAGCCAGGAGCAGGATGTGGCTGAGACAGAAGCCAGGAGCAGGATGTGGCTGAGACAGAAGCCAGGAGCAGGATGTGGCTGAGACAGAAGCCAGGAGCAGGATGTGGCTGAGACAGAAGCCAGGAGCAGGATGTGGCTGAGACAGAAGCCAGGAGCAGGATGTGGCTGAGACAGAAGCCAGGAGCAGGATGTGGCTGAGACAGAAGCCAGGAGCAAACCATGATAACCATACAATTGCACTCTGACATGCACATAGACATTTTCACCCTTATCTGAGAAAACAACAAACCCCCTTCCACTACCCTAGCATCAGGGAGGCGGCATGACTTCCGTTTGTCGCTCACTAGCTTTGAACTCAAGCGTAGTCCATGGACGTGCTTCTACTTCTATGTACACTGGGCTGATATTTCCGGGTGGGTTAGCTTTCCCTATTACCATTGTCAGGCGAACCTACTCCGACTTCAGAGGTACTTGTAATTTACGTCCTCAAGTCAAGGTCGATAGGTCAACATTTTAGTCCAACTGTCCAGTGTAGGGGTTGAACCCTTACCTCGGCATCAGCACACCGGATGTTTAAGAACATGCATTCTTATCCATTCGGCCCATGCTGACCCAATACAACAACATGTTGCAGGTCCTTGCAGGACGTGGCCATCAACCCCAAGCCCAGGGTAATTTTCTAGCTAGCTTTACATTAAGTAGTTTGCCATGGCTTTCTGAACAGGAAGCTAACAATGAAGTCCAAGTGTAGGAAATAACCCATCATCTTGGCATCAGTGCACCGGAAGTTCAAGTGTAGGAAATAACCCATCATCTTGGCATCAGTGCACCGGAAGTTCAAGTGTAGGAAATAACCCATCATCTTGGCATCAGTGCACCGGAAGTTCAAGTGTAGGAAATAACCCATCATCTTGGCATCAGTGCACCAGAAGTTCAAGTGCACGAAGTTCTACAACCACCCAGACTGCCTCGGTCTCTGGTATTCTGAAACATTTATTGTGATGATATACCTCCACGTCCAGTCCATCCAGCATAATTTCTGTTGGCCTGCTCCTGTGCTTCCCCTCTGACCTTTTCGGTCATCACAATGCTGTCCACTGAGTAAAGAAATGCAACAGAAAACTGCCCTGTAACCCCAGCAACAAAAGACACTGAACACAGAAGCAACACACAGGCTTGTACCATTCTAAAACGGATTTTATTTCCATAAATATGAATTCCTAAAATCTGCCGTGTAAAACGGCTGGCTACGAACACACACCAGCTAGAACGAGCCTCACATCAACTGGAACATGAGGGGAACAAAAACAGAACTAGCTTCCTCACATCAGCTGGAACATGAGGGGAACAGAACCAGAACTAACTTTCTCACATACCTCTACACATGGCGGCACTAAGCTGCGAGTAATCACAACAAAAATGACACTCAAGTACCTAAAATATGAATGGTACAAACAAAAAGACACCAAATCCTCTGATATATGAATGTTATATACATATTTTTAAAAAAGACACTAAATTATGAGATTCATGAGTAATGGAAACAAACAGACACAAAATTAAACATACGCATCAATGTATATATAATTCATAAAGATGTGATTAAAAAAAGACACTGGATTATAAGACGTATATTTGACTGATATAAATAAACTGATAAAGTGTTATTGGTCACTGGACGATGTCAAAGAATGACCATGTGCTACTAAAGTTACGTGCTTGAATTACTGTATGATCAATATGTTGAGTTACCAATCACATGTCACGAGCAACATAACTCAGGTCACCAGGTTAACTCTTCAATGCCGGACAAACTGTATGGAGTTAACAGTTATCTATCACACACAAAAGTAACAATTGTTATCTATCACACACTGATATAACACTTGTCTATCATACACAAAAGTAACAATTATTATCAATCAAACAGAGAAGGAACCATTATAAATTATACAAAGAAGTAACAATTATTACCTATCATACAGAGAAGTTATTCTTCTTCTTCTTTCGTTCGCTGAGAGAAGTTATAATTATTACTTATCACACAAAGAAGTAACAATTATTATCAATCGTTCAGAGAAGTAACAATTATTGTCAATCATACAGAAAAGTAACAATTGTCGGCAACCACACAAAGAAGCAACAATTCTTATCAATAATACAGATAGGTAAAAATTAGTATCAGTCATACAACAGATAAGCAACATTTATTAATCACACAGAAAAGCAACAAGAACTGTCAGTTATACAGAGAAGTGACAATTATTTTCTATTATACAAGGACAATACTCATCACTCATACAGCAAAGTAACAGTTATTACAAATCACACTGATAATTAATAACACACATCACGCTCGTCTTAATGAACCTCGCCAGTTGTCATCCTCTATATCCATGTCCAAGAATCTGGCCAGTTGTCACATCATGTCCCACTCTAGTTGTCATCCTCTATCTCCTTGTCCAAGAATCTGGCCAGTTGTCACATCATGTCCCACTCTAGTTGTCATCCTCTATCTCCATGTCCAATAATCTCACCAGTTGTCACATCATGTCCCACTCTAGTTGTCATCCTCTATCTCCATGTCCAAGAATCTGGCCAGTTGTCACATCATGTCCCACTATAGTTGTCATCCTCTATCTCCATGTCCAAGAATCTCGCCAGTTGTCACATCATGTCCCACTCTAGTTGTCATCCTCTATCTCCATGTCCAAGAATCTGGCCAGTTGTCACATCATGTCCCACTCTAGTTGTCATCCTCTATCTCCATGTCCAAGAATCTGGCCAGTTGTCACATCATGACCCACTCTAGTTGTCATCCTCTATCTCCATGTCCAAGAATCTCATCAGTTGTCACAGCATGTCCCACTCTAGTTGTCATCCTCTATCTCCATGTCCAAGAATCTGGCCAGTTGTCACATCATGTTCCACTCTAGTTGTCATCCTCTATCTCCATGTCCAAGAATCTGGCCAGTTGTCACATCATGTCCCACTCTAGTTGTCATCCTCTATCTCCATGTCCAAGAATCTCGCCAGTTGTCACATCATGTCCCACTCTAGTTGTCATCCTCCATCTCCATGTCCAATAATCTCACCAGTTGTCACATCATGTCCCACTCTAGTTGTCATCCTCTATCTCCATGTCCAAGAATCTGGCCAGTTGTCACATCATGTCCCACTCTAGTTGTCATCCTCTATCTCCATGTCCAAGAATCTGGCCAGTTGTCATATCATGTCCCACTCTAGTTGTCATCCTCTATCTCCATGTCCAAGAATCTGGCCAGTTGTCACATCATGTCCCACTCTAGTTGTCATCCTCTATCTCCATGTCCAAGAATCTGGCCAGTTGTCATCCTCTATCTCCATGTCCAATAATCTGGCCAGTTGTCACAGCATGTCCCACTCTAGTTGTCATCCTCTATCTCCTTGTCCAAGAATCTGGCCAGTTGTCACAGCATGTCCCACTCTAGTTGTCATCCTCTATCTCCATGTCCAAGAATATCATCAGTTGTCACATCATGTCCCACTCTAGTTGTCATCCTCTATCTCCATGTCCAAGAATCTCATCAGTTGTCACATCATGTCCCACTCTAGTTGTCATCCTCTATCTCCATGTCCAAGGATCTCGCCAGTTGTCACATCATGTCCCACTCTAGTTGTCATCCTCTATCTCCATGTCCAAGAATCTGGCAGTTGTCACATCATGTCCCACTCTAGTTGTCATCCTCTATCTCCATGTCCAAGAATCTGGCCAGTTGTCACATCATGTCCCACTCTAGTTGTCATCCTCTATCTCAATGTCCAAGAATCTGGCAGTTGTCACATCATGTCCCACTCTAGTTGTCATCCTTTATCTCCATGTCCAAGAATCTCGCCAGTTGTCACATCATGTCCCACTCTAGTTGTCATCCTCTATCTCCATGTCCAAGAATCTGGCAGTTGTCACATCATGTCCCACTCTAGTTGTCATCCTCTATCTCCTTGTCCAATAATCTCACCAGTTGTCACATCATGTCCCAATTCCCTCTACTCATGATCTCACCAAACAACCACCACTTCCTGTCAATGTCTGTGCTACATTTCCTTGGCATCTTAACCTCTGCCACAACATGTAGATGACCCATCTGTGCTGTTCATAGCCTATGCCACAACATGTGGATGACCCATCTGTGCTGTCCATAACCTCTGCCACAACATGTGGATGACCCATCTGTGCTGTTCATAGCCTATGCCACAACATGTGGATGACCCATCTGTGCTGTCCATAACCTCTGCCACAACATGTGGATGACCCATCTGTGCTGTCCATAGCCTCTGCCACAACATGTAGATGACCCATCTGTGCTGTCCATAGCCTCTGCCACAATATGTAGATGACCCATCTGTGCTGTCCATAACCTCTGCCATACATGTGGATGACCCATCTGTGCTGTCCATAGCCTCTGCCACAACATGTAGATGACCCATCTGTGCTGTCCATAGCCTCTGCCACAATATGTAGATGACCCATCTGTGCTGTCCATAACCTCTGCCACAACATGTGGATGACCCATCTGTGCTGTCCATAGCCTCTGCCACAATATGTAGATGACCCATCTGTGCTGTCCATAGCCTATGCCACAACATGTAGACGACCCATCTGTGCTGTCCATAGCCTCTGCCACAACATGTAGTCCACCCATCTGATCTGTCCATGGGGTCAGGTCAGTCTCATCCGATGGACACCAGCAAATGAACATGACAAAGTCCAGCTGATCACTGGCCATACAACCCATCTTGAGCTCTTTGGGTCATCAGCACGAGAGGCAGATTGGGAGAACGAGGGACACATCGGGAGAACGAGGAACCTCATCAGCCAACAAAGAACTGGCACTGTTAGCCGCCGGACGCTGATGCATATGTTGAAGGGAGGATCTGAGCAGCTGTGGACATGTCCGGAGTGTAAGGATGATACCCAACAGATAACCAACTGACCATCAGCCTAAGGTCAAAGCCTTCATACCTGGCCACAGCGCTTGTCCTTTATGGGACATTGCCCTCAGCCCTAGCATGTATTGGTGACTTGTGGTTTACTTGGCAATGCTAGTTCAGTAGTTTGTCACTGCTGTCTGAATGGCTGCATGTAATCCCATATAGTCAAACCCAATGCCAAGCAGTCTGCTTCCACATCGCCTGCACCTGGTATCGAACCCTGGACTCAGTGTGACAGGGAGTTATGACACTGGGCATGTCACTATCCCCTACGCCACAGAGCCGGTTATTCACTATGTACTTAATCTTGCTGTGATTTCTATGGGACGGGTGTCAGCCGTTCAGACAGCAGCGGCAAACTACTGAACTAATCTTAGTGAATCACAAACAGCTACAAAAAATTCTGGGGTTGATTGCAGTGTCCTGTAATGGACATGTAACTAACTTTTTAATTTAACAATTATACAGTGCATGTAGGTCAGCATGGCCGAATAGATAAGAACACATTTTCTTAAACATCCATGTGCTGATGGTGATGTAAGGGGTTCAACCCCTACACCGGACAGTGGGACTAAAATGTTGACTTCTCATCCTTGATGCTGATGTAAGGGGTTCAACCCCTACACCGGACAGTGGGACTAAAATGTTGACTTCTCATCCTTGATGTCTGATGTAGGGGTTCAACCCCTACACCGGACAGTGGGACTAAAATGTTGACTTCTCATCCTTGATGCTGATGTAAGGGGTTCAACCCCTACACCGGACAGTGGGACTAAAATGTTGACTTCTCATCCTTGATGCTGATGTAAGGGGTTCAACCCCTACACCGGACAGTGGGACTAAAATGTTGACTTCTCATCCTTGATGCTGATGTAAGGGGTTCAAACCCTACACCGGACAGTGGGACTAAAATGTTGACTTCTCATCCTTGATGCTGATGTAAGGGGTTCAACCCCTACACCGGACAGTGGGACTAAAATGTTGACTTCTCATCCTTGATGCTGATGTAAGGGGTTCAACCCCTACACCGGACAGTGGGACTAAAATGTTGACTTCTCATCCTTGATGCTGATGTAAGGGGTTCAACCCCTACACCGGACAGTGGGACTAAAATGTTGACTTCTCATCCTGATGCTGATGTAAGGGTTAACCACACAGAAACGAGGGACTAAAATGTGACTCCCAAATCAAAGATGCTGATGTAGGGTCCCAAACCCCCCTAGGCATATGGGACTAAAATGTTGACTGCTCTTGATGTCCGAGGTAAGGGGTGATAACCCCACACGGAACAGTGGGACTAAGACTGTAGACTTCTATCCTTGATGCGATGTAGGTCCATCCCTGACACGCCATGGGACTAAAATGTTGACTTGTGGTCTTGATGTGATGAAAGTTCAAGCTATGGCCAGTGGGTCTGAAAATGTTGATTCATCCTTATGCAAACAAGGGGTCAAGCCCTACACTTCCACATGCGACTAAAGTTCGAACTTCACCTTGATGTGTGTAAGGGGTTCAACGGCACCGACATCGCGCCACAAAGTTGATTCACATCCTTGATGCTGATTTATGGGAACCGTACACCGTTCAGGGACTAAAAGTGACTCACCCTTTACTGAATAAGGGTTTAACACAACAGGACAGTGACTAAAATGTGTGATTCTCCCTTGTAATGTGTAAGGGTTTCCCCCCTACCCCGGACTGTGGCTAAATTTGACTTCTCATCCTTGATGCAGGTTTCAACCTACACCGGAATAGTGGGACAAATTGTTAACTTCCATCCTTGATGCCTGATGTAAGGGGTTCAACCCCTACACCGGACAGTGGGACTAAAATGTTGACTTCTCATCCTTGATGGTGATGGACACTGATAATAGAAAAAGCTAATCCATATGACAATTCAGTCCAGTGCTACTAGAAATAGAGTACATGGACTATACTTAAGTTCACAGCAAGTAAACGCACCCCTCCACAAAAATGCAAAAGAAAACATACCAAGCACCTAAACACACACACATGTGTACACAGAACTGATCCAGAACAGTATGGATGAGATCTGCAGAGATGTTTGAACACCTGTGCCAGTCATGGCACATGATGATGATGTGTGTGTATAATCTACACTCTGGCTAGAGAGCTTCAGGATCTTAGTTCTACTACTGATGACTGCTGGGAAGGTTTCCATCAGAACCGAGAAAATACAGTCACTTGCCAAAGCAGTTGCCATGCAGTGTTCATGGTTCACATGTGCTATTGAACCTCTGACAGATACAAATCCTTTTCCAAAGCATTCGCCTGCATGCCATTCATGTGGTTCAAATTCTTTTCACCCTGGACAGCATCCTCCCAACAGGAAACCGGTCTTTCCCGGTTTTACAAGTGTATTGAACCTTGGGCAGGAAAAACAAATCCTCAGCCAAAGAGATGGCCATTTCAGTGTTTGGTTCCCTGTCTATTCAACCAGCTCACAGATACAAATCCCCCAAGCAGTTCCACTAGGTGTTCTATGGTTCACAAGGAGTCACAGAATTTCAAATCCCCTTACTCATTCCCAAGATGCCCTGTGAGCTTCAAAAACCCGGGCTCCTCAATAGGAAACCCCTTTAACAGCGCTCAAAGGCAGGAAAAAACTGATATAAGGGGATCAGAGTGTGTTGGTCTTGTCATGTATCAATCAGCATCATAGAGGTGATGGATGGCCTCCGTGCTGTACTCTCTACTAGTGTGTTGGCCATGTCATGTATCAATCAGCATCATAGAGGTGATGGATGGCCTCCGTGCTGTACTCTGTACTAGTGTGTTGGCTTTGTGATGCATCACTCCACAGGAGTCACAGAGAGTTATGATGGCCCAACTGTACTTCATTCCCAAAGAGGCCTTTCAGAAATGCTTCAAAAACTGGTGGCTGCCATGGAAGACGTGTACAGCCCCAAGGAGAGCACTTTAATGGGGATCAGAGTTTCAGACCTCCAGTCCATGTGCTGTATTTTCACTGCCAAAGGTCCAAAACATTTTTAACAGATCTCGTATAAACATCTTGTATAAATATGCTCACACATTTGCTTTTAACCCCACACATTTGTGCATGCGTGAACTGCACACAATAATATACACATGGATGAGGATAAGATGTTACTAGAGGGAACTCAACCAAGGAGACAGAAAAACAAAATGAAATGCTTCAACCAAAGCCGTTATCACTGAACTAAACAACACACAAGAAAACTATGAGAACATGAACAAATCAAGTATTACACTGAATACACCAGACAACAACTGATCCACCTATAATGTTTGATACACACTACCACACTCACAAACACACACATTTGAACACAAAGAGGCCCAGGGCAAGATTGTCCAATGGCAGATGTTGGGGTGTGTAGCTTCACATATTCTAGGTCAGGACATAATGAGGACAGGTGACTAGTTCATTACAGTACCAGCCACAACACAGCCCAGGCCATGATGACATCAACACAACCAGGTTGGAGATACTCACACTTGCAACTCTCAGTCCACATACATGTCAGAACAACCCTCTCAACCCACATACACACACAACTCATGCACACATCCATGCTACACACAACCACATACACACACAACTCATGCACACATCCATGCTACACACAACCACATACATACACAACACATAAAACTGCTCTCATACATGCTACACACAAACATGTATACAAACACACAGCATATGCAACTCTGATGTCTGTATACCTTCTACAGACAACCCTCTCAACCGCATAAACATACACACAAAATAACAACACATGATCTCAACTCTTAAGTGTAAAATCCCTCTCGACCACACACTATACAGTGCACTTACTCCTGTCTTTCAACCACTTAGCTATACAATGCACTTACTCCTGTCTCTCAACCACATAGCTATACAGTGCACTTACTCTGGTCTCTCAACCACATAGCTATACAGTGCACTTACTCTGGTCTCTCAACCACATAGCTATACAGTGCACTTACTCTGGTCTCTCAATAACATAGCTATACAGTGCACTTACTCCAGTCTCTCAACCACACACTATACAGTGCACTTACTCCAGTCTCTCAACCACACACTATACAGTGCACTTACTCAGTCTCTCAACCACACACTATACAGTGCACTTACTCCTGTCTCTCAACCACATAGCTATACAGTGCACTTACTCTGGTCTCTCAACCATGCAGCTATACAGTGCACTTACTCTGGTCTCTCAACCACGCAGCTATACAGTGCACTTACTCTGGTCTCTCAACCACATAGCTATGCAGTGCACTTACTCTGGTCTCTCAACCATGCAGCTATACAGTGCACTTACTCTGGTCTCTCAACCATGCAGCTATACAGTGCACTTACTCTGGTCTCTCAACCACATAGCTATACAGTGCACTTACTCTGGTCTCTCAACCATGCAGCTATACAGTGCACTTACTCCTGTCTCTCAATCACATAGCTATACAGTGCACTTACTCTGGTCTCTCAACCATGCAGCTATACAGTGCACTTACTCTGGTCTCTCAACCATGCAGCTATACAGTGCACTTACTCTGGTCTCTCAACCACATAGCTATACAGTGCACTTACTCTGGTCTCTCAACCATGCAGCTATACAGTGCACTTACTCTGGTCTCTCAACCACATAGCTATACAGTGCACTTACTCTGGTCTCTCAACCATGTAGCTATACAGTGCACTTACTCCTGTCTCTCAACCACATAGCTATGCAGTGCACTTACTCTGGTCTCTCAACCATGCAGCTATACAGTGCACTTACTCTGGTCTCTCAACCATGCAGCTATACAGTGCACTTACTCTGGTCTCTCAACCACACACTATACAGTGCACTTACTCTGGTCTCTCAACCACATAGCTATACAGTGCACTTACTCTGGTCTCTCAACCATGCAGCTATACAGTGCACTTACTCTTGTCTCTCAACCATGCAGCTATACAGTGCACTTACTCTGGTCTCTCAACCACATAGCTATACAGTGCACTTACTCTGGTCTCTCAACCATGCAGCTATATAGTGCACTTACTCTGGTCTCTCAACCACATAGCTATACAGTGCACTTACTCTGGTCTCTCAACCATGCAGCTATACAGTGCACTTACTCTGGTCTCTCAACCACATAGCTATACAGTGCACTTACTCTGGTCTCTCAACCACATAGCTATACAGTGCACTTACTCTGGTCTCTCAACCATGCAGCTATACAGTGCACTTACTCTGAACTCTCAACCACATAGCTATACAGTGCACTTACTCTGGTCTCTCAACCATGTAGCTATACAGTGCACTTACTCTGGTCTCTCAACCACATAGCTATACAGTGCACTTACTCTGGTCTCTCAACCATGCAGCTATACAGTGCACTTACTCTGGTCTCTCAACCACATAGCTATACAGTGCACTTACTCTGGTCTCTCAACATGCAGCTATACAGTGCACTTACTCCTGTCTCTCAACCACATAGCTATACAGTGCACTTACTCTGGTCTCTCAACCACATAGCTATACAGTGCACTTACTCTGGTCTCTCAACCATGCAGCTATACAGTGCACTTACTCTGGTCTCTCAACCACATAGCTATACAGTGCACTTACTCTGGTCTCTCAACCATGCAGCTATACAGTGCACTTACTCTGATCTCTCAACCACATAGCTATACAGTGCACTTACTCTGGTCTCTCAACCATGTAGCTATACAGTGCACTTACTCTGGTCTCTCAACCACATAGCTATACAGTGCACTTACTCTGGTCTCTCAACCATGCAGCTATACAGTGCACTTACTCTGGTCTCTCAACCATGTAGCTATACAGTACACTTACTCTGGTCTCTCAACCACATAGCTATACAGTGCACTTACTCTGGTCTCTCAACCATGCAGCTATACAGTGCACTTACTCTGGTCTCTCAACCATGCAGCTATACAGTGCACTTACTCTGGTCTCTCAACCATGCAACTATACAGTACACTTACTCCAGTCTCTCAACCACACACTATACAGTGCACTTACTCCAGTCTCTCAACCACACACTATACAGTGCACTTACTCCAGTCACTCAACCACACACTATACAGTGCACTTACTCCTGTCTCTCAACCACACAGCTATACAGAGCACTTACTCTGGTCTCTCAACCACACACTATACAGTGCACTCACTCCTGTCTCTCAACCACACAGCTATTCAGTGCACTTACTCCTGTCTCTCAATCATACACTATACAGTGCACTTACTCCAGTCCCTCAACCACATAGCTATACAGTGCACTTACTCCTGTCTCTCACTTGTGCAGCTGCACATGATGAATTGTGACCACAGGTACATCAATTATAGAGTGCATCTGAAACCACATAAAGTGCTTGCACATTCACATAATGTGCACAGCCTATAAAATACATGTAATCGCACACAGTGCAAACACAATCACCCAAAGTGCACATAATGTCCACATGAGCTATAACTACACACATATGAGATTTATACAACACACACAGGCTCACACTATTACATAGACTCTCCTTTATAAAACCACACACTTTCACATATTGTGCATTTAAATCCTGTATAATCTATAAACTGAATATCGCACATCTTTAACAGAATGTTGCAATCATCACCCCCAGCATTGATTGGCTACAGAATGTTGCATTCATCCCCAACAATTATTGGCTGTGTGATTTACAAGACAATTACAGTTCAGTAGTTAGCCATTGTGTTCTAAATGGTTGACGCCTCATACTTTCAGAATCAAGGTCAAATGGTCTGCTTCCACTCCGGAGCCCTGGACTCTGTATGTCAGGGAATTATGACATTGAATGCAGCATCACCCTTCATGCCACAGCCCCTGGTTACGTATGGACATATTCAGTAGTCTTAATCACATGAAATGTCAGTACAAAACATCATTGGTTGCAGTGCACATACAGCCATATACAGTAAACATACAGCCACATACAGTGCACAGAAATATCATCAGCTGTAAAGTGCAAACTATCGTCACTTTAAAATGCATTTTCAGTCATACAGAACGCACACAAAAATCCCATAGGTATAAAGCACATTTACATCCATGCACTGTGCACTCACAACCATATAAAGTGCATTTACAATCATATAAAGTGATCTTACAACCATATACTGTGCACTTACAACCATATATTGTGCACTTACAACCATATATTGTGCACTTACAACCATATATTGTGCACTTACAACCATATATTGTGCACTTACAACCATGTAAAGTGCACATGAATCCACATAAAATGCCACTATATAAGAAACTGTTTACTGCAAGAAAAAGCTAGTCGATCTAAGTACATCTACTACATAAAACTATATGAGAATCACAAAATTCTATGTGAGAATCTATATGAGAATCACAAACGTCTATATGAAAATCACATAAATTTGTGAGAAGCAGATAAATCTATATGATAAACACATAAATCTAAATGAAAATCACATACATCTATGAGAATCACACCAATCTATATGACAATCACATAAATCTATATGACAATCACATAAATCTGTATGACAATCACATAAATCTATATGACAATCACAAAAGTCAATATGAAAATCACATAAATCTAAATGAAAATCACATAAATCTGTATGAGTGACACACTCGTCTTTATGAGACATAAATCTATCTGAGAATCATGGAAATCTATATGAGAATCACATCAATCGAATTGATCCAAACAAATCAATACAGAAATCACAAGATAGATCACAGTATTCTGATGTTACATATGTACACATTTGAGATAAAAACATTTACAACGATATTCAAGTGCAAATCATCCAACCAAATGGATTCGTTCAAAGGAATCAAAAACAGCAACCGCAGGCTACATATGTGAAATCAAATCATCAGCAGACATGAAAGTAGCGGACAGTGCTGTAGCAGATACTATAGTAACACAGTATGGTCAGTCATTGCCATGACAGTTGTCCTAGGGTTGTGAAGTGTGGTACCGGACAGTGCTATAGCAGATACTACAGTAACACAATATGGTCAGTCATTGCCATGACAGCTGTCCTAGGGTTGTGAAGTGTGGTACCGGACAGTGCTACAGCAGATACTACAGTAACACAGTATGGTCAGTCATTGCCATGACAGCTGTCCTAGGGTTGTGAAGTGTGGTACCGGACAGTGCTATAGCAGATACTACAGTATGGTCAGTCCTGACAGCTGTCCTAGGGTTGTGAAGTGTGGTACCGGACAGTGCTATAGCAGATACTACAGTAACACAGTATGGTCAGTCATTGCCATGACAGCTGTCCTAGGGTTGTGAAGTGTGGTACCGGACAGTGCTATAGCAGATACTACTGTAACACAGTATGGTGAGTCATTGCCATGACAGCTGTCCTAGGGTTGTGGACGTGTGGTACCGACAGTGCTATAGCAGATACTACAGTAACACAGTATGGTCAGTCATTGCCATGACAGCTGTCCTAGGGTTGTGAAGTGTGGTACCGGACAGTGCTATAGCAGATACTACAGTATGGTCAGTCCTGACAGCTGTCCTAGGGTTGTGAAGTGTGGTACCGGACAGTGCTGTAGCAGATACTACAGTATGGTCAGTCCTGACAGCTGTCCTAGGCTTGTGAAGTGTGGTACCGGACAGTGCTATAGCAGATACTACAGTATGGTCAGTCCTGACAGCTGTCCTAGGGTTGTGAAGTGTGGTACCGGACAGTGCTATAGCAGATACTACAGTATGGTCAGTCCTGACAGCTGTCCTAGGGTTGTGAATAGTTAGGACTTCACATATACCAGGTCAAGGCATAATGAGGCGAGGTGACCAATGATCTTCCATGCAATGTAATTTCTGGAATTTCTGAAAACAATGTAGTGCCTGTATTACAAAGTTGGTGGTGATCGCTGACGTGATTTCTTGGGACAAAACTGTTTGCCTCAATGAGGAAACTGAAAGTACATTACTCTCTTGGGAAATGTAACTGCAGCTTCTTGACAGTGTCACAGGCTAAGGATATTACATGTTTTATGAGATGATATGACTAATTCCCTTGTTGACTATGTTTTTCTATTGTCAGTATGCAGAACAAAGATGGGCACCTGCTCTAGGATAGCCTTTGTTGAAGTGCTGCTCTGACTTGTGTGTGAACTGGCAACAACAACTATGTATGTTAACCCTGCTTAGTCCAGTTGTCTGGAGTCTCTTGGTGTCCTATGTATGTTAACCCTATTTAGTCCAGTTGTCTGGAGTTTTGCACCGTCTTATTCTGCATAATGTTAGGAAGCATGAGAACCGACATCACAGCACTCAGGACATTCCCATAAGTGCTCTGTCGCCATCTTCAATGGTCAGAGAAGAGTCCCAATACTAATAATACCTATTGCAGTCTGATTATGTGTCCATTTGACCTTTCCTCAGAGAACTGAGTGTTGGCCAGTTCCTCTAATGGACTCCCAGCTCCAGGTCGTGATCGTCTATCTGTTCTTCAACACCATACACATGATCTCAAAGAGCCCATCCCAAAGGGCCCCGGCAACTGGACTAAGTGGGGTTAACATACATAGGACACCAAGAGACTCCAGACAACTGGACTAAGTGGGGTTAACATACATAGGACACCAAGAGACTCCAGACAACTGGACTAAGTGGGGTTAACATACATAGGACACCAAGAGACTCCAGTCAACTGGACTAAATAGGGTTAACATATAGGACACCAAGAGACTCCAGACAACTGGACTAAATAGGGTTAACATATATAGGACACCAAGAGACTCCAGTCAACTGGACTAAATAGGGTTAACATATAGGACACCAAGAGACTCCAGACAACTGGACTAAGTGGGGTTAACATACATAGGACACCAAGAGACTCCAGACAACTGGACTAAATAGGGTTAACATACATAGGACACCAAGAGACTCCAGACAACTGGACTAAGTGGGGTTAACATACATAGGACACCAAGAGACTCCAGACAACTGGACTAAATAGGGTTAACATACATAGGACACCAAGAGACTCCAGACAACTGGACTAAGTGGGGTTAACATACATAGGACACCAAGAGACTCCAGTCAACTGGACTAAGTGGGGTTAACATACATAGGACACCAAGAGACTCCAGACAACTGGACTAAGTGGGGTTAACATACATAGGACACCAAGAGACTCCAGACAACTGGACTAAGTGGGGTTAACATATAGGACACCAAGAGACTCCAGACAACTGGACTAAGTGGGGTTAACATATAGGACACCAAGAGACTCCAGACAACTGGACTAAGTGGGGTTAACATACATAGGACACCAAGAGACTCCAGACAACTGGACTAAACAGGGTTAACATACATAGTTGTTGTTGCCAGTTCACAAACGTCAGAGCAGCACTTCAACAAAGGCTATCCTAGAGCAGGTGCCCAACTTTGTTCTGCATACTAACAATAGAAAAAATAGCCAACAAGCTGACCTTATCATGGACCAATACTCCACCGAGCAGTGCAGACCTAGCCAGTGCCACAACTAGCCACACTGTGTGTGGCACTCTCCCGCTGGCCAGGGTGGCAGTTTGTTCGTTTCTGACCCCATGAACCCACATACAGACCGTGTCAGCATTCCGCTGGATGCTGTCACTCCGAGTCTCATACTTGTTGACTAGCATCATGGCCGATGGATACCACTACTCACCTCTTACACTTCAGCTGTGCTGATGGCCAGCTAGCGGGTTCAACCCCTGCACTGATCACGGGACTAAAATGCTGACCTCTCGTCCTGACTTGGGGATGTAAATTACAAGTACCTTCAGAAGTGGAGTGAGTTCACCTAATGGCAGAGACACTGGTAATAAGGAAAGCTAATCCACACACAAAATATCAGTTCAGTGCACTCCCCTGGTAGTGGCGACTACTTGAAGTAGTACATGTGTGCACTACACATACAACAATCAGTTCAGTGCACCCCTGGTAGTGGCGACCACTTGAAGCAGTAGCACATGTGATGACTAGGCTTGACCTCACAGAAAGTGAATACCCCCCCCAAAAAAACAACTTATTTGTATCTTCCGGTACAACCAGTTCTCTGGGATTGACCAAACAACAGCAAAGTGCTTTAGCATTTCTAGTGCTGACAGAGAATACTGTAGCAGAACATACACACATAAATGCAGTCTCTATAAATACAGAAATAAGTATATCACAGAATCCAGATATCAAATAATTGTTGACACAAAACACAGGGACAGCAGCGTTGAGATGGTTCACAACATCCAGATATTATGTCCCTTACTGACACAACACAAAGACAGCAGCATTGAGATGGTTCACAACATCCAGATATTATGCCCCTTACTGACACAACACAGAGACAGCAGTGTTGAGATGGTTCACAACATCACAGTCTTTACTGACACAACTCTGGGACAGCACACTGAGATCAATCACAACATCATGGTAATCAGCTGGAACTATTCACGTATGACAATCACAATTTCACACAAACACATAAACTATCACAACTTTACAACAGAATATATCAACTGCTCCATGCTTCTGGCCACCCACAATATATCACACATTTCTGATCCCACATTAAACCATCACATCTTTCTGATCCCACATTAAATCATCACATCTTTCTGAACCCACAGTAAATCCTCACACATTTCTGATCCCACATTAAGCCAGCACATCTTTCTGAATCCACACTAAACCATCACATTTTTCTGATCCCACATTAAACCATCACATCCACATTAAACCATCACATCTTTCTGAATCCACACTAAACCATCACATCTTTCTGATCCCACATTAAACCATCACATCTTTCTGAATCCACAATAAACCATCACACATTTCTGAATCTACAATAAACCATCACATTTTTCTGAATCCACAATAAAACCCTCACATCTTTCTGATCTCACATTAAACCTCACATCTTTCTGATCCCACATTAAACCATCACATCTTTCTGAATCTACAATAAACCATCACATCTTTCTGAATCCACACTAAACCATCACATCTTTCTGATCTCACATTAAACCATCACATCTTTCTGGGTCCCACATTAAACCATCCCATGTTTATGACTCCACACAAACAACCTCATGCATTTCTGACCCCCACAACTAAATTGTCACATGTTTCTGACCCCACACATAAATTGTCACATTTTTTGATCTAATATACCAACCATCACACATTTGTGGTGTGACATTATTGTCACATTATTTTCATCTTACATCAGACGGCCACGTGTATCTGACCCCCCACTGAACCACCATAAGTTTCAACACCATATATATATGGTCAATATTTCTGACGCCCACGTATCAACTGTCCCATATTTTGACCCCACATTAAACCATCCACCGGTCTCCCTGGTCTAGGTGTTACATGACTTTCTCCGTAATCCCGTATACTCTCGTGAGTAGCATTAGTGGTTCTCTCCGCGTCGGTAACTTATGGGGTATGTATCGCTCAGAAAGCAATGCAAACTACTGAGCGTAATCTTGCCAAGAAATCAACAATCAGCTGAAAGATGCTGATGTTGACATCGATGTCCTGTAAAGGCTATGCAAACAGAAAAAAAAAAAAAAATTAAACCATTCAATTTTTCTGGCTTCATGTCAAACTACCACATGTTTCCCGACCCCTAGATATAAATTGTCAGATGTTTCCAAACCCCACATAAAAACGGCCTCATATTTCTGATTCCAAACATAAATTATCGCAAGTTTTTGATCTCATAATGAAACCATCACGCGCGTTAGATACCATATTAAATGCTGCGTATTGAGCACAGTATGTGGGAATTGCAAATCGTCTTCATAACTCCTTTGCCGGGGGAAGGGGAATCAAACCCCAGTCTCCTCGTGACAGGCGGGAAACTTATCACTATACTGCCAAGACGGTGCAATATATTATGTGAGGCTAATTATTGAGAATCGAAGGCACTAGTCTTCCCTCACAGTTCTCCCCTCTGTATTTATGCTGTCTTCTACAACATACAGCAGACACCTACAACATATGCTGCTTAAAAAAGTCGCTTAAAAGTTGACAGGGTCGACTTCATTGCACCGGGTTTTATCCTATATGGTTCGGTCTCTTTCCGCAGCGCGGACAGCAGCGCACAAAGGGATGAACTCTAGCTCTAGAAACGACCCACAGGAGTCTCCGAATAAATGTCACCCATGAACCGAAGGATGTGGCCCAGAATCGAACCCACAACCTTTGGAGCCTGAGTCGAACAGCGTGACCACTTTTACCACGGAGACTCCCAATGTGCTGCTATTGTTGTGTCATTGTATTTATGCTGTCTTCTACAATATTCAGCAGACACCTACAATATTTGCTGCTATTGTTGATGTCTGTGTATTTATGCTGTCTTCTACAACATTCAGCAGACACCTACAACATGTGCTGCTATTGTTGGTGTCTATGTATTTATGCTGTCTTCTACAACATTCAGCAGACACCTACAACATGTGCTGCTATTGTTGGTGTCTGTGTATTTATGCTGTCTTCTACAACATACAGCAGACACATACAACATTTGCTGTGACTGTGGTAATCTTTGCATTTCCCTCAAAACCCATATTTCCATTGCCATGAGAAGAATTCTCAGCTTGTCTGCTTATTGCCTATGTTTCACATCCATACAACAGTCTAGGATGCAAAAAAGCACTTCTATGCCCTGTTCCCCACTTCAAACAACGCCTTTGTGAGTGACGTGCACAAACTATTTGTTCTATTGAACCTATGATACAGACAAATGTTTGCCTGACCAGGGGAGGAAGATATAGGACACCAAGAGACCCCCTCAGTAAAAAACTGGACTAAATAGGGTAACATATAGGACACCAAGAGACTCCAGACAACTGACTAATGGGGTTAACATACTAGGACACCAAGAGACTCCAGACAACTGGACTAAATAGGGTTAACATACATAGGACACCAGAGACTCAGACAACTGGACTAAGTGGGTTAACATACAAGGACCCAAGAGACTCCAGACAACTGGACTAAATAGGGTTAGACATACATAGGACACCAAGAGACTCCAGACAACTGGACTAAGTGGGGTTAACATACATAGGACACCAAGAGACTCCAGACAACTGGACTAAGTGGGGTTAACATACATAGGACACCAAGAGACTCCAGACAACTGGACTAAGTGGGGTTAACATACATAGGACACCAAGAGACTCAGACAACTGGACTAAGTGGGGTTAACATATAGGACACCAGAGACTCCAGACAACTGGACTAAGTGGGGTTAACATATAGGACACCAAGAGACTCCAGTCACCTGGACTAAGTGGGGTTAACAATACATAGGACACAAGAGACCCAGACAACTGGACTAAACAGGGTTAACATACATAGTTGTTGTTGCCAGTTCTCAAACGTCAGAGCAGCACTTCAACAAAGGCTATCCTAGAGCAGGTGCCCAACTTTGTTCTGCATACTAACAATAGAAAAAATAGCCAACAAGCTGCCTTATCATGGACCAATACTCCACCGAGCAGTGCAGACCTAGCCAGTGCCACAACTAGCCACACTGTGTGTGGCACTCTCCCGCTGGCCAGGGTGGCAGTTTGTCATGTTTCTGACCCCATGAACCCACATACAGACCGTGTCAGCATTCAGCTGGTGCTGGTCACTCCGGGTCTCATACTTGTTGACTAGCATCATGGCCGAATGGATACCACTACTCACTCTTACACTTCAGCTGTGCTGATGGCCAGCTAGCGGGTTCAACCCCTGCACTGATCAGCTGGACTAAAATGCTGACCTCTCGTCCTTGACTTGGGGATGTAAATTACAAGTACCTCAGAAGTGGGAGTGAGTTCACCTAATGGCAGAGACACTGGTAATAAGGAAAGCTAATCCACACACAAATATCAGTTCAGTGCACTCCCCTGGTAGTGGCGACTACTTGAAGTAGTACATGTGTGCACTACACATACAACAATCAGTTCAGTGCACTCCCTGGTAGTGGCGACCACTTGAAGCAGTAGCACATGTGATGACTAGGCTTGACCTCACAGAAAGTGAATACCCCCCCCAAAAAAACAACTTATTTGTATCTTCCGGTACAACCAGTTCTCTGGGATTGACCAAACAACAGCAAAGTGCTTTAGCATTTCTAGTGCTGACAGAGAATACTGTAGCAGAACATACACACATAAATGCAGTCTCTATAAATACAGAAATAATATATCACAGAATCCAGATATCAAATAATTGTTGACACAAACACAGGGAGCAGCGTTGAGATGGTTCACAACATCCAGTATTATGTCCCTTACTGACACAACAACAGAGACAGCACCATTGAGATGGTTTACAAAATCCAGATATTATGCCCTTTACTGATACAACACAGAGACAGCACCATTGAGATGGTTCACAACATCACAGTCTTTACTGACACAACTCTGGGACAGCACACTGAGATCAATCACAACATCATGGTAATCAGCTGGAACTATTCACATATGACAATCACAATTTCACACAAACACATAAACTATCACACTTTACAACAGAATATATCAACTGCTCCATGCTTCTGGCCACCCACAATATATCACACATTTCTGATCCACATTAAACCATCACATCTTTCTGATCCCACATTAAATCATCACATCTTTCTGAACCCACAGTAAATCCTCACACATTTCCTGATCCCACATTAAGCCAGCACATCTTTCTGAATCCACACTAAACCATCACATTTTTCTGATCCCACATTAAACCATCACACATTTCTGATCCCACATTAAGCCATCACATCTTTCTGAATCCACACTAAACCATCACATCTTTCTGATCCCACATTAAACCATCACATATTTCTGAATCCACATTAAACCATCACATCTTTCTGAATCTACATAAACCATCACATCTTTCTGAATCCACAATAAACCATCACATCTTTCTGATCTCACATTAAACCATCACATCTTTCTGATCCCACATTAAACCATCACATCTTTCTGAATCTACAATAAACCATCACATCTTTCTGAATCCACACTAAACCATCACATCTTTCTGATCTCACATTAAACCATCACATCTTTCTGATCCCACATTAAACCATCCCATGTTTATGACTCCACACACAAACCATCATGCATTTCTGACCCCCACAACTAAATTGTCACATGTTTCTGACCCCACACATAAATTGTCACATGTTTTTGATCTAATATACCAACCATCACACATTTGTGGTGTGACATTATTGTCACATTATTTTCATCTTACATCAGACGGCCACGTGTATCTGACCCCACACTGAACCACCATAAGTTTCAGACACCATATATATATGGTCAATATTTCTGACCCCACGTATAAACTGTCCCATATTTTGACCCCACATTAAACCATCCACCGGTCTCCCTGGTCAAGGGGTTACACGACTTTCTCAATAATCCTGTATACTCTTGTGAGTAGCATTAGCGGTTCTCTCCGCGTCGGTAACTTATGGGGTATGTATCGCTCAGAAAGCAATGGCAAACTACTGAGCGTAATCTTGCCAAGAAATCAACAATCAGCTGAAAGATGCTGATGTTGACATCGATGTCCTGTAAAGGCTATGCAAACAGAAAAAAAAAAAAAAATTAAACCATTCAATTTTTCTGGCTTCATGTCAAACTACCACATGTTTCTGACCCCTAGATATAAATTGTCAGATGTTTCCAACCCCACATAAAAACGGCCTCATATTTCTGATTCCAAACATAAATTATCGCAAGTTTTTGATCTCATAATGAAACCATCACGCGCGTTAGATACCATATTAAATGCTGCGTATTGAGCACAGTATGTGGGAATTGCAAATCGTCTTCATAACTCCTTTGCCGGGGGAAGGGGAATCAAACCCCAGTCTCCTCGTGACAGGCGGGGAAACTTATCACTATACTGCCAAGGACGGTGCAATATATTATGTGAGGCTAATTATTGAGAATCGAAGGCACTAGTCTTCCCTCACAGTTCTCCCCTCTGTATTTATGCTGTCTTCTACAACATACAGCAGACACCTACAACATATGCTGCTTAAAAAAGTCGCTTAAAAGTTGACAGGGTCGACTTCATTGCACCGGGTTTTATCCTATATGGTTCGGTCTCTTTCCGCAGCGCGGACAGCAGCGCACAAAGCATGAACTCTAGCTCTAGAAACGACCCACAGGAGTCTCCGAATAAATGTCACCCATGAACCGAAGGATGTGGCCCAGAATCGAACCCACAACCTTTGGAGCCTGAGTCGAACAGCGTGACCACTTCACCACGGAGACTCCCACATGTGCTGCTATTGTTGGTGTCATTGTATTTATGCTGTCTTCTACAATATTCAGCAGACACCTACAATATTTGCTGCTATTGTTGATGTCTGTGTATTTATGCTGTCTTCTACAATATTCAGCAGACACATACAACATGTGCTGCTATTGTTGATGTCTATGTATTTATGCTGTCTTCTACAACATTCAGCAGACACCTACAACATGTGCTGCTATTGTTGGTGTCTGTGTATTTATGCTGTCTTCTACAACATACAGCAGACACATACAACATTTGCTGTGACTGTGGTAATCTTTGCATTTCCCTCAAAACCCATATTTCCATTGCCATGAGAAGATTCTCAGCTTGTCTGCTTATTGCCTATGTTTCACATCCATACAACAGTCTAGGATGCAAACAGCACTTCTATGCCCTGTTCCCCACTTCAAACAACAGCCTTTGTGAGTGACGTGCACAAACTATTTGTTCTATTGAACCTATGATACAGACAAATGTTTGCCTGACCAGGGGAGGGAAGACAAGTTGCCAGATTGTCCCCATCAGAACTGTACTGCAAGCTCACCATTCATCAAGTTGGATCAGAATGTCCAGTCAGGGTTACCTGCCAGTTGTATTTATTTCTCACTGCATGAACATTGAGTAAGTTGTTTATGGTTGATAACAACCTTATAATCAATCACCCAACCCTGCCATCCTTAACCTTACAATCAATCAACCCTAACATCCTTAACCTTACAATCAACCAACCCTCCCACCCTTAACCTCAACCAACCCTGCCACCCTTAACCTTACAATCAATCAACCCTGCCACCCTTAACCTTACAATCAATCAACCCTGTCACCCTTAACCTTACAATCAACCAACCCTGCCACCCTTAACCTTACAATCCAAGTGCCCAAATGTACATATCTCCCACAAGTGCACACATTTACACATCTTCTAGTGCACACATTTACACATCTTCTAGTGCACACATTTACACACCTTCTAGTGCACACATTTACACCTCTTCTAGTGCACACATTTACACCTCTTCTAGTGCACACATTTACACCTCTTCTAGTGCACACATTTACACACCTTATAGTGCACATTTACACATCTTCTAGTGCAGACATTTACACATCTTCTAATACACACATTTACACATCTTCTAGTACACACAATTAAACACCTTCTAGTGCACACATTTACACATATTCTAATACACACATTTACACACCTTCTAGTACACACATGTACACATCTAGTGCACAAATCTTCTAATACACACATTTACACACATTCTAGTACACACATGTACACATCTAGTGCACACATCTTCTAGTGCACACATTTACACATCTTCTAGTAAATACATGTACACATCTTCTAGTATGCACATGTACACATTTAGTACACACATGAACATGTCTAGTGCACACATCTTCCAGTGCACACATTTACACATCCTGTGAGTATACACATTTACACATCTTCTAGTGCACACATTTAAATTACAGATTACAGTGTGTACACACATAAAACCTTCCTAAATAAACTAAAATGTACTCAAGCTTATTGTATCAGATATGTTAAAATGTACACAAACTGTCCATTACATAACGCTCTGAATGTAAGCACACTATCTATTACATATCTCCTACAGAGTGCATGTACATGCAGAGTTCCCTGCTTGTAGGAATATTTATAATTACAGATTTGGCTAATGATCACATTTAACAGATTTGGGTAAATGTACACATTTGAACGATTACATATCTTTTTAAGTCTACACTCATTTATGACTTCAGTGTATATCATGTTCAATTACACATCTTCCTCAGGTAAACACATCTCCTTCGGGTAAACACATCTATCATTACAGACCTCCCTAGATCCGCACATCTGAATTATTGCACATCTGTCTAGGTGTAAATACATCTACCACTACAGATCTCCCTAATTGTATATACATTTATAACTGCAGATCTCTATAAGTGTACACACATATACCATTACACATCTCCCTAAGTGGATGCACACTGAAAGGTACACAAACTTACTGCTGGAAATCATAAACACATCTACATCTCCCCCATGACACTTGACCTCCCCCTTCAAATGCAAGGTGTCATTTGGCCCTGTCAAACAATTCAATCAACATTCACATAATACCTCTACAAATAATACTAGGCTTATAGGGTTGCTAATCGCTGGTCTCTTTATCTGATTCAGTTTCCACTTGGTTGTCAATCTCAACTTTGTACTGGTACTTGGCGATGTAGCGCACCCACTTCTCCGGTGGGTCTGGGTTTTCTACACTGATGGATCGAACCTGTGCTTTGGACACTGTTGAGGCTGGCATGGTGAAGGACACGTCGGCCCACTGCTCTAACTGGTCGGGGATCTCGTCGTGTTGACCCAAGGCCAGGTGTAGGACAAACAGGTGGTTCTTGTAAGCACCTGTAATCAGGACATGAAAAGTTTGGGCATGAGCACAGACATTCTGGAGTCTACTTATCATCAACAGTTTTAGTTAGCTCATTAGCTCCACATTTGTACTGTGGCAGCCCACTTACATGCATGCTTGCACTGGTACACACATGTCCCAATAGAGGGCCTGCTGTAGGTCTGTGACCTGATGGGGTCAGCAGAGTTTGTAGGTTTGAGATGTGATCGGGGTCAGCAGAGTTTGTAGGTCTATGATGTGATGGGGGTCAGCACAGTTTGTAGGTCTGTGATGTGATGGGGTCAGCACAGTTCGTAGGTCTGTGACCTGATGGGGTCAGCAGAGTTTGTAGGTTTGAGATGTGATGAGGTCAGCAGAGTTTGTAGGTCTGTGATGTGATGGGGTCAGCACAGTTTGTAGGTCTGTGATGTGATGTGGTCAGCACAGTTTGTAGGTCTGTGATGTGATGGGGTCAGCACAGTTTGTAGGTCTGTGATGTGATGTGGTCAGCACAGTTTGTAGGTCTGTGATGTGATGGGGTCAGCACAGTTTGTAGGTCTGTGATGTGATGGGGTCAGCAGAGTTTGTAGGTTTGAGATGTGATGAGGTCAGCAGAGTTTGTAGGTCTGTGATGTGATGGGGTCAGCACAGTTTGTAGGTCTGTGATGTGATGTGGTCAGCACAGTTTGTAGGTCTGTGATGTGATGGGGTCAGCACAGTTTGTAGGTCTGTGATGTGATGGGGTCAGCACAGTTTGTAGGTCTGTGATGTGATGGGGTCAGCAGAGTTTGTAGGTCTATGATGTGATGGGGTCAGCACAGTTTGTAGGTCTGTGATGTGATGGGGTCAGCACAGTTTGTAGGTCTGTGATGTGATGGGGTCAGCATTTTGTAGGTCTGTGATGTGATGGGGTCAGCACAGTTTGTAGGTCTGTGATGTGATGGGGTCAGCACAGTTTGTAGGTCTGTGATGTGATGGGGTCAGCACAGTTTGTAGGTCTGTGATGTGATGGGGTCAGCACAGTTTGTAGGTCTGTGATGTGATGGGGTCAGGATGGTTTGTAGGTCTGTGATGTGATGGGGTCAGCACAGTGTGTAGGTCTGTGATGTGATGAGGTCAACACAGTGTGTAGGTCTGTGATATGATGGGGTTAGCAGTTTGTAGGTCTGTGATGTGATGGGGTCAGCACAGTTTGTAGGTCTGTGATGTGATGGGGTCAGCACAGTTTGATGGTCTATGATGTGATGGGGTCAGCACAGTTTGTAGGTCTATGATGTGATGGGGTCAGCACAGTGTGTAGGTCTGTGATGTGATGGGGTCAGCACAGTTTGTAGGTCTGTGATGTGATGGGGTCAGCACAGTTTGTAGGTCTATGATGTGATGGGGTCAGCACAGTTTGTAGGTCTGTGATGTGATGGGGTCAGCACAGTTTTTAGGTCTGTGATGTGATCAGCAGTTAGTAGGTCTGTGATGTGATGGGGTCAGCACAGTTTGTAGGTCTGTGATGTGATGGGGTCAGCACAGTTTGTAGGTCTGTGATGTGATGGGGTCAGCAGTTTGTAGATCTGTGATATGATGGGGTCAGCAGTTTGTAGATCTGTGATGTGATGGGGTCAGCAGTTTGTAGGTCTGTGATGTGATGGGGTCAGCACAGTTTGTAGGTCTGTGATATGATGGGGTCAGCAGTTTGTAGGTCTGTGATGTGATGGGGTAAACACAGTTTTTAGGTCTGTGATGTGATGGGGTCAGCAATTAGTAGGTCTGTGATATGATGGGGTCAGCACAGTTTGTAGGTCTGTGATATGATGGGGTTAGCAGTTTGTAGGTCTGTGATGTGATGGGGTCAGCACAGTTTGTAGGTCTGTGATGTAATGGGGTCAGCACAGTTTGTAGGTCTGTGATGTGATGGGGTCAGCACAGTTTGTAGGTCTGTGATGTGATGGGGTCAGCACAGTTTGTAGGTCTATGATGTGATGGGTCAGCACAGTTAGTTGGTCTTTGATGTGATGGGGGTCAGCACAGTTTGTAGGTCTGTGATGTGATGGGGTCAGCACAGTTTGTAGGTCTGTGAGTATGATGGGGTCAGCAGTTTGTAGGATCTATGATGTGATGGGGTCAGCACAGTTTTTAGGTCTATTGATGTGGATGTGGTCAGCACAGTTTGTAGGTCTTATGATGTGATGGGTCAGCACAGTTTGTAGGTCTGTGATGTGATGGGTCAGCAAGTTTGTAGGTCTGTGATGTGATGGTGGTCAGCACAGTTAGTAGGTGTTCTGTGATAGTGATGGTGTTAGCCACAGTTTGTAGGTCTAGTGATGTGATGGGGTCAGCCACAGTTTGTAGGTCTGTGAGATGATGGTGTTAGCAGAGTTTGTAGGTCTATGATGTGATGGGGTCAGGCAGAGTTTGTAGGTCTGTGATGTGATGGGGTCAGCAGTTTGTAGGTCTTTGATGTGATGGGGTCAGCAGTTTGTAGGTCTGTGATGTGATGGGGTCAGCAGTTTGTAGGTCTGTGATGTGATGGGGTCAGCAGTTTGTAGGTCTGTGATGTGATGGGGTCAGCACAGTTTGTAGGTCTGTGATGTGATGGGGTCAGCACAGTTTGTAGGTATATGATGTGATGGGGTCAGCACAGTTTGTAGGTATATGATGTGATGGGGTCAGCACAGTTTGTAGGTATATGATGTGATGGGGTCAGCACAGTTTGTAGGTCTTTGATGTGATGGGGTCAGCACAGTTTGTAGGTCTGTGATGTGATGGGGTCAGCACAGTTTGTAGGTCTGTGATGTGATGGGATCAGCACAGTTTGTAGGTATATGATGTGATGGGGTCAGCACAGTTTGTAGGTCTATGATGTGATGGGGTCAGCACAGTTTGTAGGTCTGTGATGTAATGGGGTCAGCACAGTTTGTAGGTCTGTGATGTGATGGGGTCAGCACAGTTTGTAGGTCTATGATGTGATGGGGTCAGCACAGTTTGTAGGTCTATGATGTGATGGGGTCAGCACAGTGTGTAGGTCTGTGATGTGATGGGGTCAGCACAGTGTGTAGGTCTATAATGTGATGGGGTCAGCACAGTTTGTAGGTCTGTGATGTGATGGGGTCAGCACAGTTTTTAGGTCTTTGATGTGACGGGGTCAGCAGTTTGTAGATCTGTGATGTGATGGGGTCAACACAGTTTGTAGGTCTGTGATGTGATGGGGTCTGCAGTTTGTAGGTCTTTGATGTGATGGGGTTAACACAGTTTGTAGGTCTGTGATGTGATGGGGTCAGCAGTTTGTAGATCTGTGATGTGATGGGGTCAACACAGTTATTAGGTCTTTGATGTGATGGGGTCAGCAGTTTGTAGGTCTGTGATGTGATGGGGTCAGCAGTTTGTAGGTCTGTGATGTGATGGGGTCAGCACAGTTTGTAGGTCTTTGATGTGATGGAGTTAACACAGTTTGTAGGTCTGTGATGTGATGGGGTCAGCAGTTTGTAGATCTGTGATGTGATGGGGTCAACACAGTTTGTAGGTCTTTGATGTGATGGGGTCAGCAGTTTGTATGTCTGTGATGTGATGGGGTCAGCAGTTTGTAGGTCTGTGATGTGCTGGGGTCAGCAGTTTGTAGATCTGAATGCACAAAGCAACACGTGGCCACTAATTTTTTTTTTCGGATGGCCAATGTGGGCTTGGAACTCTTGGCTGACTGCACTAATGACATTACCAGCGTAGCTCCCTATCAACAACACTAATTTTTTTTTCCGGTTTCAAGATGGCGACGGACGGTCGTGTTGTTTTGTGTTCATTAACTTTTTCGCGTAGGGGATGGATTTATTCATCTCTTGCGTGTAATTGGTGTGCCAGGATGTAAAACCAGGAGTTTCTACTCAAGATCTGCGCGGGTGCTACGGAGTTCGTGCATCGAGCGAAGCCATCCTTGAGTGAATTTTCAGCAGCGTGTGTGGTTCAACAGCAGTCTGTGTTTACGTTTTTTTCAACATGGCGGAAGAACGTGTTTTTTTCCGAGCGGTCAGCAGTCAACATAACGAAGCGGCGTGGTAGCCGCGCAGAGGACAAAGAAGCAAGGTAAGCGCGGTGGTTTGAGGCGTTTTAGACTCAAGTGTCACCGTCTAGGACTCAGGAACATCCGTATTCTATATTGGAACTGTGCCAGTGTAAAACAACGGGGCTCTATTTTAGAAACCCTAGTTTACAGGAACGACATTGTAGCACTCCAGGAGACGAGACTGGGCGATCAGCTACTCCGAATTGCCGGCTTCAAATGTTTCTACAACAGACGACATCTGGGAATGGCGATTCTCGTTCGCGGACAGCATGGTGGCGTCAGAGCTAGACATGTCCAGTTGGGACAGTGACGATATACAAATACAGGCGTTGAGAGTTCACTCCAGTATACCATTCGTGTTGGTTAATGTTTATGCCCGCAATGCGAGTATGGACGCCCAGAAGTGGCAGTGCTTAAGTGGCATATTAGGCCACGAGAGAAATGTTATTTTCTGTGGTGACTTCAACGCTAAAGGCAGAGCATGGGGAAACACTTCCTCCAATACACAAGGGGAGGAGCTCGAGACTGCACTGGAAACCATCGACCTGGTTTGTATTAACAGTGGCTGTGTCACCAGGACAGCAAGCCGTCCAGGCGATGAGGACAGTGCTATTGATCTGGCGCTAGTTTCACCTTCACTCACTACAGTGTGTAGATGGGGTGTCCTAGGACACCATGGCAGCGACCACCACCCGTGCAGCATATTGGTGGAGAAAGGCAGAACCAGGCAGCACAAGCTAAAGGTAAAGACGTTCCAGTATGACAGTACAGGGCAAGATGTGGTGAGTAAAATAAGACGTGACAAGCGCAGAACGTTTCAGGGCAGGAAAAAAAGCTGGGAGCAGCCACCGTGGTGGAGTTTCGAGGTGGGGAAGGCTTGGGTGGATAAGCGTAGTGCTGTAAGGAGATGGCAAAACGCCAAGAAGAACAGAGCTGGTCATCCTAGTCCCTGCTTGCACTTAGAAAGAGAGATGCACACAAAAGTAAGCTATTTAAAAAAACTGGTCAAGGTGGTTAAAAGCGAAAAATGGGCAGAGGTGTGTCAAAGAGTAAGTGTGTCAAAGAGGTGTGTCAAAGACAGATGCAAGGCCCAGAACACTTCGGAGGAAGACACAGTGACAGTGAAAGAAATCAAGGCTGTGCTTCGACGATCAAAAAACAGTTCTCCAGGTCCTGATGGCATAAGATACGACGACATAAATAGGTGTACCGACAATGAGCTAGAGAAACTAGCAGACATGTACAACACAGTATAGGGAGTGCTAGCATCAAGGAGGAATGGTTACACAGCTATCTGATTCCCTTGCCGAAGCCTGACAAAGACCACAAAAAAATTCAGGGATATCGAATTATAACCATGCAGAATACAATAGGCAAGCTGCTGGAGAAGGTAATTGCCAGGAAAATATCAAGCCAACTAGAGAGGCAAGGTGTTTTCCCACCTACCCTGAGTGGGTACCGTCCAAAAAGAGAAACCTGGACCAATGCAGCAGTCTTTGCCCATGATGTCTATGAAGGTTTCAGGCACTGAAACCGTTGCTGCAGCGATTGATCTTGAGGACGCATACAACAGAGTACCACTGGATTTTTTAATGTTTCAGCTTCTTGAACTAAACGTAAGTCCATTCCTCCTTAGTTGGATCGCTGCAGCCCTCTACCAACGGAAAGTAGTTTTTAGATGTGGCAGTTGGACTTCGGAACCAACAACAATATATCCTGGCCTACCACAGGGATCACCATTATCTCCGGTACTGTTCAACGCCTACACAGTGAGAATCACCAGTGAGCAGATCACTGGACCTGGCAGGACATTGTCGTATGCCGATGATGTTTTAGTGTATCGTCAGGGTAAGGATAGAGAGGAGGTTGCTGTGGAACTACAAACCGAACTCAATCGCATAAGTACTTGGTGTGATGAAGCTGGGCCAATGGTCAACCCAACAAAGGCAACAGTGACTTGGTTCTCGTTGAATAATCATATTGTCAACAATCCAACACCAACTGTAATGCTGTGTTCAGAGACGGTGGAAAGAACGCAGGCAATGAATTACCTGGGGATACGGTTTGATCACGGTTTGATCGAAGCCTTGCTTATAATGTGCACATAGACCAGGTGATAACAAAGGCCAAGCGGGGTTTGGCAGCGATGCGGGTGATGGCGGCAGCAAACTGTGAGCAGCGCCATCTATGTCTTCTGTACGAGGGGCTGGTCATGTCTGTTTTGGAGTATGCAATGGCAATCCTGACTCTCAGCCATAAGCAGATAGAAAGGATGGAACCCCTCTGCCGTGCGTCCACCTTGACGAGGTAGAGGGGCTTGCGCGTTCCAATGACCCCAAGAGCTATGCCGACGGTAGCACAGCTACTGGTAGGGTCACCCATGTCGGACAGGTCAAGGGAGAGGGACCAGACCAAGCGACGTACAAACCTGCTGCCTTGTAGGTAGACTGGGGACAGTCAAAGGCTAGGGAAAGCATCCCGAACAAATGCTTGTCGAAATCGGATGTACTGAGCCACAGGCTTGACAAAGAAGTGCAACGTAACTTAATTCATGATGTCACAAATCAAAATTAATCGTTATGGTGCTAATCCCGTGAAGTCCCATCAGGCGGTGATAGTGCCGGGCCCCCTGCCTCGAGGGGGTCCACCCATGACTACTGGTGGTCACCTTCCCCTGTGCTGTGGAGTCAAGGCACAGAGGAGTAGGTTAAGAGCTATTGACCAAATACCCCGGACACTCAACATACTACAGTGGAATGCCGAAGGAGTTTAACAAGAAGAAGACTCCCTAACACAGCGTCTTCATAAAGATAGAATAGATGTGGCATGCATTCAAGAGACACACCTCAACGCCAATCACAAATTCTCAGTCAGAGGATATCAGGCCACACGTTTCGACCGCGAAGGACACAAAGGAGGAGTTCTAATACTTACACGAAATACAATACCTTGCAGCGAAGTATCTGTGATCTCTGACAACCAAACGGAAATTATAGGTGTTGATATAATGATAAAGGACGTGAAAATAAGAATTTACAATCTGTATAGCCCAGCAGATAAGGATCCTTACACTCTCAAACATGAAATAACTGACACAAACTGCATTATTGTCGGAGACTTTAATAGCCGTTCAGAAAGATGGGGATACCCAGATACTGACAAAAGAGGAGATGAATTGGAGGACTGGGAAATAGACTCAAATCTCCATCTACTCAACAAAGCGGATGACACACCGAGCTTCTACTCCAGAAGATGGCTTACCACTTCTACTCCAGACTTAGCTTTCTGCACAGGAGACATCCTCCACAAAATCGATCGCCATGTGCTGGACCAATTAGCAGGTAGTGACCACAGACCAATCAAGCTTGTAATGAATATGGAGTATGTTCCACAGGAGCAAAAGCCTTTGCCCCGCTGGAATTACAAACGAGCAGATTGGGACAGATTTGCCATACTAACAGACAAATATTGTGAAAACATAAATACACGATATGGCAACATAAAGCAAATGGTGGAAAGTCTAAACAGAGCGATAATACAGGCAGCCACTGAGTCCTATTCCAAGAGGAGCGAGGAAAAATTACAAACCATACTGGACTGAAGAACTACAAAGTTTGGAGGACAAAGTTGAAGATGCCAGGAAGACAGCAGAGAGAGAACAAACAATTGAAGCGAACATCTCTCTCAAAGCCATCTCAGCAAAATATAAAAGAACAGTAAATCAAACAACAAGAGATTGTTGGAGGGAAAAAACAGAAAACCTGAATTTTGACAGGGATGGAAACAAACTATGGAAACTAGTGAAAGCCATGAACAATGAAGGACCTAGAAACAAACAAATAACAATTAAACAAGGAAATGCCTTGCTTACAGGAAAAAAGGCTGCAAATGCACTAATGGAACACTATGCAAATGCAAACCACATTGATATTACAACCGAACAGAAGAAAGCAATCAAAGACAAACAGATACATCATAGAAATACAGAGACAGCAGCAGAATATATGATGGCAAATCTAACAATGGAAGAAATGGAACAGGCAATGAATACCCTAAAAAAGAAGAAATCACCAGGAAAGGATGGAATCACAAATGAAATGCTAATAGGACTAGGCACCTAAGGCAAAGAAGAAACTACTAGCAGTCCTAAATTAACAGCTGGAAGAGAGGAATAGTCCCACAGGCATGGAAGGAAGCTATACTAATACCAGTCCCAAAGAAAGGAAAAGACCTGGAAGAACCAAATGGCTATCGACCTATCAGTCTACTTAGCTGTGTAGGAAAATTAATGGAACGCATTATCAATGGCAGGCTAACATGGCATCTGGAAGAAAACAAACTCTTAACACCACACCAAGCAGGATTCAGAAAGTACAGATCCACTGAAGATCAAATAACCTATATAGCTCAGGAAATAGAGGATGCCTTCCAAGAGAAAAAGCACACACTAGCAGGTCTGGATAGATTTAGAAAAAGCATTTGATAAAGTATGGAAGGAAGGACTGAAAGTAAAACTGCAAAACATGCATGTTTGTGGGAAAAATGTATAAATGGATCAGCCACTACCTTGAGAACAGAACTGCCAGGACAAAAGTACAAGGACAAACAAGCAAAATGATGCTGCTGGAGCAAGGTGTCCCCCAAGGAGGAGTTCTTTCACCAACATTATTCCTAGCATATATAAATGACATCACAGAAAATTTTCCAGCCAGAGTACACACATCCTCCTTTGCAGATGACCTAGCCATATGGACATCTGAAGAATATATTAGTACAGCTAACAGCAGAATACAGCAAGCCTTATTAGCGCTAGAGGACTGGTCAAAATCATGGCTAGTGAAGATAAGTGAGGAGAAAACAACATGCACAGTGTTCTCCCTCTCAAATAAAACTCAGCAACCTAAGCTGGTATTGAATGGAAAAATATTGCGCCATGAAGAAAATCCAAACTATCTAGGAGTCACCTTTGATCGTCGCCTGACATGGAAGACACAGGTTGAGAAAAATCGAACAAGAGCAAGGCAGAGAATGGCAATCATGAAAAAGCTTGCTGGTACAACGTGGGGAGCAGATGAGAAAGTTCTCAAGAAGTTATATACTGGACGGGTGAGGCCAGTACTGGAATATGGCATTGCAGCTTGGGCAACAGCAGCTAAGTCAAACTTTAACAAAATAAGTAGAGTCCAAAACCAAGGAATGCGAATCATAACTGGAAGCCTGAAGACAACGCCTATTAATGAACTAGAAAAGATCACTTGTTTACAACCAATGCAGGATAGAAGAGATAGCAGAGCCCAGCAACAAGCAGAAAAATTTAGAAGATTGACAGACCACCCTATGTACAACAGATTTAATGGTTTTGGAAAGGGAAGACTGAAGCGTAGCAACTTTGTAGAAACTGCAAAACGAAGGATTAGGGCAGATCCTATACTTAACATATCAACAGTCAAGCCCATACACAATGCACACAAGTTCCCAGCTTGGAGACAGCAGCAACTGCCTGAGATGATAGAAAACATTCCTGGTATTGAGAAAAAGAACACTCAGCATGAAACCGAAAGAAGAGAAATAACCCTAAACTACATAAAAGAACATTACCCAAGCAGGAATTGGACCCATGCATATACAGATGGATCAGCCAAAAATTCAATAGAGAATGGAGGAGGAGGAATTCTCCTAAATTTAAAAAATGGAGTGAAAAAAACACATTCAATGGCAACTGGAAAATTTTCAAGTAACTTCAAAGCGGAGGTAGAGGCTTTGAAAACTGCAGCAGAAATGCTCCTGATGGAGGAAAATAAAGAGAAGCAAATAGCTATCTTCACAGATGCAAAGTCAGCTGTCTCAATACTGAAGAGCAATAACAGCACAGAACTAACTGACCTAAGAGCAGCACTCCATGGTCTATGCCAGAAATCCAAAAAAGTTGTAATACAGTGGATCCCATCACATTGCAGTATACCTGGAAACGAAGAGGCTGACAGACTGGCAAAAGAGGGCGGACGACTACCACAGCCTGACATAGACATAACCTATAATGAGGCAAAGAGGTTGATAAAAAGCACTTATAGAACCAAATGGGAATCAGAGCATCCAGGCCATCAGAAGGATGATGCATATTACAAACTCGACCGAAGAGAACAAGTAGCAATCTTCAGACTCCGCACAGGACATAACAGGCTGAAATACCACTTGTTCAATAAACTAAAGATAGGAGATACCGATGAATGTAATTGTAGAACTGGAAAAATGACAGCAAAACATTTGCTGCAGGATTGCCCAACGTATGCAGAACAGAGAAAGATATTTTGGCCCACACCTGCTTCATTTGAGGACAAGCTCTATGGAGATATCAACAAGCTCAAGTTGACCGCAGCTTACTTTAACTACATACAGGTTGACATTTAAAGGTGCATGAAGACCCAGAGGCATGAAATGGAATATTGCTTGGATAGCAAATCCATTATGTGGAAAGTCCAAATCGAAAGCTCGCTGTGTGGGCTTCATAAAAGGTGGAAAAGTGTCCTAGTGGCACGAAATGGAATATTGCTTGGATAGCAAATCCATTACGTGGAAAGTCCGAATCAAAAGCCCATTGTGTGGGCTTCATAAAAGGTGGAAAAGTGTCCTAGTGGCATGAAATGGAATATTGCTTGGATAGCAAATCCATTACGTGGAAAGTCCTGAATCAAAAGCCCACTGTGTGGGCTTCATAAAAGGTGGAAAAGTGTCCTAGTGGCACGAAATGGAATATTGCTTGGATAGCAAATCCATTACATGGAAAGTCCGAATCGAAAGCTCACTGTGTGGATGTCATCTGCAGACTGCATACTTCTGGTTTCCGGAAGAACAGCCTATGGTGAACGGAAGGCCCAATATACGGAAGTGAGGCTAAGCAGCCATGTGCAGGACGTGACGATTCCTTGGGTGAGCCCAGTACCAGAGCGCTATGTATCGGCTCTGCAAGTATGGAAGCCTCCTTGGATGGCGGGGAATGCCCATGGTCTGCCCCTGCCTTCCCTTGAGGGCTGACCAGGATCTTTGGCTGTTCTATATGGACCAGCTGGGATGGGGGATAACACCACAACAGTGAGAGTCAAACGTCCTAAGAAACCCCCGGGAAGGTTAACCCGGTCAACAAATGCCCGCAGAAGTCGGATGTGTCGGCCTAACGGCGCAAGAACGCAGCTCTGCTGTAAACAGGCACAACGCAATCACATCCGAAAAAAAACTCCGGATGAACGAAGAAGAAGAAGAAGAAAGGATGGAAAGGATACAGAATGAAGCTATGCGCATTATTCTTGGATGTACAAGAGATACAGCATGCAGGGCGATGCACTACCTTCTTGATTTTCCAACCATTGAAGAGAGAATACAAGTTTGCAGGGCACGCGCCTACCTCAGAACTTAACGCAAACACACAACATCCACTGCATAGTGAAATTAGGAAGGTGAAGGGCAGCAGGTTAAAAAGAGGACGGTCTGGATGGGTCAAGCCGAAGACATTCTTCAACAGGTGTGTTCACTTGAGGACTTAGAACCTGGCGAGGAGTGGGTGCAAGTGCCAACAGACTTCTGCACATCCTTTTCAGTTTGCATCCAACTAGATAGAAAATGCAGACAAGAAAATCCGGCTGCTGTGGAGGCTGAAGTACAAGCGTTGATTTTCGAGAATTCGCTAGACGGTGACGCGGTCATCTACACAGATGGGTCGGTCGTCCGACATGTGAGAAGCTCATGGGCCTTTACAGCTCGGGCCGGAGGGAGAATTGTGAAGGAGGACTCTGGTGCTTTCACTGAAACCACAAGTAGCCTGACCATAGAAGTCATGGCAGTAAGTAAAGCAATAACATGGCTCGAGACACAGACATTCACTAGGGCTTGTTTCCTTAGCGACTCAATGAACATGATCAAGAGGATAGAGGAGGGGTCGATCCGAAGAGAATGGTTGCTGCCTCTGAGGCGGTCTCGGCTGGCAAGGATTAGTTTCATCTTCGTGCCAGGTCATGCGGGAGTACAGGGACAAGCTCGCGGGTGGGGCTACTGTGGAGGGCGGACGCGCCATGGACCAGGCTGACATTCTGAATGCTCTACGAGAGGTGAGACTTTTGCGAGAACCAAGTGATGACTGTGAATCTACAACAATGGCCAGACTGCAGGAGCAGCAAATTAAAAGAGGGGTGGCAAACAAGAACACTACGCAGGAAGCCAAAGAAGATTGATAAACCAACACAGAACTGGCGTCGTTAGCCGCTACACGCTGCGGGATTTGCTGAGGAGGGGATCCGAGCACTTATGGACTGAATGGTTCGATGTGCAACGAGGATGATCTGTCGACTAACTAACTAACTAACTAACAACACTAATTAGCCCGCCTCGTACTGCTGGAGTTCACAATTAATACTTTTATGATTAAAGTTTTGGCTGATTGATCGTGTTATTGCCAGATATTTTACTGACTGATCCTTTTATTGTCAGATATTTCACTGGTTAATCCTTCTATTGCCAGATATTTAACTTAATGATAATTTCAATGCCAGATATTTAACTTAATGATACTGTTATTGCCAGATATTTAACTTAATGATCATGTTATTGCCAGATATTTAACTTAATGACCCTGTTATTGCCAGATATTTAACTTAATGATCCCTTTATTGTCAGATATTTAACTTAATGATCCTTTTATTGTCAGATATTTTACTGATTGATCCTTTTATTGCCAGGTATTTCATTGGTTAATCTTTTTATTGTCAGATATTTAACTTAATGATCCTGTTATTGCCAGATATTTAACTTAATGATGATAATGGAAGAGCTGCGCAAGTTCGTTAACCTCACTCTCTCGCTTGCGCTAACTGAATCCAGTAGCAAGATAAGTCAAGACGACTGGAGACGAACACAGGTACAGTGGACTGCAGTGGATGTTAGGCTGCCACAAGCCAGTTATCCCTGTATTACAGTGTACAAATGGCATGTATTAGCTGTTAACAGATGGTAGCCTTGCTAATTAGCCACGTACCATTGGCTTATCAGCCAAGCACGTGGGCCCCAGACATCTAAGGGCATCATGCACCATTATTCAGGCAGCTGTGGCCTGCTTCCCTATTAGTGGGTGAACAATCGGTATTGCTGGATATTTAACTTAATGATCCTTTTATTACCAGATATTTAACTTAATGATCCGTTTATTGCCAGATATTTAACTTAATGATTCTTTTATTGCCAGATATTTCACTGGTTAATTCTGTTATTATTGAGTTTTTCTCTAATGAATTGTTACACTGTTTGACTGATTAATCTATTTACTATTAAAGAGTTTTGATTGATTAATAATCCCTTTGTTAAAGATTTCACTGATTAATAATTCTTTTGTTAGATATTTCACTGATTAATAATCCTTTTGTTAAATATTTCACTGATTAATAATTCTTTTTGTTAAATATTTCACTGACTAAAATTCTTTTGTTAGATATTGCACTGATTAATAATCCTGTTGTTAGATATTTCACTGACTAATAATCCTTTTGTTAGATATTTCACTGACTAATAAACCTTTTGTTAGATATTTCACTGATTAATAATCCCTTTACAGTTAAAGTTTTGAGTGATTAACCCTTTCAGTGTTAGAGTTTTGACATATTAATTCTTTCATTGTCAGAGTTTTGACATATTAATGATCCATTAACACAATTAATACTTTTATAATTAAAGTTTTGGCTGATTGATCCTGTTATTGCCAGATATTTTGGTTTTCACTGATCCTGTAACGGCCAAATATTTGACTGCTAGAGTTCACAAATTATTTATTTTGTTTGAATTGTCACTGATTAATCCTTTTATTTGTAGAATACAGTGATTAATTATATTAGTATCAGAGTTGTTGTGTGTGTGTGTCCCAGAGCAGTTTCTTGCCATGGGTATGTGATGTGACAGCATCATCCTATTTTGTAGGTCTGAGAGCAAGGAGGGATAGGTGATCAGTCTTCCCTGGTGTGGAATGCGGCCGAGCGTGGCATTATTGTCGAGAGTGCTGATTGGTCAGTCAACCATGCAACAGGAAATCATCCGTTTACATGTGAAGATGCAAGAACAGATGGATGGCAAAGAGATTCTTTGTACCATCATAATATAAGCCTTTAATGTCAACCTTTGATGTGAAGATTGATTGATTAATTGATTGATTGATTTAGGAACCGACATCACAGCATTCGGGACATTCCCATAAGCGCTCCGTCCCCATCCTCAGAAGCCAGCGAAGAGTTCCAACCCCAATAGTACCAGTAGCATTCTGATTATATGTGCGTCTCGCCTTTCCTCTAAGCGTTGAGCATCGGCAGATCCCCTTGTCACTCCACGATGTTAAATTCTTGCCAGACCATGGTAATACATTTGCTCCTCCGAGGTGTATACGTGCTCCCACAGGGCCGCAACCACGTCTGCCTTGTCATGCATCAATACTCCACCAAGTTTTGCAGAGCCAGCCAATCATTCCCCAACACACCAGCATGCCCCGGAGAAAATATCCAGACGATGCTTGCCACCCGTGACTTCCGAAGCGAAGCAAGCCACTCGGCACGAAGCTTGCCAGTCCTCACCCTACTCAGCATGCTTTCTGAGTCAGTTACAATCACGATGTGTGTGTGTATCATATTCTCCATCCAGCAGAAAGCTGTACTGACTGCCTCCACCTCCATTCTTAAGCTAGATGTTGTGGTATCATATGCCAGGCTCTCCTGCACCAAACGTTGACCATTAGCCTTTGCCAAGAAACCCCAGGCAGTTCTACTACCTCTCAACACTGAACCATCTGTGTAGATAGTCACATCACCCGGGCAAACATTATCCTGAATTAGTTGCTGGATTTCCACTTCCGTGGCCCCTGCTGGCCACTCCCTGCACTCCCGGCTCAATGTGATTATAACTCTGCACAAGTCTGACTGCTCCGCTGGCACTCTGACCCACTCCTCTCCTCGCCTAATGTTCTCCAAGGGGCACACCTGTCTGATCGTATCCTCCACCTGAGCCATCCATGATTTCCCTCTTATCAGTCGCTGGCCCTTAACTGCATCCAGCGCCTCATGCAGTGGGTGGTCTGTGTCAGCAGCTACTCTGAGGCATGCCTTCACCTGCATCACCTTGAGCCTACCAGCTACAGTCGGCAGACCAAGGATGTACCACATACACACCACTGGGGTGTCTCTGGTGCATCCCAGAATGACCCGCATAGCCTCGTTCTGTATGCGCTCTAACTTCACCAGCTGACTCTTTGAGACAGTGAGCAGTCCTAGTCCATAATTAAATCGCTGAGAGGATCAGGTGCTGGTATAGTCTGAAAAGCATTCTCTGCTCTGATGTGAAGAAGAAGAAGAAGAAGAAGAAGAAGAAGAAGAAGAAGAAGAAGAAGAAGAAGAAGAAGAAGAAGAAGAAGAAGAAGGAGGAGGAGGAGCAGAAGAAGAAGAAGAAGTAGAAGAAGTAGAAGAAGTAGGAGGAGGAGGAGGAGGAGCAGAAGAAGAAGACTGTTTATAAGAATGATCGGACCAAATTCAACTATTATTGTACAACATACATATTTCTGCATCATCAATGCCATTCCCAAAGACAGGGACATACCATGGTTACATCAACTACCATTGTACAACATACATACTTCTATAATATCTTTGCCATTCCCAAAGACAGGGACTTACCATGGTTGCGTTCAGGCAGCCGGGGTATCCTCCACACAACCGATCGGTACAGATGCTCATATTTAGCCGAGCCAACCGAAGCCTCCATCAGAGCTGGAGTGAGAAGCCCCTGAGCCATCACAGTAATCCTCTCCAGTCCCTTGATCCTGCCTGGTTTCCTGGCCATGGCTTTGAGGGAGCCGTACCCGAACCTCTTCTCGTAGCGGAAGTAGTAAATCCACACTTCAGGAACTTTGATCCTCACCTCAATGTCCTCACACGGAAACTGCCCACACTTTTTACTGAACGCGTGATAGCCTGTCACTAGGAGGTCCACCCTGACTTCAAAATGCCGACCTTTCATTAACTGGGTCACTCTAAGCTGGAGAGGCAACTCGCGATTAGCTCTCGGCCGAACCCGAAACCTGACAAGTTCAAACTGGCAAGCATCAAGCGGATGGAACCGGATATTGTGGGTTTTCTCATACGTGTCTAAATCCACAACGTGGTGGAACTCAGCCTCCTCAATTCGAATCCAATCCTCTGTTCGGACTGGGATAATATCATGCCTCCCCACAACTTCCTTCCCCTTCCTCCTCCTGTCACTGATTCCTAGTTCACATGCGGGCATGCCTGTCAAAAAAGCCAGAAAAAATATCCGAACCCTGGCCTTCTGTGATGCCACATGACCTTCCTTGTCAATAACAGCAAAGTACTCATCCCACACTTCGGCCTGCACTTCATCCTTTGTGTAAGTCAAGGTCTTGTCTCGGTGGCACTCAAGTTTCATCAGCGTGTTCTCCATGGCCCAGACGAAGGAGGTGATCTCGTCTATGTCCAGACTGCCCAGTTTGATCAGCTCCGACACCTGGGGCGCATGGTCCAGGATCATGTTAGGCTTGGGTTTGCGAACAAACGAGGGAGTGATTCGCTCAGGCCTGATGCCCACACGCTCTCGATAGAAGATATACTGAATCTGAAAATGTAAGATATAACAAATAATAAGTAAAAGATATAGAGAATTCGAAAATACAAGATATACAGAATTTGAAAATACAAAATATAATGAATCTAAAAATACAAGATATATTGAATATGAAAATACAAGATAGAGTGAATCTGAAAATGTAAGATATACAGAATATGAAAATACAAAATATAGTGAATATGAACATACATGAATACCAAATGTGAAAATACAAAATATACAGAATATGAAAATACAAAACATAGTGAATCACAAAATACAAGATATACTGAATATGAAAATACAAAATATAGCGAATATTAAAATACATAAATACCAAATATGAAACTACAAAATATGCTGAATATAAAAATACATGAATGCCAAATATGAAAATACAAGCGGATGAAGTTGCCCTATGAACAGCTTAAGTGTTAAGGAAATTAAATTAATATGACTAAATAAACTATTAAAGGAACTTAACTATTACAATGATTGTGACGCAAACTAAACTATCAAATTAATTAAACTAAACCAAAGTATTACACTAAAGTATTACAAGAACAAATAAACAAACTTAAAAGAGTCAAATTGATATGGGAATTAAACTGCTGTATAAATTAAAAAATTAGAGAAAGTCAAATATGACCATACAAAACTGTTACAACAATGACACTGTCATATGTTCTGTGACTAGAATTGAACCTTCAAGGAAACCACACTGATACAGGAACTATACTGTTATAAGAACTAAACTGTAAGAAAAAGCATTAACTTGCTGTGGGAACTCAAGTGTTAAACTGTTAGAAGAACTAAACAGTTACAGGAACTATATTGTTATAAGAACAATATTGTAACAAAAAATAAACTGTCACAGAAATTAAATTTTTCTAGGAAATGTTCTTTTTGGTTTGTTCGCATATCCTTTACAGGACATCGCTGTCAACATCAGCATCTTTCAGCTGATTGTTTGATTTGATTTTGATTTGATTTGATTTGATTTGATTTTGACATGAACTAACTATTACAAGAACTAAGCTGTTACACGAAATGAACTGTTACACAAAATGAACTGTTACAAGAACTGAACTGTTATAGAAAAGAAGCTTGTTTTTATAAGAAATAAACTGTCACAGAAATTATGTGACATGATGAGGTCTGTGATGAAACTAAACTGATACTGGAATTAATCCTGTATAGATATAAACCAGCAGAGGGCCTAGACCAGTGTTTCCCAACCTTTTTTGTGCTATGCCCCACCTAAGCCTTTCTAAAATTCTTATCCCCCCCACCCCCCACCATATGCATCATTTTTAATATTCAAAAATTGAAATGTTCACTAAAGAAACTTGAATGTTTTTTTTTAGAAGGGCTCACGGTTCCCAGAGGGCCAGCCCCCCCCCCCCTCCCCAGGTCCCGCATCCCGGTGTGTCGGTTGTGTTGGGTGAATTTTTTTTTTTTTTTGGTTTGGCGGTTACCCCAGACAAGCTGGTTCCCCCGCCTCCCCCTTTTTTTGTGTGGACCCTTAGTCTCACTGAGCTATTGCCCACAGTGGTCCACCAGGCCCACATCTAAGGTAAAGATATGTGATGGGTTTTTATTTGATCATCCCGGCCCCTGACAGAGACCAGGCGCACTACTGGGGGGAGAGCAGCAAATGCACCCGATCCTAGTCAAAGGACCGATAGGTTTTAGGAAGAAATCACTAGGAAATTATTGAGCAAACACAGTAAGTACATTTTCAAAACGTTTAATGGAGAACTGAAATTCAAGTACAAAATAATTTTAATGAAATATTTTTCTATATTATTTTAATTATTAGTAATTATTTAAATTTAATGAGATCCTTGCGCTTGATGCTTGCTGCAAAAAGATTTTATGTGAGGTTCCACTTCAGTCTCAAGTCTCCCCGTTTTGTTATCTCCAGCCAATTTCTTCCATTTTCGAATTGCCCCCCTTAACAATCGAATTGCCCCCCTGTGGGGCGTGGGCCCCACGTTGGGAAACACTGGCCTAGACTGTTACACAATGTATTTCAGAACTTAACTTCTACAAGGACAACACTCTTATTGGAACAACATGAACTGTTACCAGAACTAAACTTATGTGGGTGCTAAACATTAGAGGAGTAATCTGTTGTAGAAACTAAACTTTTATAGGACATACACTGTTCATGGCAGTAATCTTTTACAGATCCATACTTTTACAGATTCCCACTTTTACAGATCCACACCATTACAGACCCCTACTTTTACAGATCCCGACTTTTACAGATACCCACATTTATAGATCCACACTGTTACAGACCCTTACTTTTACAGACCCCAACTTTTACAAATTCCCACTGTTAAAGGGATCCAGTTTTAAGAGGTTAATAGTTACAGAGTTGACAGACAAGCTGACACTCCAGGGTGATGGTTACAGAGTTGACAGACAAGCTGACACTCCAGGGTGATGGTTACAGGGTTGACAGACAGGCTGACACTCCAGGGTGATGGTTACAGAGTTGACAGACAGGTTGACACTCCAGGGTGATGGTTACAGAGTTGACAGACAAGCTGACACTCCAGGGGTGATGGTTACAGAGTTGACAGACAGGCTGACACTCCAGGGTGATGGTTACAGAGTTGACAGACAGGCTGACACTCCAGGGGTGATGGTTACAGAGTTGACAGACAGGCTGACACTCCAGGGTGATGGTTACAGAGTTGACAGACAGACTGACACTCCAGGGGTGATGGTTACAGAGTTGACAGACAAGCTGTCACTCCAGGGTGATGGTTACAGAGTTGACAGACAGGCTGACACTCCAGGGGTGATGGTTACAGAGTTGACAGACAAGCTGACACTCCAGGGGTGATGGTTACATAGTTGACAGACAAGCTGACACTCCAGGGTGATGGTTACAGAGTTGACAGACAAGCTGACACTCCAGGGTGATGGTTAAAGGGTTGACAGACAAGCTGACACTCCAGGGTGATGGTTACAGAGTTGACAGACAGGCTGACACTTCAGGGTGATGGTTACAGAGTTGACAGACAAGCTGACACTCCAGGGGTGATGGTTACAGAGTTGACAGACAGGCAGACACTACAGGGGTGATGGTTACAGGGTTGACAGACAAGCTGACACTCCAGGGTGATGTTTACAGAGTTGACAGACAAGCTGACACTCCAGGGTGATGGTTACAGAGTTGACAGACAAGCTGACACTCCAGGGGTGATGGTTACAGAGTTTACAGACAGGCTGACACTCCAGGGGTGATGGTTACAGAGTTGACAGACAAGCTGACACTTCAGGGTGATGGTTACAGAGTTGACAGTCAGGCTGACACTCCAGGGGTGATGGTTACAGAGTTGACAGACAGGCTGACACTCCAGTGTGATGGTTACAGAGTTGACAGACAGGCTGACACTCAAGGGGTGATGGTTACAGAGTTGACAGACAGGCTGACACTCCAGGGGTGATGGTTACAGAGTTGACAGACAGGCTGACACTCCAGGGGTGATGGTTACAGAGTTGACAGACAGGCTGACACTCCAGGGGTGATGGTTACAGAGTTGACAGACAAGCTGACACTCCAGGGTGATGGTTACAGAGTTGACAGACAAGCTGACACTCCAGGGGTGATGGTTACAGAGTTGACAGACAGGCTGACACTCCAGGGGTGATGGTTACAGAGTTGACAGACAGGCTGACACTCCAGGGTGATGGTTACAGAGTTGACAGACAGGCTGACACTCCAGGGTGATGGTTACAGAGTTGACAGACAGCTGACACTCCAGGGTGATGGTTACAGAGTTGACAGACAGCTGACACTCCAGGGTGATGGTTACAGAGTTGACAGACAGGCTGACACTCCAGGGGTGATGGTTACAGAGTTGACAGACAGGCTGACACTCCAGGGTGATGGTTACAGAGTTGACAGACAGGCTGACACTCCAGGGGTGATGGTTACAGAGTTGACAGACAGGCTGATGCAGGCAATATGACCCAGGATGCCTTACTTCCCAAGACATTTTGTGTAACCCATTTCAAGATGGATCAACACGGGAGCCCATGTCTCCCTCAATGCAGGTTTGAACCCATGGCCATGGCAACTGGCTGACTGTACGCTACCAATCATCTAACTGTTATGATACCAAGACTACCAAACATTGTGGTACAAAACAAAACTGTCACCAAAGAAATATTGTTATGAATTAAAATGTCACAGGAACTAATCACTTACAGGATGCCTGATACAAGAACTGAATTGTTACATGAACTAAATTGTTACATGAACTAAACTGTTATATGAACTAAACTGTTACATGAACTAAACTGTTATATGAACTGAACTGTTATATGAACTAAACTGTTACATGAACTAAACTGTTATATGAACTAAACTGTTACATGAACTAAACTGTTATATGAACTAAACTGTTATATGAACTAAACTGTTACATGAACTAAACTGTTACATGAACTAAACTGTTAGAAGAATTAAACTGTTAGAAGAACTAAATTGTTACATGAACTAAACTGTTAGAAGAACTAAATTGTTACATGAACTAAATTGTTAGAAGACCTAAATTTTTACATGAACTAAACTGTTACTTGAACTAAATTTTTACATGAACTAAACTGTTAGAAGAACTAAACTGTTACTTGAACTAAACTGTTAGAAGAACTAAATTGTTACATGAACCACACTGTTAGTCAAACTAAATTGTTAAATGAACTAAACTGTTAGAAGAACTAAATTGTTACATGAACTAAACTGTTACTTGAACTAAACTGTTAGAAGAACTAAATTGTTACATGAACCAAACTGTTAGTCAAACTAAATTGTTACATGAACTAAACTGTTAGAAGAACTAAATTGTTACATGAACTAAACTGTTACTTGAACTAAACTGTTACATGAACTAAACTGTTACAATAACTAAATTGATGTATAAACTAAACTATTAGAAGAACTAAATTGTTACTTGAACTACACTGTTAAACTATTACATGAACTAAACTGTTACAATAACTAAACTGTTATATGAACTAAACTGTTGGAGGAACTAAATTGTTATATGAACTAAACTGTTAGAAGAACTAAACTGTTACATGAACTAAACTGTTAGAAAAACTAAATTGTTACTTGAACTAAAATGTTCAATCAATCAATCATGTGCCATGCCGGAAAGCGTGGGCGGTCATGACTCGCCATTTCACTCGATCACCAGAGTCGTGGATCAGCTCAGTGTTCCTGTCTCGACCATGCCATGTGGCCAAGCCATCCAGGTATTTACTTCTCGGTCTTCCCCTTGGTCTGTTCCCTTCGATCTTGCCAGTTGTCACTAAGTTCTCCAATCCATTTCTTCTCATAACATGTCCAAAAAATTTTGACTGTCTATGTCTAATTTCTCTAATCAATTTACGATTTTCATTTGTCTCCTGTAGTACTTGGTCATTGGTTTTTCTGTCTGTCCATGGTATTCTTTGCATTTTCCTCAGAAACCACATTTCTGCAGCCATCAGATGTTTTTCAGCTTGACTGCTCATTGTCCAAGTTTCACATCCATACAAAAGAACAGGTTCTATGTAGCACCTCAACACTCTTTTTCTCGTTTCAATTGACATCTTTTTATTGGTCAGTATGTTTTTCATCTTGCTAAAGGCTACTTTCGACATGGCGATTCTTGTTCTAATCTCTTCAAGGCATCTCCCATCAGATGTTATGACTGTTCCGAGATAATTGTACCGATTCACTTGTTGAAGAATATTCCCATTTACTTGTATATTACATAGTAGTATTTCGTTCTTCCTAGTGACGACCATAATCTGTGTCTTTTTACCAGTTTAATTCTAACCCCAGTTGTTCACTGCGTGCAACAACGGCAACTACTAATTGTTGTAGATCTTGTGCATTGTCTGCAATCAATACTGTATCATCTGCATATCTAATGTTATTGATGTTTCATCCTCCAATGCTGATTCCATTTATATCTTCTGCATTTCTGAAAATATTTTCACTGTTAACGAAACTAAACTGTTAGAAGAACTAAATTGCTACATGAATTAAATTGTTAGAAGAACTAAATTGTTACATGAACTAAAGTGTTAGAAGAACTAAATTGTTACATGAATTAAATTGTTAGAAGAACTAAATTGCTACATTAATTAAATTGTTAGAAGAACTAAATTGTTACATGAATTAAATAGTTAGAAGAACTAAATTGCTACATTAATTAAATTGTTAGAAGAACTAAATTGTTACATGAATTAAATAGTTAGAAGAACTAAATTGTTACATGAATTAAATAGTTAGAAGAACTAAATTGTTACATGAATTAAATAGTTAGAAGAACTAAATTGTTACATGAATTAAACTGTTAGAAGAACTAAATTGTTACATGAACTAAACTGTTAGGAGAACTAATTGTTACATGAACTAAACTTAGAAGAACTAAATTGTCACATGAACTAAACTGTTAGAAGAATTCTTCTTCTTCTTCTTTCGTTCGCTTGAAATATGTCTATAACTGCAATGTTGTCTCTTGTATGAATTTAACTGTCTATTTTAGTTCACACCAGCGGTCTATAGAGTTTATCTTCCACTGTCGTCTCTCTAGGCCAAAAGAACTAAATTGTTACATGGAATAAACTATTACAAGAACTACATCATTACATGAACTAAACTGTTAGAAGAACTAAATTGTTACATGGAATAAACTATTACAAGAACAACATCATTACAAGAACTAAACTGTTAGAAAAACTAAATTGTTACATGAACTAAACTATAACCAAACTGCTACATGTATGCATTTGCTAGTTCTCAGAGCTACATGCTGTGTTCTACATCAGTAAAATATAACATCCTGTCTCTTCAAGGAATGGATGAATGACTCTATAACGAGCTGAAGTATACACTGGCACTAACCTTGACGGTGTGGATCTTGCCGAACTGGTCATACTGCTGCATAGACACATCGCTGATGGAGTAGCAGGGCTGCAGAGGCAGTTCCTGGGGAACGAGCAAGATGAGCAACACGGTCAGACCATGACTGTGACCAACAAATACAAGAGTCTGTATGTCAGGTCGTGTTAGCCTGTCACCGGTACAACTAACAAAGTGAGATGTTTATTGTGACCAGCCAATATGAGACTCAATATGTCAGGTCCCGTCAGGCTGTCAGTGGCAAAGAAAAACACGAGAGATGATTAGTGTGTCCTGCAACTACCAGAATATGTTTGTTGGTTCATGTCAGACTGTTCACTGGCAAGACTGAACCACATGTCTTCAGTATCCCAATGTATGTCTCACTAATTTCGTTTTGTCCTTCTACACACCAGAACTGCTTCTTCCATAGGAGCACATGCCTTCAGCTTCCAAATAAATGTCTAAATACTCTCTTTTTGTCCCTCAACATACACCAGAACTGCTTCTTCTATAGAACCACATGTCTTGTCCTTTCCTACACCAGGACCACTTCTTCTATAGAACCACATGTCGTGTCCTTCCCTATATCAGGACTTCTATAGAACCACATGTCTTGTCCTTCCCTACACCATGACCACTTCTTCTATAGAACCACATGTCTTGTCCTTTCCTACATCAGGACTTCTATAGAACCACATGTCTTGTCCTTCTCTACACCAGGACTGCTTCTTCAATAGAACCATGTCTTGTCCTTCCCTACATTAGGACTTCTATAGAACCACATGTCTTGTCCTTCCCTACACCTGGTCTGCTTCTTCTATAGAACCACATGCCTTCAGCCCTACTAATCTGCTAATGTTTCTTCCACACATCAGGATTGGTTGTATACAACTCTTAAGAACTCTCTGTACAAGTTCAGAATATAACACAGGTCTGGCCAAATTCAGTACTATTGTGTGGAGTGCCAGGTGTTGTGAGACTTGTGTGTTTGCGTCTCTTCCTGCCATGAGATGCCTCTCATGTATCAAGGTAAGCACATGTGGAAAGTTGTGATTGTTCTCCCATGGTGTACTGACAGTTCAACCCCTGCATCATGTGGTAATACACACTATATGTGAGCAGAGAGTCAAGTACAGGGCCACTGTCCAAGCCAGGCCATGTTCTGGGTATATGGTGCTGGCCACACGTTTGTACAGACCAACTGGCACTTGACGGGTGGCGTGTCCAGCTGGCAGTGCAGGTCAACTCAACCAATGCCGGCCTGGGCAGGGATGTGAACATCTGGGCCTCGGGTCGGCAGGCCAGCTAGCCACTGCACCATCATGACCCACAAGGGTGTGTACAGAGATGAGGAGGCTTGGTGCATACCTTCAGATATATAGGCATATGGTGCTGGCTGAACATTGTACAGACCGACCAGCCTGGATGGCTGACCTGGTCCATATCATACCTGTACTTCCTATCACATTTTCTGTTACCATGTTTGGCTACAGTTGACCTCTTCTTCTCCTTCCTCTCCTCTCCTGTTCTTCAGCCTCCATTCCTTCTCCCTCCTTTCTCTCCCCCCCCCCCCCATCCTATTCTCCCCTCCCTCCTGTTATCTTCTCCCTCCTCTTCTTCCCTCCTCTCCCGTGCCTCCTGTTCTCCAGCTTCCTCTCCCCTTCCCTCTTGTTCTCCTCCCCTCCTCCAGGTTGTAGGTTTAATTCATATCAAACATGAAAGCAACACTAGTAACCTGCCACAGTTGACACCCGCTGGCCTGGATGAGGATGTGAACCCATCACTACCAGGCTAGCCACTGCACTTCCACAGCTCCAGCATATCTCATAACTACTGTTCATTTGAACTTATGACTCCATGATGGACTTGTCAGAAGGAAGCTCTTTCACACTGCCAAATGCCACATTGGTTACTTCTATTTGTTCTCATTTTCCCCACCATCTGTTAAAGGAGTTCAAGTAGAGAGGATCAACCTGACTGCACCGGGTTTTATCCCATATGGCTCAGTCTCTTTCTGTAGAGACGCCTGTCGAGCGAGAGGCACAGTGCACAAAAATGGTAGCTCCAGCAACCACCCCTGGCAGTCTTTGAGAACACTGCACTCACGAACAGAATATATGAGTCTGGAAGCGACCTTGCCAGTGCCAGGCCGGTGGCAGAACCACCCTGCCCCAGAGACTGCCACCTGTTATTAATTGTCACAGGTAAGAGAGAGTATTGACTTGCCTGAATCTGTTCCCCGCTCACTGTCATTTTCTCAATTGTTGCTATTAACTGTATTGATTATAACAGTTGTGTTTTCTCTATCAGTTTCCAAAGTCATGTTCAGTGCTTAGCTATTGTTATGGATGTACTATTTTCTTCATCCTCTTCTTCTCCTTCCACTACTTGTCTGCCCTCTTCTACTGATTCCTTTTCTTCTCCCTCTTCGCATTATTCTTCCTCTTGTTCTCTTCCTTCTTCTCCTTCAACCTCTTCTTCTCCTTCATTTTTCCCTCTTCATCTTGTCCTCCCTCTTGTTCTCCTCCTTCCTCTCCTTCATTTCTTGGCTGTTTGTGATATCTAGGAAAGTTTACGTTCAGCAGTTTGCCAGTGCTTTCTGAACGACCGGCACCCATACCATTTTATAAAAAACCCAACGCAAGGCGTTCTGCTGTCACATCGCCCACAGTTGTGTTTGGAGAGCAGTATGCGGGATGATGAACTGTGTCTATAACTCCTTTGCCACGGAGCCGGTGTTGTATAGTAGTATCATGTAATATTAGAGTTAAATAAACTAGTTTTTTCTCCCGTGTGTTGCCGGGGCTCATAAGGGAAGCAAAGAATAGCAACACTGTAGCCTACCACGCATGTCGTAAGAGGCGACTAAGGAGGCTTGATGGTTCCGTCGCCCTGCTACTGAGTGAGTGCGTGGCGCGACACTGTGAACTGTGAGTTTCGTGTGAAATGCTTTTGAATCTGCCCGAGGTCTTTTGGAACGTGACTGCATGTTCGGAGCGATGGCAGATGGCTATGTCCCAGAGTTGACCGGTTTTTGCCTTATGCAGAAATGTGTGGCTGCTGGGCTTCTGGTTGACTGCCACTGCCATCGACGATAAACTGTATTTCGTGGACTGTGTGGGTGAACATCTAGGAAACATCCAGATGGGAAAATGACTGCCGATTCCATCAGAAATGAACTGGGTGTTTTGTGGGGACTATTGTGTTGACATTCTGGCGGCGGCATTATGCACAGTGTATCTGTGCGGGCTGTTGTTTGTCAAGACTCCTGTCTTTTCCACTTTTCACATTGGGCAGTGGGGAGCATTTTGTGTGATATTCACTGGCACAGGAACGGAGCATAATGGGGATGACCCGTTGTTGTGAAGTTGGAACTGCGACTAACCAACTAACTAACCTCAGTTTGGTGCTAGAGTTAATTTTTTTATATTTCCACACATTTTCTAATGCTTTGAAAGCTCCTCTTGTCTTCTGTCATTCTTATTTCAATATCCTTATTCCCTCCCCCACCCCACCCTCTTTGTTTACATTGCTACCTAGATAGGTATATTATTCCACCTCTTGAATAGATGTCACACCTATGAAGATTAGGTCTTGAATAGATGTCACACCTATGAAGATTAGGTCTTGAATAGATGTCACACCTATGAAGATTAGGTCTTGAATAGATGTCACACCTATGAAGATTAGGTCTTGAATAGATGTCACACCTATGAAGATTAGGTCTTGAATAGATGTCACACCTATGAAGATTAGGTCTTGAATAGATGTCATACCTATGAAGATTAGGTCTTGAATAGATATCACACCTATGAAGATTAGGTTATCATTTGTTTGTTTGAAGAAAGGAAACTCCTGGTCTACATTTTGGCACAAAGAATTACACGCAAGAGATGAAACTATCCATTCCTTAAGTGAAAAACATGACAGGAAGCCAAAGAAGATTAATAAACCAACACAGAACTGGTGTCATGAGCCGCTACACGCTGCGAGATTTACTGAGGAGGGGATCCGAGCAATTATGGACTGAATGGTTTGATGTGCAATGAGGATGATCTGTCGACTAACTAACTTTTGTTTTTTTATTCTCATGCTCTTTGTCTTTACCCTGAGAATTCTGAAACCTAACTGGTGTGTCCTCCAATCCAATGTGTTTGGTTTACATTGGACCTGGTTTCATGTGTTTGGTTTACATTGGACCTGGTTTCATGTGTTTGGTTTATATTGGACATGGATTCATGTGTTTGGTTTATACTGTGCCTGGTTTCATGTGTTTGGTTTACATTGTGCTGGTTTCATGTGTTTGGTTTACATTGTGCCTGGTTTCATGTGTTTGATTTACATTGGACCTGGTTTCATGTGTTTGGTTTACACTGGACCTGGTTACATGTGTTTGGTTTACATTGTGCCTGGTTTCATGTGTTTGGTTTACATTTTGCCTGGTTTCATGTGTTTGGTTTACACTATGCCTGGTTTCATATGTTTGGTTTACATTGTGCCTGGTTACATGTGTTTGGTTTACATTGTGCCTGGTTACATGTGTTTGGTTTACATTGTGCCTGGTTACATGTGTTTGGTTTACATTGTGCCTGGTTACATGTGTTTGGTTTACATTGTGCCTGGTTACATGTGTTTAAAAAAAGTCGCTTAAAAGTCGACAGGGTTGACTTCATTGCACCAGGTTTTATCACATATGGCTCGGTCTCTTTTCGCAACACGGAAAGCGTCGCACAAAGCACGGACTCCGTAGCTTTTAGCGAAGACCCACAGTAGTCTCCGAAACATTTAACTCGTAAACAGAAGGGCGCGGCCCAGAATCGAACCCACAACCTTCGAAGCATGAGCCAAACGGCTTGACCACTTCGCCACAGAGACTCCATGTGTTTGGTTTATATTGGACCTGGTTTCATGTGTTTGGTTTTCATTGGACCTGGTTTCATGTGTTTGGTTTACATTGTACTGGTTTCATGTGTTTGGTTTGCACTGTGCCTGGTTTCATGTGTTTGGTTTACACTGTGCCTGATTTCATGTGTTTGGTTTACACTGTGCCTGTTTTCATGTGTTTGGTTTACACTGGACCTGGTTTCATGTGTTTGGTTTACATTGGACCTGGTTTCATGTGTTTGGTTTATATTGGACCTGGTTTCATGTGTTTGGTTTACACTGTGCCTGGTTTCATGTGTTTGGTTTACATTGGACCTGGTTTCATGTGTTTGGTTTATATTGGACCTGGTTTCATGTGTTTGGTTTACATGGACCTGGTCGCTTAAAAGTCGACAGGGTTGACTTTCATTGCACCAGGTTTTATCACATATGGCTCGGTCTCTTTCGCAACACGGAAAGCGTCGCACAAAGCACGGACTCCGTAGCTTTTAGCGAAGACCCACAGTAGTCTCCGAAACATTTAACTCGTAAACAGAAGGGCGCGGCCCAGAATCGAACCCACAACCTTCGAAGCATGAGCCAAACGGCTTGACCACTTCGCCACAGAGACTCCATGTGTTTGGTTTATATTGGACCTGGTTTCATGTGTTTGGTTTACATTGGACCTGGTTTCATGTGTTTGGTTTACATTGTACTGGTTTCATGTGTTTGGTTTGCACTGTGCCTGGTTTCATGTGTTTGGTTTACACTGTGCCTGGTTTCATGTGTTTGGTTTACACTGTGCCTGATTTCATGTGTTTGGTTTACACTGTGCCTGTTTTCATGTGTTTGGTTTACACTGGACCTGGTTTCATGTGTTTGGTTTACATTGGACCTGGTTTCATGTGTTTGGTTTATATTGGACATGGATTCATGTGTTTGGTTTACACTGTGCTTGGTTTCATGTGTTTGGTTTACACTGTGCCTGGTTTCATGTGTTTGGTTTACATTGTGCCTGGTTTCATGTGTTTGGTTTACATTGGACCTGGTTTCATGTGTTTTGTTTACATTGTGCCTGGTTACATGTGTTTGGTTTTCATTGTGCCTGGTTACATGTGTTTGGTTTACATTGTGCCTGGTTACATGTGTTTGGTTTATATTGGACCTGGTTTCATGTGTTTGGTTTACTTTGGACCTGGTTTCATGTGTTTGGTTTACATTGGACCTGGTTTCATGTGTTTGGTTTACATTGTGCTGGTTTCATGTGTTTGGTTTACACTGTGCCTGATGTCATGTGTTTGGTTTACACTGTGCCTGGTTTCATGTGTTTGGTTTACACTGTGCCTGGTTTCATGTGTTTGGTTTACACTGTGCCTGGTTTCATGTGTTTGGTTTACACTGTGCCTGGTTTCATGTGTTTAATTTACACTGTGCCTGGTTTCATGTGTTTGGTTTAGACTGTGCCTGGTTTCATGTGTTTGGTTTACACTGTGCCTGGTTTCATGTGTTTGGTTTACATTGTGCCTGGTTTCATGTGTTTGGTTTACATTGTGCCTGGTTTCATGTCTTTGGTTTACGCTGTGCCTGGTTTCATGTGTTTGGTTTGCATTGTGTCTGTGTCTGGTTTCATGTGTTTGGTTTACACTGGACCTGGTTTCATGTGTTTGGTTTACATTGTGCCTGGTTTCATGTGTTTGGTTTACACTGTGCCTGATTTCATGTGTTTGGTTTACACTGTGCCTGGTTTCATGTGTTTGGTTTACACTGTGCCTGGTTTCATGTGTTTGGTTTACACTGGACCTGGTTTCATGTGTTTGGTTTAAATTATGCCTGGTTTCATGTGTTTGGTTAACACTGGACCTGGTTTCATGTGTTTGGTTTACACTGTGCCTGGTTTCATGTGTTTGGTTTACATTGGACCTGGTTTCATGTTTTGGTATACACTGGACCTGGTTACATGTGTTTGTTTTACACTGGACCTGGTTTCATGTGTTTGGTTTACATTGCGCCTGGTTTCATGTGTTTGGTTTACACTGGACCTGGTTTCATGTGTTTGGTTTACACTGGACCTGGTTTCATGTGTTTGGTTTACATTGTGCCTGGTTTCATGTGTTTGGTTTACACTGGACCTGGTTTCATGTGTTTGGTTTACATTGGACCTGGTTTCATGTGTTTGGTTTACACTGGACCTGGTTTCATGTGTTTGGTTTACATTGGACCTGGTTTCATGTGTTTGGTTTACACTGGACCTGGTTTCATGTGATTGGTTTACATTTACACCTGGTTTCATGTGTGGGCAAGGAAGGCAATGCCATTAGTGAAGTCAGATAATTGAGCTGCTCTGCCAGAGTCCATTGAATTCCATTTCTGGCAGTACTTATTATAATCTTCTTAATCCCATCTACAGTCAGTCAGTGAAATAATAACAGGTATAAGGGCCAGATGATCGACTTCATTGCACTGGGTTTTACCCCATACAGCTCAGTCTCTGTCTGCAGCGAACTGCCGAAAGCATCAAACAAAGCACGAACTCTGTATCTCCAGCGACGACCCCCCAGGAGTCTCAGAAAAAAGGGCGGCCTGCAGAAAGCATCGCACAAAGCACCAACTCCATAGCTCCAGCAATGACTCCCAGGAGTTTCAAAGAAAACTGCACTCTGGCAGAGTTCAGAATCGAACCTGCAATCTTTGGAGGCAAGGCAGGTGGCGTAATCACTTCCGCCACGGAGACCAGCGAAATAATAACACTTAATATTAATTATCCCATGTAGTCATGATTTATGCATATTTCCAATGCATGTATATTGCATATATTATTGTTGCTGTTGTTTAAGATCAAACCAATAAGTTATGCATGAATAAAATAATACATGAGAGAAGACAGATAAGAAGGGGAGAATGTTAGACATGCCTGCGTGCCCAAATCTTAACCATTAGAAACTGTAGCGAAACGCCAGTGGCCCATGTCCTTATGCATTCTTTTTATTTGGGTAAACAGGGGGAAACGGCTTTCGGAAGCTCTCAGTTCTCTTGTTCGCTCAAATCTCCATGAAAGATGGTTCTTTGGGTTATCTTCATACCACAATCTTTACATGGAGCGAGTATATATTTGTCTTTCCTTTCGGGTAGACCCGATGGAGCGCCTTGCGTCAAATGTGCACTGGTGCAGCTGCTGGTCAATTGATGGCCGTGCCAACACATACCGTTTGATAGTTGCAGTATGTCAAGTGATTTAAAGATTACGACAGAGATGCAACATACTACTGAGGTAGTGGAAAGGTAATACTTGAGTTGTGGGTGGTCCAGCCAGACCTGGACTTATAAATGTATTTTGTCTCGAGGGGAAAGATGAATTGGCGAAAAGCCGATCATAACAAATGAAGAGTTGGTTGGCCGTTGGCAATCTAACTAGGTGTTTTGTTCTTGGCATAGCCGGGGAAGTGAATCTGAACAATATATCTCTACAGAGGATTTCATTTGTTCTTGGCGTCAGAGGAGCTGTTGCTATCTTTCTTTCTACGGCTTGAATTGGGCATATTGTCATCTTTCTGTGAAATATCATCATTGGATAGCTATGGTAATCTATGATCTATCTTCTTGAGCCAGAAGAGGCTAGCCACAGGACTATCTCTTTCGTCTGTCACTCGATAGGATGATGTCGGGAGGATAATGGACTCCTCTATCTCACTGAGAGAACCTGAACTCATCTACACTATAGCTTGTGCAGGGCAATGCCGGTACATTGGGGCGACAGCTCAGTCGAGAGCGGCGGCCGGAGGGGGTGGTATCTTCTTTCTTATTCTTGCTGGCAATAGGGAACGAAACTTCTTTACATACATAAATGTACCCACACCACACTACAAGATCTTGGTTGCGAGAAAGGCATGGTTTGCAAGTGAGAGGAAAGCATGGAAATGAATGTGCCCAATAATAATAAAGGCTCGGTATGAGAGTGGAAAGTGTGTCTTGTAAACAAAACGTTCCTAGGGTGGACAACCTGACATCCACCAGCTGGAGGTCTACTCAAGCCCGGACGTAGCCAATCCAGGGGCTACCTGACATGTCCGACGCATTCAAGCAATGGTGTTGGTAACAAGCTGGACCTGGTTTGGTGTTGGTACTTGTCCCTTCGATGTTGTTTTACAGGGCTTTTTGGTGGACTACTTGGACTTCCATGTGTTTGGTTTACACTGGACCTGGTTTCATGTGTTGGTTTACACTGGACCTGGTTCATGTGTTTGGTTTACATTGGACCTGGTTTCATGTGTTTGGTTTACACTGGACCTGGTTTCATGTGATTGGTTTACATTTACACCTGGTTTCATGTGTGGGCAAGGAAGGCAATGCCATTAGTGAAGTCAGATAATTGAGCTGCTCTGCCATTCCATTGAATTCCATTTCTGGCAGTACTTATTATAATCTTCTTAATCCCATCTACAGTCAGTCAGTGAAATAATAACAGGTATAAGGGCCAGATGATCGACTTCATTGCACTGGATTTTACCCCATACAGCTCAGTCTCTGTTCTAGCGAACTGCCGAAAGCATCAAACAAAGACCGAACTCTGTATCTCCAGCGATGACCCCCCAGGAGTCTCAGAAAAAGGGCGGCCTGCAGAAAGCATTGCACAAAGCCGAACTCCATAGCTCCAGCAATGACTCCCAGGAGTTTTCAAGTAAACTGCACTCTGGCAGAGTTCAGAATCGAACCTGCAATCTTTGGAGGCAAGGCAGGTGGCGTAATCACTTCCGCCACGGAGACCAGCGAATAATAACACTTAATATTAATATCACCATGTAGTCATGATTTATGATATTTCCAATGCATGTATATTGCATATATTATTGTTGCTGTTGTTTAAGATCAAACCAATAAGTTATGCATGAATAAAATAATACATGAGAGAAGACAGATAAGAAGGGGAGAATGTTAGACATGCCTGCATGCCCAATTCTTAACCATTAGAAACTACAGGTTGTTTATTAATTTTATTAATTCATTCTCTTTCTATTTCCTGATGCTCCTTCTTCTTCGTACATTATCAAACATCAACATGAATGCCATCAATAAACATCATATCTGGCTGCAAGTCCCCCAAGCTACTGTAAAATTTGTCTCCACATGTTTTGTTTGTGGCCACATACATTCTCCTGGGCCCTAGCAGACAGAACATGCCTACATCAGGTGGCCCTGTTGTCTTTGCTCTACACTGATTCAGAGTGCCAATGTTGAACTGGTGAAGGTGATGCCTGTATACTTTGTGGCTCCTGCAAAGTCTGTAGGTTACTGCTGGCTCTCACCCTGAGCACTGGACATAAACATGTAAAACCAGCCAAGGGAATGTCATCTGTCTCTGACTGGTCCAGACCTGGTATAATTCATGGAGAGGTATGATATCTGTCTCTGACTGGTCCAGACCTGGTATAATTCATGGAGAGGTATGATATCTGTCTCTGACTGGTCCAGACCTGGTATAATTCATGGAGAGGTATGATATCTGTCTCTAACTGGTCCAGACCTGGTATAATTCATGGAGAGGTATGATATCTGTCTCTAACTGGTCCAGACCTGGTATAATTCATGGAGAGGTATGATATCTGTCTCTAACCGGTCCAGACCTGGTATAATTCATGGAGAGGTATGATATCTGTCCTCTAACTGGGTCCAGACCTGGTATAATTCATGGAGAGGTATGATATCTGTCTCTAACTGGTCCAGACCTGGTATAATTCATGGAGAGGTATGATATCTGTCTCTAACTGGTCCAGACCTGGTACAATTCATGGAATGGTGTAGAGGTATGATATCTGTCTCTAACTGGACCAGACCTGGTACAATTCATGGAGAGGTTTGATATCTGTCCCTAACTGGACCAGACCAGGTACAATTCATGGAGTGGTGTAGAGGTTTGATATCTGTCCCTAACTGGACCAGACCAGGTACAATTCATGGAGTGGTGTAGAGGTTTGATATCTGTCTCTAACTGGTCCAGACCTGGTATAATTCATGGAGAGGTATGATATCTGTCTCTAACTGGTCCAGACCTGGTATAATTCATGGAGAGGTTTGATATCTGTCCCTAACTGGACCAGACCAGGTACAATTCATGGAGTGGTGTAGAGGTTTGATATCTGTCTCTAACCGATCCAGACCTGGTATAATTCATGGAGAGGTATGATATCTGTCTCTAACTGGTCCAGACCTGGTATAATTCATGGAGAGGTATGATATCTGTCTCTAACTGGTCCAGACCTGGTATAATTCATGGAGAGGTTTGATATCTGTCCCTAACTGGACCAGACCAGGTACAATTCATGGAGTGGTGTAGAGGTTTGATATCTGTCTCTAACTGGTCCAGACCTGGTATAATTCATGGAGAGGTATGATATCTGTCTCTAACCGATCCAGACCTGGTATAATTCATGGAGAGGTATGACATATGTCTCTAATCGGTCCAGACCTGGTATAATTCATGGAGAGGTATGATATCTGTCTCTAACCGATCCAGACATGGTATAATTCATGGAGAGGTATGATATCTGTCCCTAACTGGTCCAGACCTGGTACAATTCATGGAGAGGTTTGATATCTGTCCCTAACTGGACCAGACCAGGTACAATTCATGGAGTGGTGTAGAGGTTTGATATCTGTCTCTAACTGGTCCAGACCTGGTATAATTCATGGAGAGGTATGATATCTGTCTCTAACCGATCCAGACCTGGTATAATTCATGGAGAGGTATGACATATGTCTCTAATCGGTCCAGACCTGGTATAATTCATGGAGAGGTTTGATATCTGTCTCTAACCGATCCAGACCTGGTATAATTCATGGAGAGGTATGACATATGTCTCTAACTGGTCCAGACCTGGTATAATTCATGCAGAGGTATGATATCTGTCTCTAACCGGTCCAGACCTGGTATAATTCATGGAGAGGTATATCTGTCTCTAACCGGTCCAGACCTGACATAATTCATGGAGAGGTATGATATCTGTCTCTAACTGGTCCAGACCTGGTATAATTCATGGAGAGGTATGATATCTGTCTCTAACCGGTCCAGACCTGGCATAAGTCATGGAGAGGTATGATATTTGTCTCTAACTGATCCAGACCTGGTATAATTCATGCAGAGGTATGATATCTGTCTCTAACCGGTCCAGACCTGGTATAATTCATGGAGATGTATGATATCTGTCTCTAACCGGTCCAGACCTGGCATAATTCATGGAGAGGTATGATATCTGTCTCTAACTGGTCCAGACCTGGTATAATTCATGGAGAGGTATGATATCTGTCTCTAACCGGTCCAGACCTGGTATAATTCATGGAGAGGTATGACATCTGTCTTTAACTGATCCAGATCTGGTATAATTAATGGAGAGGTATGATATCTGTCTCTAACCGGTCCAGACCTGGTATAATTCATGGAGAGGTATGATATCTGTCTCTAACCGGTCCAGACCTGGTATAATTCATGGAGAGGTATGATATCTGTCTCTAACCGGTCCAGACCTGGTATAATTCATGGAGAGCCATGATATCTGTCTCTAACCGGTCCAGACCTGGTATAATTCAAGCTATGGACACAATGAGAAGAAGATGCTATTGCACATGTGTCAAACTCAAGGCCCGCGGGCCACATCCGGCCCGCCGTACAATCATTTCAGGCCCGAGAGGTCTCAACCGCCGTACAAATATATTTGGCCAAGAGAGAATTTTAGGCAAAAATATTTTTTTATGGTCACGATATAAAGTGCAAATCAAATTCCCTAATTAGCAGCCTTTCGAATTATAGGCTACCTCAGAGCGTTATCGCTTCGATCAGAATAAGTGAAAATAAAAGTTGTGTAGTGAGTTAGTGTTCGTCGTTATAGTTACCTAGCAACGTTCAGATGCTCGTTTTGGATTGGCGCATAAAACATGAAAGTAGTGTAATGCCCGGGTATTACATCAGCCTTTTCCCGCTACGGGTAACCTGATATAGCTTTAAAATGGTCAAGAGAAAAGTTATTCTGAAAACAGAACCTTTCAAAAGCCGCTGGGAGGCTGAATATATGTTTACTGATATTGGCGGTAAACCTGTGGAGATAATGTGGATGTGAGTGGGAGTCTCAGTGGCGAAGTGGTCAAGCCATTTGACTCGTGCTCTGAAGGTTATGGGTTCGATTCCGGGCCGCGCCCTTTGGTTTACGAGTTAAATGTTTCGGAGACTCCTGTGGGTTGTCGCTAAAAGCTATGGAGTTTGTGCGACGCGTTCCGTGCTGCGGAAAGAGACCGAGCCATATGGGATAAAACCCGGTGCAATAAAGTTGACCCTGTAGACTTTTAAGCGACTTTTTTTAAAATGTGGCTGTGATCAAAGAACATAATCTGAGACAGCTTTGTGAGACTAAACAATATGACAAGTAAAACAGCCCGAATGCAGAGCAGAAGCTACAGAATGTAGAAGAATTGATGAGGCATCTAACATCACATCAGATGTTTTTCATCAAAGCAAAATTACAAACTAATGCTGCAGTCAAAGCAAATTTTATTGTGTCAGAGAAGATCGCAAAATCAGGCCAACCATTTACAGAAGGAGAGTTTCTGAAGCGCTGCATGATGAAAGTGTGTGACGTCTTGTGTTCAGACAAAAAGCAGATGTTTGCAAAGGTAAGCCTTAGCAGAACTGCGGTTGTTGATCCGGTTTGTGAGATGGTCACTGATGTGAAAACACAGCTGATCAAAAAAGGCAAAGACTTTGTTGCATTCTGCCTTGCTGTCGATGAAAGTAATGTCACAACTGACACTGCACAGCTTGTAATCTTCATCCATGGAGTGGACTCCAGTTTGAATGTTAAAGAAAAAATACTAGACATGAAATCCATGCATGGGACAATGACAGGAAAAGACATTTTTGACAACATATGTCAAAGTTTAACCAATATGAACCTGCCTTGGGACAAACTCGTTGGACTGACAACAGATGGAGTACTGGCAATGTGTGGCGAAAAAAGTGGACTTGTTGGAAGGATGTGGTTAAAGATGCAAGAGAACTGTACTGGTGAATTGATAGCATATCACTGCATCATACACCAAGGATCGCTGTGTGGTAAAGTCCTCAACATGGAAGATGTAATGAGCATTGTAACACAAACCGTCAACTTTATCAGATATCATATTAATGTTTAAAAAAGGTTTAATTTTCAGCTTATTGAATGTTTATCCTGTCCGGCCTGCAACCTTAAGTGTGATTTGAGTTTTGGCCCGCTGAGCGATTGAGTCTGACATCCCTGTGCTATTGTGTCCTTTCTGACCTTGGGCGAGTGCACTGACATGTAGCTCCCCCAGACAGGAGCCAGGAACCTGGAGTACCCATGTGCAGGGCAACATTCTCTGATCTTGGGCGAGTGCACTGACACGTAACTCCCCCAGACAGGAGCCAGGAACCTTGAGTACCCATGTGCAGGGCAACATTCTCTGACCTTGGGCGAGTGCACTGACACGTAGCTCCCCCAGACAGGAGCCAGGAACCTGGAGTACCCATGTGCAGGGCAACATTCTCTGACCTTGGGCGAGCGCACTGACATGTAGCTCCCCCAGACAGGAGCCAGGAACCTGGAGTACCCATGTGCAGGGCAACATTCTCTGACCTTGGACGAGTGCACTGACATGTAGCTCCCCCAGACAGGAGCCAGGAACCTGGAGTACCCATGTGCAGGGCAACATTCTCTGATCTTGGGCGAGTGCACTGACATGTAGCTCCCCCAGACAGGAGCCAGGAACCTGGAGTACCCATGTGCAGGGCAACATTCTCCAGCTGTTGGACATGACAAGAGGAAACATTTGACTTGAGAAAACCAACCCATACAAGAATATTTATGGCATGTCTGATTCTGGGTACTGGCAGGGGCTGTGGAGTGTGTGCACTTCGGTGAGATTCTCCTTGTGTCATCTATAGGAGGAGACTGGAGGCTTATAGTGTAATCAAAGTGATGCTTTACCAAAAACCAGAAGCTAACAACTGGGCAGAAAGAGGATCAGGGCTGCAGAGCTCAAACAGAGGCCTCCTGTCAGCCAGGAGGTTAGGAGCACTGAGAACATCTCTTCAAGACAGCTGACAAACATGTGGCAGGAGGGAAGCAATCCACAACATTTCACACTGGCTTACCTGGAATGGCTCGGTGTCCTTTTCCTCCATGAACAATCTAACAACTGGACCATCTTTTGAGGTGCCCAGACGAACAACAGTCATCTTCCAAAATCTGTTTCCAGCCAGCTTCTTCTTGGTTGGCTGCCTGACCATCAGTTTCCAGAACTCTCTTGTCTCTCTTGGGCGGAAAGGCTCCAGGGGTTCCAGAGGTCCCTCCTCTTCTGGTGAACTATCTTCAGAAGTCAATGACCGGACATATTCCTTCTTCTCTGCCACAGCTGCGGTCTCAACTTCAGCCTTCTTCTTCATCTCTTCTTCAATTTCAGCAAAGCTGGCAAAGTTCTCCTCTGGTGGAGATTCTCTATTGAAAGGATTCTCCCGCTGTGGCATAAGAGGAGACTTAGGGGCTTTCGGTGGCGGAGGTGGCAGCATGGGTATAGGGCCTGATGTATCTTTGTGCTCTACCTGTGATAAGCTTTTGATGGTCAATCTGAGTCCACTAGCTGGCCCATCTTCATCAGTTCGAGCTGTTTTAGTTTCAAACTGCCCACTCTGACCCTGGATTCCTACAAGATCACCACCTGGTACCAGTGAGTCTAGGAAAGCTTCAGTTTTCTCCGGCACACTGACCAGAGGGTCAAAGTTCATATCTAGACTAGCTGATGGCCTGCTTCCTGTGCTGACATCCAGACCAGCATCCAGCAGGGAGTTCAGGCCCACATTTGGAGATGGGCCGTGCTTGTGGACTGGACTGTGCATAGGGCTTAGAGCAGGACTTTTATCTCCAACCATGGATGCAAAGGGGTTGTCAGCTGACAAGGGTTGACTCTGTGCCTGAGATGCTATGTTCTCAAAGCTGGCAGTTAAAAATGGGTTGATTGGTTGTAGCCCAGATGTTTCCTCAAAGATGCCGAAAGCCTGGCCTCTAGCAGCAGAAAAGTTGTCGGTGGTGAAAAGATCGTCTTGGAATGGATTTGCTGCAGGGGCTGAGGACGTTCCGGATGAAGCTACCTGAGACTCTAAAGGACCGCTAACTCCCCAAATGCTGTCCTGATCCTTTGAGGGAGCGTGAAAGATGCCACGGCTGGCAAAGAAGTTGTCATCAAAAGTAATCTCTCCTCCTGCAAAGTCATCATCGGTTAACAAGAATGGGTTCGATGACTTCCTGGACGACCTTCTGCCGTGCGGATGTTGAGCAGGGCGCGCTGGAGGAGTTGGTGCAGCAGAAACAGGCGCAGCAGAAACAGGCGCAGCAGCGTTGGCATTAATGTCCAGTGGTGGTGGGAAAGCCGCAGAACTTGAAGAAAACGGATCCATAGAAGAAAAGGCAGAGGTAATGTCCATTGTTGACACTGGGGTAATGTCTGTGAGAAATGGATCTGTTCTTTTATCATGCCCTATTTGTTCCGATGGTGTCCTATCATTAAATCCTCCCATGAAATCGCTGCCTCCATCGGGGTCGTCAGACTCCACAATGGTGGCAAACGGGTTAAAAGCATTTGGCTTCAGACCATGTTCTGAGCCGAAATCATCCGACTGGAATGGATTCTTGGAAAGAGGTTCGTCGGCCTTACCTGCCCCCCACTGCAAGAAATCATCAACCAGAGAGCGGGCCAGGTCCGAGACCGCTGTGCTCTCTGGAACCAGCTTGCCTTGATTGACAAACACATCCACATCAAACTGAACAGGGCTGGGGCACACTGAAGACTGAGCACTGCTCTCAGCGGTGGAGAAGCCTGCCAGCCAGTCGGTGGTCAAGTTCTCCTGGGACATGTCCCGGGACACAGGCTGGGACATGAAATCATCCAAACCCAGAAGATCTTCGTTTATGGAGCTCTGCTGTGAGACCACATGACCTGTGACCACAGTTGGGGGGTTGACAGTAAGGCCAAGTAGATCAAACTCCTCCACTAAAGCTGCTGCTGTTGGCCTACTGGGAGCTTTCTGCTGGTCTAGGCCCAGAACATCCTGCAGATCATCAGGCTCCATGCTGAAATTTATATCCGTCCCTGAAGAAGTGATGAATGCTGATGGCGAAGACACAGTGAAATGTGGAAGAGAAATGAGGTTGGCCAGATCTGAGCTGTCCTGGTAATGATTAATATTATTGGAATCTTCCTCCCCAAATGTGTCTGAGGTGTTGTCTGTACCCAGATCTGAGTTGCCGCTCTCCTGCTCGTTCAGATTTGCGAAACGAATGCTACTGCTGAGATCATCATCTCTGCCTTTGACAGGGGAGATCCTACCTGAGGGAGAGATTCGCCCAGAAGCAAGTTTGCCGATGTTGCTTTGTGTCTTCAGAACATTCTGCTTGATGCGCTCCTGCATCTGTTGAAACACCTGCCAGTGCTCAGACTTGGCCTTGACATTTTCGTCAACTTGGCCTTCTCCTTCCCCACCAGCTCCGAGCTCTTCAAAAAAGTCATCATCATCTAGTTCTTTGTGTTTTTTAGACTTTGATTTCAGCGCAAGTGGAGACTTGGATCGGCTTTTTTTAGCACCTTCACGAGCTTTGATCAGGAACCCCAAACCTTTAGAAGACTTTGGCTTTTTGAAAATACCGTGTTTTTGTGTTAGTTTGGTACCTTTTCCAACAGCAGCAGTAGATTTGTTTTCAGCATCTTCCGTGTTTCCAGCAGTTGCTCCTTCAGCCTCTCCAAGCTTATCAAAGACGTCATCTACTTCTGCCAATGACAAAGGGGATGTAGGATCTTTGACCAAATTTGATGCCTCATCATATGAGCC